>LPNX010284970.1:0-34218 GCA_001517045.1 Pseudotsuga menziesii
TTTGTTGGAAATTTGTCCACCACAACCATGATGTAGTCATGCTTCCTCATAGTCATTGGAAAACCTTTAATAAAATCCATGGAAATTATTTCCCATTTCCATTCTGGAATTGGGTGATGGTTCAACAAACCTGCTACGTGTTGATGTTCAAATTTTACTTCCTGACACTTCATGCACCTTGAAATATACTTAGCAATATTTATTCTCATACTTGGCCAAAAATATTGAAACCAGGCTCTAGCAATTATTTTCTGGTATCTTGGGTGAGCAAAATATGTCATTTTATGGATTTCATCCATAACAATCTTCCTCAAATCTGTCACATCATGAATATAAATTATATTTTTATACATAATAATTCCATCCTTTTCCAAATGATAACCATCATACCTCTTTTCAAAATTCTCCTGTTGTAATTTACCTTTCATGTGCACATACAATTCATCTTTAGCAAGGTGATTTACAATATGCTATCTTAAATTTGTTTGACAAATACTAATGGTTGTCACATGCATTTATTGCAACTTTCTACTGAGTGCATCAACCACTTTATTTTCTTTTCCTTTTATATGTTTAATTTCAAAACAAAATTTCCATAAAAATTCCATCCATCTAGCTTGCCTCAAATTTAATGTTGGCTACTCAAATAATTTTTTCAGACCACAATGGTCTGTTCTTAACTAAAAAAAATTCCCATTAAGTAGTGTCTTCATATTTTTAAAGCATGTAATATGGATACAAGTTCCAAGTCATCGGTAGCGTAATTAATTTCATGTTACTTTAATTTCCTATATTCATAATAAAACACATAATTTTCTTGTGTAGAAACTCCAAGTTTGTATTTGCATGCATCTATACACACCACAAATTCTTTTTCTGGGTCTAGAATTTTTAGAATTGGAGCACATGTGAGAATCTTTTTCAACATCTAGAAGCTTTCTTCACATTTATGTGTCCATTAAAATTTTATTCCCTTCTTTTGAAAATAAGGGATTACATGTGCAACCTTGGAGAATCCTTAAAGAACCTCTTATAATAACCAATAATACCCATACAAGATCTATCATTTGTTACATTCTTGGTAGTTGGTCAATTCATAATGGATTTAATATTTTTCTGATCAACTTATACTCCTTCCTTTGAAATGATGTGACCCGAATAATGGATCTTATTTTTGTAAAAGTAACATTTCCTTAGCTTCACATATGACGTATGCTCTCTTAGCAATTGAAACGCCATTCTGAATATTTCTTAATACTCCTATTAAATCTTATAGTAAATAAGAATGTCATATAGAAAAACGAGAACACACTTGTCAAAATACCTTTTGAAAAAAATTTCATGAGACACATGAATGTAGCTAGTGCATTAGTGAGATCAAATGACACCACTACAAATTCATAGTGTCCATGCCCAATTCTAAATTTTGTCTTGTGAATATCTTCTTCCTTGATTCTAACTGGATGGTATCCAAACCTCAAGTGAATCTTTGAAAATACATTTCCTCCACCTATTTGATAAAAAAAATCACCAATTCACGAGAATGGGTACCTGCTTTTCACTGACAGTTTATTAAACTTCCTATAATCAATACATAACCTGAGTGTTCCACTATTCTTCTTCACAAATAGTACAGGTGCTCCCCATGGAGACACACTTAGACTAATGCACTACTTCTCCAATAATTCTTGAAATTTCATTTTCATATTTAACAACTATGGTGTACTGATCCTTTAAGGTGTCTTAGACACTAATGATGCTCCTAGAACACGATCAATTTTGAAATCAATGCCCCTCTTTGGGATGAAGTCCTAGCACTTCATTAGGAAACACATCCTTGAATTCTTGTAGCACATTATAGTCTTCTAATTTTGGGATTTAATTTTCCAATTTTTCTAAAACATTGGATGCATACAATTGTAAACCTCTTCTACAACATTTCTTCAACTGCATGGCTGAAATCTACCTCAAATAAAATTCCTTTTGTTTTTATTTTATAATCCTTGGGTTTCCTTCATTAGCAATGCACTTAAAACTCTTGTTGTAATAGTCAAGTTTAAATCTATTTTATTCCAACCAATCCATTGCAATGAGAATTTCATATGAACCAACTGGTAAAATGTTCATATTTACACAAGTGGAAAGTCCAAACATTTCTAATGGGCATATTTCCACAAACTCAATATTTTTTTTCTTGGTTCATGTGGCTAATTAGACCAACCATGATTTACTATTCTTGGTTTTCTTAAAGGCATAATTCTCAACAAATTTAGTACTGATATAATTGTTAGTATATCTAGGTTCAATTAAAATAGAAATAGATTTCTTACCAATATTAGCATCAACCTTAACCACAGTTGATTGGTGGTCTACTGAGCGGTTCTCTAGTGTAGCATAAATCCTAGGGATTGTCTTTGCAACTTGACCCACAGTTTCAAATTCTTGAATATGGTGAAATTACTTTTCACTTCCATTCCTATGTGGACAATCTCTAAGGAAATCGTCCCCTCCATAGCCCCAACATCGAATCAGTTCTCTTAGTTCTCTTGTATTGTCACCCATCATACTAGTTGACTTTGTCACCACTTGCAGTGGATGACTTGGATAATTTCTAAAATGAGGAGGCTTGAATCCCTTCTTTTAATCAAACTTCTCATTCTTCTTGTCCTTCCATGCCTTATGGAAAAATGGGTTTCTTTTGGCTTGATCATAGCAATACTTGTCCTTTCCTATGGTATGATATAGATTTTGAGGCTCATCAAATTAAATTTTATCTTTATAATATTGAGGGAGACCACTTAGAAAACATTGAATTTTTACATTGACATCCCTCATGTACATGGAATATATCAACAACTCCAAGACTTTGTTTGCATATTCCTCCATAGTCATTTGGCATAATTTTAGCTCACTGAATTCTTTTATTTTTACTTCATAGTACATATGAAAGAGGTACTTTTTCTTGAAGTACTTCTTGAATTTCCTCCACAAAAAATCCTTTCATTGATATTCTTCACTTGCCTAAGGTGGACCCACCATATAGATTCCCTTCCACTCAGATTAATTATTGACACCCTGGCTTTCCTGTTCCTAGAGTAGTCTTGGACTTGGAAATATTTACTCATCCCATGAATCCAAGCCTCGGTTTCTTGAACATATTTTACCTCACCCTCAAATGTAGGAGGTTTGGCCTTCCTAAATTCTTCACATAACTTGTTCTTGGAATATCTCTTCCTCTTCTTCCTATGAGATTAAGAGATTGATTTATTAGTGGAATCCTTAGATTTAGATGAATCACTACGAGATAATTTTGGAGTGTATGAACTTCCTCTATAAAATCTTCTTAAACTATGGGACCTCTTGTGAGAGTGCCTCCTTGAGCTACTCCCACTCTTTTCTTGATTTTCTGAGTGATTCGTAGAGTAAATATTCTATGAATATACGTGAGACTCTGAAGCATAGTTGTATTTACATGATTTTATTCCTCTTGAGCTCTAATAAGCCTCTCATTATCTTCTCTATTAACTCTGCAACTCCACCCTTTGTCTCCTCATGGTTTCTGCAATTTCTAGGGATGTCACTTGGTTTCTCCTACCATTGGGTTTGGTCTTTGCATTCTCAACATATATGTTCTCTCCCATGGAATATGTCTCAACTTCATATTGCTAATGTAATAAGAAAAAAAATTAATATTACTAACCATATAAAGATAAAACCATTACATTCTAAATCATATCCTCCCATAAACATTCAACTAACAAAGAAATTAATATAGGAAAACAACTCTACAGCACTTCAATACCATAAGTAAGCTCAATAACCACAACCGACAACAAAAACGCATACCATGGGCCCATGGAGTAATAAGACAAAAGAAGAACAAATCCCATAAGTTCAAACCTTAATATAAGGAATATTTAAGCCTCAAACCCATAACAATCTGATAATGATCTCTCATTAAATGCCAAATAAAATAGGTTTTTTGTTTTAAATTGTCACATCATTTTCCAACCAGCAATGATATTTCCTTCAAAGAGGCATAAAATAAGTTATTAAGTTTTATAACTTTTTGGATCTGATCCTTATATATACATATTAAATATCGATTGTATTATATATATCATGATCCTCTTTTGGGTTGGCGATCCATCTTGTTGTCTCCTAAATAAATTAGTCTTCAATAGGACAAACTCAGAAAATTTATTTTTGCATAGTGATCAAGATTTCAGTGCACATTCTAAAATATTTTTGTGTGTTTAATAAAGTTGGAATGCCGTGTAGTCTGGCTCTTCATAAAATTCAAAGTTTAGCTTTCGATGGCTTAGGAGAACTTCTCAACGGTTCATTAGCCACCGAAAATCCCAGCTTTTGGCAGCTTGAAAATAGGACTCAGGACTACATTAACCACCAAAAGCACATTAACTCCATTTTTAATGAAATTGTTGAAGAGCAACTTCTAGTGGCTTAGGAGAAAAGCTCAACATTCATTAGCCACCAAAAAGCCCAGCTTTCGGCAGCTTGAAAATTGGATCCAAGACCACATTAACCACAGAAATATCCAAAAGAGGAAAACGATTAGCACATCCGTCGAAATCAACCATCGTCAGCATGAGGAGCGTCACTATCAAGCACTTAACTACTGAAAGGACTGGGACTGCAAAAATTCAAGAAGTGGTAAAGAAGAGGTCGTTATGAAACTGAAGTGACTGACAATAGACCCAAACCTTGTCATGTCCCCTCAAAGTGGCCATTAAAGTGTTGACCATACCAGACTCCTATGAGGGGCTCAATTTGACATTAATCATGCTCCCTAGGGAAATTTTGTAATAATTAATTAAGGCATGTATCTAAGTTTTATTTTCCATTTTAATTATTATTGCTAATTAATGAAGTGTAAATAAGCTGCCTAGTCAGGTGGGGTGCATTGGGCAAGTCTACTAGCCAAGGAAGGAAAGAGGAAACACTATGACAAAAGCTGTCATAAGAAACAAAGAGGAAAGTACCAAAAAGTAGGAAAAAATCAGTCAAGGATAAATTAGGAAAGTTTTTCAAAGGAGGGCACAATTTCCTCTTATGGAGCTTAGAAAAGCAGTCAGAGAAAAGTAGGAAAGTTTTCAAAGGAAAGAATAGTTTCCTTATAAGTCTGGAAAAGCAAAAAAGGTGTCATAACTCAAAATAAGCAACTTTTGACTTAGAGAGGGCACAATTTCTAATTATGAAGGAGGATTTGAACTTGGAAATAATTTCACATGGTCCTACTTGCTAAATTCCCCAAAGGAGGCGCCTATGTGGCTAGGGTTAGGGTTTGTTGAGGGTTGACTTGCTCTCATAGGTCACCTTGGATTATCACTTGCTAAGAAGGTCACTCAACACTCTATTAAAGGTGAATTTGACCCCATTGACTCAGTTTGAATGATTTGACGTTGTGGTTATGCTATGTGAGCTACTCTCTGAGTGTTGTGCCTTAGACCATTGGGTGATGATCCCCAAATCCCTCCTCCCTTCTCTTCCATCTCCCTTTCTATCTATTGCAGGTTTATGGAGCACTAATGTTAGCCATTGAAGCTTATTCTAGAATTTATTACAGCCTTCATCAAGTTCAGGTCGAGCTCCAGTGAAGCCCATGCTTGACCTATGCTCACAGCCCCTTGCTGGTCAAGATTCAGGCCTCCTGCTCCTTAATTTTGGAAGCCTCTTGTAATGGTCAGTAAATAATGTTATTTATGTTATTTAGTGTCAGTATCTTATGAAAATTAAAATTATCAGGTCGATATATCTCAGACCCTAAAGAATGTCATCTCAGTTTCATTAAAAGATCCTATTTTATCAGTGTATGGGGGAATTGAGTGAATATGAGTGTTGTAATGAATATTTCATGATGGGGAAGGGATTGAAATAAATTTTCATGTGAATATAACCCATATTTATCTCCTTTATAAATATCATGTTTCACAGAATTTAATTTAAGATGATTTAATACTCTTTTTAAGACCCTAGCTAGATTACTAGTTTTTAATAACTAGTTTTACTGAAATTGATGCAAAATAGGCTCTGTAAACTCAAAATGAGATTTTTCAGTTCCTGTAGGTAATTAACATGAATAAATTCCCATATAAATCTCCAGAACCATTTTTGGTTTGGGTTGTACCACCCTTTTGCATCCTCCTCTGCGCAGGGTTCTCCTTGGCCAAAACTGCCAAAAATCCCAAATTCACCCAAAAATTATTAGAAATTTCAAGAAAATAAATGAAATATATAAATAATTTATTTATGTTATATTAATTCTGTAATAAACCTCTTCAAGTTTCCAGAAGCCCCTGGTTGAAACAGATCGAACTACTCTCCTTAGTTGCACGGTTTGGCTGCCCAGAAGCGTGGTAGTAAGTTTCTGCAGTGCAGAATATGAAACCTAAATGGAACCAGATATAAATGTGTTATGGGAGAGTAAATTAAATTTCTGATTGTATTTGGTTGCTTCCCGGTGCTCACTCCTTTTGTCTGTAAAAATTTCCCAGAATAAACCCCTTATTTGCCCAGTCAGAGAAGTCATGGTGTAAATTAATTCAAGTTCAGAAATTTTAATATAATTAACAGAATTGGAGAGTTTTCAGGTATGTACACCAGACTTGGGACATTACAGTGGTATCAGATCACTTTCCTCCACTCCTGTGGAAAGAAGGCTCTCTGTTGATTAACATTGCAGATCAGTAAGTCAAAATTGCAACCATGAGGTTGCTACCAGTGATTGAAGCAGAAGAGGTGATCTATGTTAATGATGGATTTAAAATGTCAAGAGACCATGATGTTTACTTTTGTGAAAATGAGGAGTATGAATACAGAATGGTTGAACCATCAATGGCTAATCCTAAGAAGGATTTAGCAAAGATGATAGATGCAAGTGAAAACTTGCCCCAACACTACAAAGAGTATCTTGCATTGGGGGAAAATATTTGTAAATTTATTCCTTTCAAAGATTATTTTTATTTTATATTTGGATTTGATCCCAAGGGTGTGGATGATAATTCTTTCAATGCCATCAAATCATCCGTAGAGGAACCCAGTTGTTCCAACTATGTGAGTAAGGAAGAAGAAAGAAAATCCAAAAGAGAAGATGCATCAAAGACATATGTTGGTCCAAGTATTATGAGATTGTTTGGGTTTTATTTTAGTAGATATTTCAAAAGTGGTGATAGGAGTACTATTATAGAGAATGAATTTTCATCAACTTTCTTGGAAAAGCAAGAGTCACTGACAAACCACCCTTCAAAGGAGAAGGTCATAAACTTTCTAGAGGAAGAAACATGTAGTTCTTCTAATGGAAGTATTGATGAGGAAAAAGAAGAAGGGTTGGTTGGTCCAAACCATCTGGATGGGAAGGATGAGGAGGAGGACAAGGTCCCAAATCCATTCTCAATCCTAGAAAAAGGACATGATTCACTTATTTATTCAAGTGATCAAGGAAAATAAAAGATCCATGAGGTGAAGTGCAAATCAGCACAAGGTGGTTGCATAGGTGAAGGAGTTGAAGATGAAGGCACTTCAAGTTTTTGGGTGTGTGATCTACAGATCACTGCTCAAGGTTTTTGCTCATGTATGGGTGGTGAGACATATTTTGGATCAGATCCAAAAGAGGTACAAAAATCAGATTTACAGTCGCATCCTAAGCCACGGAGTGAAAAAGAAAACAAGGCCACACCGCTCAGGTGTGAACCAGGAAAGTTGGTGGAGGAGCAGGCCACCTTAGTATCCCTTCAGAAAGATGATAAGGTAAAAAAAATGGACAGTAACATGTCTGATTTTTTCAGAATCCATGTACACCCACAGCTATATGATGCATGGGGGAAGGAAAAGACATCAACAGAACTTCCCAATGAAGTGGAAGACAAGCCCCCACCAGTCGGGTATGAACTAGTAAAGTTGAAGGAGAAAAATCTGATGCAGAGAGATGAGCACAGTTCAGAATTTTGGAATTTCTTGCAGCATGTTGAAGCTGAAATCCCAAGCGATGATATTCTTTCTGATTCTTGTAAATATCGCATGTCATTCCATCCTTCAGAAATACCCTCTAATTCACACCATGGAAGTGATTTTGTAGAAAATTCAAAGGTTGACTTGTTTGTTGAGAATGAGTTTTGTGTTGTGGATCCATGCCACAAGAAAAGTAGTATTATATGTCAGCTATTAGAGGAAGAAACCTTGGTCCAAGATATTCTTTGTGAGAGACATATTTTGAGTGGACCACTTAAGGAGGATAGAGAAAAGCTTAAGGCATCCTTGAAAAACCCTGTTGACATCAATGCCTTGGTGGCTAGATGTTGTTGGAAAGCTTCTGGAGGAGAAATGGAAGGAGAAGCCTTACTGGAGGAGTGCATAGCACTGAAATAAGGAATGGCCAAGATGAAGGAGAGCTATATGAACCTAATGTCTGACAGAGACCATCTCCTCACAATGGCTGAAATGTATCATTGTGTAGTCAAGAAGGAAGAAGAAGAAGTAGAAAGGCTCACCAATAAGTTAGAGATCACTATTGACTTATTGAAGAGCACATAGATATCCCTTAGAGAGTCAAAGTTGCAGGTTTGCCAACTTCAAAATGATTTGAAAATGTCACACCTTTCATGTTTCATGGAAGAAAATGTTTTGGGTATAATTGAGGGACCTCATGTGGAGGACAACCATGAGAGAGGAGCAGATTTGTAGGTGTTTGTAAAGAGCCCTGATGAAGATTATTTTGGCCAAGCACTTGTTGGTATGCAGAAGGGAATAAAGGAGTTCTTAGCTATGAGAAATATGGCTGAGGACATTTCAAGTGAATCAACAAGCAAACATGATCATCTATTTAGGGATTGGGTAACTAAAATTATCACAGAAATAGAGGATAAAAGATGTACTAGAATTTCTTGCACCAGTGAAGGGTTGTCTAACACATATGCTTGGGAAGAGATACATTCTGACAACTCCTTATGGATGGTAGAATCTTATCCAGAGGAGGTGGCTGATCACATACCATATGGATCAGAAAACAAAATTCCTTGTTCATCAATTGATTGGGTGGATAGAGACACCTTGGGAATAAAGGATGTGGGAGGTAAAGAGTTTAATTTATGCAATAGGTTCTTTGGTGTGAATGGCATTGTCATGACATGTGGTAAGCCGCAAAGACTTAATTTGCAGCCATTGGATACCTACCATACACATACACATGAGGTGCATTCTAAATTCTTTGTGCCTAAGGAATTTTGGGATGCAGATGATGAGTTCCAAGCACATGCCCATTGCCCGAGAAAGAATGAATTTTCTCATGGAAGGAGTCCTATTTTTAGTGAAGATTCAGAAGAGATACCTTGTGTTGGACCAGCCCATGATGGGTTTGATGCATCCACACCTTTGGTGGTCATATTTTGCAGAGGTTTTCTTTACTATAAATCAGTCCACACTTCTAGTTCAGTGGGAACACATAGGGATGGAAATTGGGTGAAGGGATTTTTCCTATTGATGTCACATGAGGAGCATGAGGCTCCCACATATTCCATTGATGAATTAATGGTTCAAACATGTGGTATGAAAATTTCACCATTACCTTTCTATGTGTACATGAAACATCAGAGGCATCTATTTGATGTCTGTTACCTCCTGATTTGATAGGGGGTTTTACAAGGAAGCTGCAAGAAGACTTGCTTTGAAGGTGCCTGGGTTATTTAGTCCAGATGATGCGAGAGTGTCTCCTGTTCAACAATCGATAGTGGATGATTGAGTGAGGGTTGTCCTTAGATGGCTAGCAAACTAGCTTACCTTGGACAGGGCCAAAGCAGTTCTCAGAGTGCTTTTCAATTTGCAATGTGAACAGAGTCTGTCTTTTGATTTTTCCCGACCCTTCAGAGGTGGCAGGAAACTGTGCTGAAACAGTTACAAATGTGATAAAATGCTGTATGATATTGGACAGTTATATCTTTGGAGTTCATGTCATGCTATGGTGGCTACAGTGATCATTTTGGCAGTGGTTGCAACATTTTATCAGTGGAGACAAGCCAAGAAAAAGGGACAGTAAGCTGCATTCTGTGCAAAGTATTTTGTTTCTCATGGAACCATGCTTATGTTTTATGGTATGCGTAATCAGCTATGGAATGAGCTTACTGAAAAAGGAAAAGTAGCAGTGGAGGATCATGACTGGTTGAGGATGCAATTAACAATTTAAAACAGCAGAGGTCACCTCTATGTCTGCTGAGCAACATCTTAGTATAGAATTTGCTCAGATCTATAAACAATGAACTTGATTAAAGAGTTATGTATCCCAGCTACAGATGCCAAGGCCCTCTATTTTTCGACGGACTATGCACAGTGTGCCTGGAAATAGTTCTGGGCATATTGGCAAAGTCCTAGTTACAATTTAGTGCGCTTATCCTTCAGGTTTCTTACTGCATTGCTCTTTGGCACCATCTGTTGGCAACAAGGGACAAAAATAAATGACCAAGAAGACTTGTTAAAGATGATGGGGGGCATGTATGCTGCCAAGCTGTCATAGGAATAAATAATTGCTCCTCTGTGCAACCCCTTGTTGATGTAGAACGACAGGTTTCTGTAGAGAAAAATCAGCTAGGATGTATTCTCCAATTGTATATGCAAGCACAGGTACCATGCAAATCGAATGCTCAGCTTTTATGCACCAGGTTGGTGTGGAGAGCTCCACAATGTCATATTTTCTGCTGATGGGAGAAGTGTGTTAGTGGTATACTATGTCACAATTCAGGGATCCGATGGAGAGGCATATCAGGAGTCATCAGGTACTGTATCTCTGGACGATAATCAATTTGAAGATCCTGTGCAAGTGGCTGAGGCAATGGCATTCCGAAGATCATGTGCTCGATTTGGCCTTGGCTTGTGTCTGTACCATGAAGATGAGTCACAGTAAAAGGGTTACTGAGTTTAGAAAATCCTCTATGTTTCATTTCACTTTGCAAACTGTGGTCTTCAGCATTTGGCAATCAGAGTGGGGAGTTTCGGAATGTATAGCTTGGCGTTTTTTGTTTGCTTGTTTGTCTATCTACTGTGCAAACGGGGGTTCCACGATGCAGCCAAAGATGTCACCATGAATACGTGGAGTTTGGGGGCCGGTTCTTTCATTTCACGATTTTCCTTCACCATCATTACTGGCACTCTTCAGCATCTGAATCGTGAATCATGGACTCCAGTATCAATCGGCTTCCACCCACAACATAGTCGGATTTCAATGAGAAAATCTAGAAGTGTTGACAGCATACTACTCGGTCTTGATTTGGTCATTTTTGGGCATTATGAAGGAACACCTGTCACCCCTAATGTTCTAGCAGCGACTTTACAGCTCGGTGTTCAGTAGCACAAGAATCCACTGTGCATTAGCAGCCCTCATAGTTATCACCCAAATCGTGGAGTTGGGAGCAGCATCCCGATTTCCTTTGGCAGCTAAACGTTCGGGCAGCTCATGGGCTGAGTCATAAAAAATAAAAAGGCCACGTTTTGCAGCTGATCTTAATCATCCGCCATTACATTTGACAACCACTCAGTGCATAATGGAAAACGGTGAGCTCAGTGTTCAGCTAGGTGTGACTGGTTTAGAATTTAATCGGAGATCACAATTCTTTTCTTTGGTAGCCGAGTGGAAGTCTACTTGTCTCCACGTTCCTCTTGGCAACCAGTTACTCGAACTCTCGGTAGTAGCATCTATCCACCAACACAACGATTGCTAGATTTCATGGAGTATCACAACCGTTAAGAAGGTCCCATTGCCTATCCACGAGGCATCTCTCAAGCACTTTTGCCCATTGGCATGGAAATTAATTCCAGGGGTTTCGATAGGGGAGATTGGTGCACTTTAATTAAATCTTTGGATAGTGGATCATCCAAAGTGATAGCTACACTTTAGCTAAAGTTTAAGTTCTTTTAAAGATAATGTTTGCCATGTAGTTCTTTAGGGAGGAAAAAGTGGATCTAAACTTCATCCACTTTTTCTCTTTTTAAATAATTATTTTATTATTATTTTTGGCTTTTTTGATAAAAAAGAAATAAGAGCCTTTTTGGCTTATAAGAGCTGAGCTCATTCATTGTAAAGAGGATGGAAAAGTTTTTGGGCTGGGAGGATTTTTTCCCCAGAGTTAATAAAGAAATTCATTGTTGAGCTTTTTGGACATGTTGGGTTTTTTAGTGGTAATCTTGTGTTTTCTTAAGTTGTAGACTAAGCCGGCATAGAAGGCTAACAATGTAGCATGTTGGGAAAGCATTTGCAGTTGCCAAGTTGCTTGTCACCATCATGTTCTCGGAGGTCTGGGAGTAATGGAAAGTAGTCAGTTATACTACCATTCTCCTGGCCTCTGATTTTGGAGCGGACCAGCCTGATCTCCCTTCTGCAAAACGCAAAGCCATTCTGATTCCCCTTCTGACTCCATTCGCCCTTCTGATACTGGCACTAGCCTTTCCGTCGAGGACTGATCCTCCCTTCCCTTCCTGCCCATCAATCTGACTTATTTTCCTTTCTGCTACCCAAGTTTCTCTAAGGCAGCCTCTTCAGATCACCCTGCCCTCAACTGCCCCTGCCTTAGAGATCCAAACTTAGGGAAACCCCCCTAGAGCTGGAGAAGAGCCAGCTTGAAGTGAGGAGAGAGAAGGTGTGGTGACGTTGGCCTCTCTCTCGAGAGATTGTCTCCGGGCCGGCGCGCCCACAGTTTGGGCTTTCGGCACCCGCGTGCCAGTTTCGGGCGACAACAATGTCTTCATCATGCATGGCTATGAATGGAAGTTCCACTTGAGTCAGTTTGGTGGAACAAGTAGCATAATGTTGAGGTCTTGCACTAGAAAAAAGATAGCAGATGAGGAATTCCATGTTTGGTGGGAGAGTTAAAAAAATGTTCAGTTTGGCATGCGGAGAGATGAGCTCCCAGTATGGTGGTATGATTTTCATAACCTCATTTTGCTCCTCTACAATGATAAAATTTTGTTGTTTTTATTGATGGGTGGAAGGAGGCAGATAAAGCCATGGGATCCATGCATTTTTAGGAATGTCAGAGTTCAAAAGGTGGCAGAAAAATTTGGGTCCTTGCAGAGGAGGTAGTGGGATCCAGGAATTCTACTCAGTTACTTTAACTGGGTTGGCAATTTTGATAAAGGAAGTGGCATCAAAGAAATGACTATGATCAGAGTGGTGCAGCAGAAACATGGTGGAAAAATTTGTAGCACTCTATGGTGCTTCTGCTTGAGGAAAAGAAGATTTGGGAGGGGAGGACTATCATGTCCCTGTAGAAGGAGCAAGTCGACATATTGATGAAACGGCTCATCAATGCTACAGAAGAGCAAAACCAACTGTTGGGTCCCAACATGGAAAATGTAGCAGAAATGCCCATGTCCAAAAATATGTCGATCCTTTCAAGTCTCACTACCTTAACGATCGATATCCAGAAGGCATTGCAGAGTTGGACCAACTTTCAACATTATCTTGCCATCACAGCTCTAGATATCATCGAAGTCTGTGTCCAAAGGAGACCGACTATCCGTCTGCACAGTCCACAGCACGAGCAAGTCTGACTACATTCACAAGGGTTCATTTTTTGTACCTCCCTGTTTCTTGGGGACGAAGAAACATTTTGTTCGTGGGGGAGATGTAGAAGGAGCAAGTCGACATAAGTCGACTTGAACGAAGACCGACTTAGTCAGCCGACTAATTCGATGGGCTGACTAGTCGATCAGCTGACTAAGTCGGTCGGTCGACTAACTAGAAAGATTAGTCAGCTAACTAACAGTCGTGTCAGTTCACCGAACCGACAGGTAGTTATTTGTAACTGTTTGTAACCTGCATATATTAGGCTATTGAGCCAAGCAAGAACTCAATTTAGTTCTGTGCCTTGTATGAACTCATTACATTAATATAATATGTTTTCCTATCTTTTCTTATCTCTTGTATCTGATTTATAGTTATGTTTTAGTATGTATTATTGGTAACCTTATGTGATCTGTGAGATTACAACAGTCCCCTCAAAGTGGCCATTAAAGTGTTGACCATACCAGACTCCTAGGAGGGGCTCAATTTGACATTAATCATGCTCCCTAGGGAAATTTTGTAATAATTAATTAAGGCATGTATCTAAGTTTTATTTTCCATTTTAATTATTATTGCTAATTAATGAAGTGTAAATAAGCTGCCTAGTCAGGTGGGGTGCATTGGGAAAGTCTACTAGCCAAGGAAGGAAAGAGGAAACACTATGACAAAAGCTGTCATAAGAAACAAAGAGGAAAGTACCAAAAAGCAGGAAAAAAATAGTCAAGGATAAAGTAGGCAAGTTTTTCAAAGGAGGGCACAGTTGCCTCTTATGGAGCTCAGAAAAGCAGTCAGAGAAAAGTAGGAAAGTTTTCAAAGGAAAGAACAGTTTCCTTATGAGTCTGGAAAAGAAAAAAAGGTGTCATAACTCAAAAGAAGAAACTTTTGACTTAGAGAGGGTGCAGTTTCTAATTATGAAGGAGGATTTGAACTTGGAAATAGTTTCACATGGTCCTACTTGCTAAATTCCCCAAAGGAGGCGCCTATGTGGCTAGGGTTAGGGTTTGTTGAGGGTTGACTTGCTCTCACAGGTCGCCTTGGATTCTCACTTGCTAAGGTCACTCAAGACTCTATTAAAGGTGAATTTGACCCCATTGACTCAGTTTGGATGATTTGACATTGTGGTTATGCTATGTGAGCATACTCTCTGAGTGTTGTGCCTCAGACCATTGGGTGATGATCCCCAAATCCCTCCTCCCTTCTCTTCCATCTCCATTTCTATATATTGCAGGTTTATGGAGCACTAATGTCAGCCATTGAAGCTTATTCCAGAATTTATTACAGCCTCCATCAAGTTCAGGTCAAGCTCCAATGAAGCCCATGCTTCACCTATGCTCACAGCCCCTTGCTGGTCAAGATTCGGGCCTCCTGCCCCTTAATTTTGGAAACCTCTTGTAATGGTCAGTAAATAATGTTATTTATGTTCTATAGTGTCAGTGTCTTCTGAACATTAAATTTATAATGTTGATATATCTCAGACCCTGAAGAATATAATCTCAGTTTCATTAAAAGATCCTATTTTATCAGTATATGGGGGAATTGAGTGAATATGAGTGTTGTAATGAATATTTCATGATGGGTAAGGGATTGAAATAAATTTTAATGTTCAAATAACCCATATTTATCTCTTTTATAAATCTCATGTTTCATATAATTGAATTTAATATGATTTAATAGTCTTTTTAAGACCTTAGCTAGATTACTAGTGTTTAATAACTAGTTTTACTGAAATTGATGCAAAATAGGATCTGTAAACTCAAAATGAGCTTTGTTAGTTCCTGTAGGTCATTAAAAAGCATTCCATTCCATATAAATCTCTAGAACCATTTTTATTTTGGGTTTTACCACCCTTTTGCATCCTCCTCTACGCAGGGTTCTCCTTGGCCAAAACTGCCAAAAATCCCAAATTCACCCAAAACTTATTAGAAATTTCCAGAACATAAATGAAATATATAAATAATTTATTTATGTTATATTAATTCTGGAATAAACCTATGCAATTTTCCAAAATCCCCTAGTTGAAACAGATCGAACTACTCTCCTTAGTTGCACGGTCTGGCTGCCCAGAAGCATGGTAGTAAGTTTCCGCAATGCAGAATATGAACCTTAAATGGAACCAGATATAAATGTGTTAGGGGAGAGGAAATTAAATGTATGATTGTCTTTGGTTTTTCCCACTGCTCACTCTTTTTGTCTGCAAAAATTTCCCAGAATAAACCCCTTATTTACCCAGTTAGAGAAGTCATGGTGTAAATTAATTCAAGTTCAGAAATTTTAATATAATTAACAGAATTGGAGAGTGTTCAGGTCTGTATACCAGACTTGGGACATTAAAAAAACTCTCTACCCTCCACCTGTCCCATGAATGCAATCGAACCACCACAAAGCATTGAGTTCTAGTTCAAATGATTACTGCACTGACCATCTCACGGGTCTCATTAGAATTACTATCAATTTTCTCAAATCCCAAATGAACAGCCACTCCCCTCAAAATCAGTACCCTCTCCTCTATTCGTTCCTCATTTTCTACATGCATCCTCACTGAGTCGAGCCCTCCCTGGATCCAACATTGAATCTCCTTCCCCAGGGTTTGAATTTTGATTTTGCAGGTACAAGAAGAGCAGTCCAGAAATGAAGAAAGGAGGAGGACCTGCCCTTAGACAGGAATTGGGTGACATTGGCTATCTCGAGTCACACCCAGAGGTATGCCAACTCTTCAAATATTTAGGCTGCTACATGTTCTATGAGAAAATTTAGGGATCCCACCAGCAAGTAGAAGAAGCCTTTGCTCTCTCCTTTGATGGCTTGAAGGCATTGATAGGCAGAGAAGAGTTCTAGGTTGATGAGGCCCTAATAGCAGAAGTAGCAAAACTCCCAAGGATTGGGGATAAATGGTTCAAAACCACCATCATGAAGGATGTGGAATTTAGGTATTACTTGAAGCCTCAACACAAGAGTGTAGTATGGAAGAAAAGAATCCCTTCAACCTAGCTTGAGGAGAAGTGACAGCAGTTGTTGAAAGCAACCTGGTCTATATCTTGTGAGGGTAGGTATAACATGGTGATGATATACCACTTTAAGTTAATGAACCATTTCACTGGTAGGAGCACACTGAACCTACCTTTATACCTACACAAGAGCCTGACCAATATGGCCCATCAGGTTAAATCCTCGCCCACTAAAATTGTAGGCAGGCTATCCTATCATGGCCTGATAAATCTCATTGTCCTAGAACTGCTGCAAAGAAGAAACATAGCATGGACATACTTCCTATTTTGGAATGAGTTCGAGATAGGATTACATTCAGAAGACAAAGGGAAGTCTCCTTCAAAGAAGTCCACCACTCCTAGGATTGGTAAGAGGAAGAGGAGGGCCATCTCTCCAGTGGCAGTGGATCAGGCCTCTCCAACTTCTAAGACCAACAAAGCCAATATAAATCTAGATTTCAGTGGAAAGGAAAAGGAAGTTTCAGCACTAGACAGAAATATACTCAACCTACCTTACTCAGATTCTGAAGATGAAGAGGAGAAGGAAGTTGACCTAACAAAGCAGGTTACAACAGAGCATGAGGAGTTTACCTCACCTACACCAAAGGAGGGTCAAGGTGAACCAGTGGCAGAGGCTTCCTCTAGCAAACCTAGTTCCCAAAGAATCAACCGGCTATTAGGGAAATTATATGAACTAGAGCTATTAGAGAGAGAAATAAAAATAACTAATGTAATATTAACCAAAAGAAATATTGTATTGCATGATTTTCTTCTAGAAATGAGAGGGATGTATATCGTGCTGCAAAAAAGAAATCTGAGATTAATGAAGGAAAATTCCAGGCTCTACAGGATTATCATACTATCGAGGTTGTAGATGAATAATTCAAACCCTAACTCTCAAGCTCACCTTTCCATGGAAACCCTAGCAGAGGAAACAATAAGCCTTTAGGATCTGGAGGCAGCCTCTGATGCTGCTAATATTCCAAACCCTATGCAGTTTGCAGAAATACCAGAAGGTAAGAATTAAAGTTGTAAAAGGGTGATTAAAAGTTTGATTAAATTTTGAAGAACAGAGCTTTCGATGGCTTAGGTGAACGCAGTAGTTGTTCATTAGCCATCGAAAATAGAGCTTTCGGCAGCTTACAGACCCATAATTTTGCTTTCTTAGCCACCGAAAGTGCATAACAGTGCAAAAAGGCATGCTTCCACACAAAACCAAATTTGGTGGATCCAAATGCCTCATGGATGAGTTATGAAGTTGAAAATTAATTAAAGGCACTAGTGGCTTTGGTCTGTTCCAGTTTTGAAGGTGCCAACGAGGTGAAGTGGGTCACAAAACTTACCTACTTTGACAAACTATGACTTGTCTTCTAGACAGGAGGTCCTAGTTCTACTTCAGTGGTCACTGCAATTATTAAAGAGTTCAAGGAGTGATAAAGTGTTGGAGTTAGGTAGAGTAACACTTAAGTTAGGGTTTTTGACCTAATTTTTTCAAAACAGTTATGTTTATCTATTTTTAGTAAATTTGATTCAACTTTTCAGGATCCGAAATAAATTTTGTAAAGGCTATAAATCCTGTGACTAATGTTGAAGAAAGGGTTTGACTTCAGATACTTTTAGACCCTTATTGTAATCAAGCTTCTCATGTTATTCATCATTTAATATAAGATCTTTTCCCATTATATGTTTAGGTTCCATCTCTTTTATGTTATGTACTTGTGCTTGGATGTCTGATTTAGGTTTATTCGTTTTGTCTAATACTAGATAGCTGTCATCCGATCTCTATGTTGATGAGTTGAATTTCAAGTATCTTTCCTGATTATGATGAGGAATTCATATGTGATCACTTTATATATGAATCTACAAAAATAGTGAGTTCTTCATTTATTCACCTTGTTATCAACCCTCTAAACATTGATAGTTAGAAGCCTTATCTTTTTTATTGAGTTTTATGCATGTCTTGAGTGAGTGAGGTCTTATAGGTCATATGACATGATCCATTTAGTAAACCATTGAAGAAACATTAAATTTACCAGGCATCCTCGAGTTACAACCTAGAGGAGTTTCCTGGAGAGCTAAAAAATTAGCGCCGTTGTCGAGGAGAGAAGATTGAATCTCAGCTTTCCCGGGGGATGAAATAGATCCTAATTTGATGATAGAAAAAGTATGGACACTATTTTGGTTGTAATAATCTATTTGGTGACTCCATTGGAATAAGGTGGCTTCAAGAAGACAAATTACCAGAGAAAACCCTCAAGGGACACTAGTAACACCTATTTCAGATTCAGAAGAGATTATAAGAAGAGCAAGGGCTTCAATAGGAATGACCTCCAGAGCTGCAATGGGAGATACATCAGGTATTCCTGGAGGTATTTATACTATTACATGAAATAGAACTCCCTTTAAATCTTCTGCTACTAAAGAATCTAATTCTCAAGCCCATTTACAAGTGAATCAGAAAATTTTAGTGTTGAGGAATCTTCAAGCACTATTGCTTGTGTAGATCCAATCCCTAGCGACTCCATTGAGATAAATATACCACAATTACTTTATCAACCACTACCCACACCAGTAGTATCTCCTTCTTCCCTTTCCATACCCACATCCAATATGGCTACCCCTTTGACCAAAATGGAAAGTATCCTTGTTTCCAGATATTCCCCTCTAAATTTACCTAACCCCCTCTCTATTATGCCTATTGTATAATATCTCAAATACATGCCTATGTTTACTGGGGAGGGAGATTTCACAGCTGAGGAACATTTAGAGGCATTCTAGAGTTATGCTGAGAATATAAACATTGAACAAGAGGATGTGTGCACTAGGGTTTTTGTGCAAAGTCTAGATGGTTAGGCTATGAAATGGTTAAAAGAGTTGCCTGCTAGATCAATAGCAGGAATTGAATCCCTAGATGACATATTTCTGAAGCATTGGGGGGAAAGAAGAGACCACCTTTACTATATCCTTGAATTTATCAAATTGAGGAGAGAGAATGGTGAGTTTGTTTCCAACTTCACAATAAGATTTAACAGGATGTTCAGCAAGATCCCTGCTGAGATCAAGCCAACTGACATGCCAGCCAAAATCACTTATGTCAATGCCTTTGATTATGAGTTATGTCTTCTTCTCAGAGAAAGAAGATCAACTTCTCTGTCACTCATGCAAGATGCTACTCTTGAAGTTGAGTCCAATATAGTTGCATCTTAGAAGGTTAAGGGAAAAATGGATAGGAAGAAGCAACCCTCAGATCCTCTAGGGGATTCTTCATTAGAGAATAAAATGGAGAAAATGGCCAAAATGTTGGATAGTTTGACAGCTAAAATGTCTAGACTTAAATACTGAGGGAAAATACCTGTGAGAGGTAAAGGGCCAAATGATTTTGCTCCATGAAACCGTAATTTTGTCCCTTATAGAAGAAATAACCCACCCACTCAGATCATTCAAAGGGGTAGGAATCAAGTTGAGGATCAAAGAATCAGAGCTACTTTCCAAAAAGCTGTGCTAGAAGAAGAACAAGAGTTTACTCAAGAAGAAGGGGAGGCAGAAGACAATATCAACTATATGGAATGTTGGTCTCTCTGGGAAGAACCTGGTTTACTTGTTATGTAACAACAAAACCCCTAGCTCACTGGCCCTTTCGGCGACAGATCGTAGAGCAGCCTAAAGTCTCACCCGAAGTGATCTTGGATGGGTTGGATGAAGACTCAAGTGTCCTCAACCAGGTTCTGTAGCATCCTATTGGTCTCGCGACTCTTCTTCACCAACAGGATTTCTGTGCGATAGCGATCCCGCCTTCTAGCTGGTGCTGGTAGGAAATAGACTCTTATTGCATCACTGCTTCTAGCATGATGCGCAGACTATCTCCTCTACTCAGCTCCTATCCTGTGATATCTCACACCACAGTTCCTCCAATAGTGTGATATCACCTTTCTATACTGCGCTATCCTTTATGGTAAGACTTCAATATGGCCCTCACGGCCAAAGGCTTCTCTCTTAGTATACTAGTTAAGCTAAACAACCTCTCTTAGACTCCTATAGTCTAATATGCTTAACATCAACTACACTGAACTCGTGGAACTCATATACCGGAGTCACTTAATGCAATAACTATCAACTAACATGAACCAAGCGCTGATAAACTCATATACAGGATACTTGATACATTCAACTTGCGGTTAGCCTTCTATGCACTATAACTGGAGCATAACATACATACATTCATCACTGATAAGCAACATTCATGTAACATGTAATAGATAACACATAAGTAAAGCACAAACACATGAAATAGTCGCACAACACATGGATTTTACATGGTTCATCTCCAGGGGGGAAGCTATGTCCACGGGAACTGGTTTTTATATTATATCTTGAGAGAGTAAACATAGTTCCACTGCAATCTGATATGCATCTTGAGATCTTCTGGGAAACTCCGCACACACAACCGAGAGCCCTTCTCTCTTAGATCTCGTCTCTTATATTGCCTTCTCTTACAATATACTCTTCCTCTCTTTCTCTCTCTCGCAATCCCTGTGAATTGTTCAATCCCTGCGGATTGTTACATACATGCTCAAGGAGCCAGCTACTGGTTATAGTAAGATAATACAGATGGATTAACAGGACCAGAGCTCGACTCTTACAATAATGATACTCTAGATACACTTGGTTAGCTAAATGACTCAGTGGCTATCCCTTGTATGACTGTCTAAGTGGCTACCCAATTGTCTAACTGTCTAACCTTTTACATTACAAGATACATGCTTATATAGGTGGCCTGAAGGTCTCACCATTACAAAATTGTGGGCCTTTCCCAACAGTAACCCAAAAACCCTAACTGTGACAGTCGGCGCGTCTGTACTGTGGGCTACCGCTTACCATCAGACCACAGCTTTCTGCAGTCTTCCACGCTTCTCGGTGCTGATCGTGGGTATGGGGGCCGCTTCCTGCTGTCCTTTGTCTTCAATACCTTGGCCCATTGCTCCCTTTCCTTTATGAGGGTAGTTGAGCCCTCCTGTCTTCATCACTGCCTTAAGTGCAATGGTTGAGCTCTCTCTTCTCAGCCGCTTAGGTACTGTCTTCTTTTGACTTCCTTGTCCCGATGTAGCAGCTTTTCCTGTAGCTGTGGGACCCTGCTCCAACAGTCCCCTAACACTTACTTGTGGATCATCCCTGAGCCACTAATAGCTGGCTTCTCCTACTGTAGCTTCTCCTTGGCTTCCTGCAAAGTCTTTGTAAGTCTCTCGCGAAGTCCTGCGACTTCGTTGGTCATAGCTTCGACACACTCTTGTGTTGTTTCAAGCATAGCTTGACAAATGATGGAGTCTTCTATAAGCTTTGTTCATCGGTCTCTCTTAGCTTTCCTTCCCTTATTGTCATGCTCTCGTTCTCGTCACTTGCAAGACCTTCCATTCATTTGTTCAACACAAGGATTCAAATCCCTGGTATCACGAGAAATCCTCTCTAGCTGGGTTAGAACTCATATCCCAAATAAAATATAACTCTGTATCTTCCAGTATTCTTAAACCTTTCACTCGGTCTGGATCCTTTCATATGAAAACTATACAAACCATGAATTCCATTCCGAGAACAAGTCTTTGTATGCATTCTGAAGTTTTGCTTGTTTGCTTTGCTTGCCGCTTTCACTTTTCTTCTCAGCAAATCGCTCCAGGTATTCGTGCTGCCTAGATCTTCATATTTTCATTTCTTTACCTTGGAAATCTCTTGTTCTTCTCTTAGGTGATGAGATAGGTCATCTTCATTCTCTTGTTGCCATCTTTTTCTCATTTTTACTTTCTTCCTGGCTAGAGATTTCTTTTCATCATTCTTCTGCTCTGCTTTCTTATCTTCAGTGATTGGCTCGTCTTTCTGCTTCTCTGCAGTAAAGAATTTGATGACATCTTCTACATCCTGTGCTTGAATCCTCATCCTTGGTAGCTGTCTGACCTGTGATGTACCTACTTTCGCAACCCTGGGCGGCGTCGTCATAACGGACACAAGGCCACCACGCTGGAATCTCTGGACAATGTCCTCTAAAGGCTTCGTCTCGGACAGAAACCACTCGGTGCAATACTCTGGATGGGAAATGGATGCGAAATTAGGGAAAACTAGCACTCTGTAACTACAGTATCTCTTCACAAGAAAACTCTCCAAATTGCTCTGTACTCTCAGAAATTGCAAAAGTAACCCTTCTGTATGAATGATCTTTGAATTTATAATGAAAGCGATAATCTCTAAAGCAATGGTCATCTAGGTTGGAACCGTCGGTGGTATTAATTGCTGGACAAGACAATACCCATCATTTTGATCCTCATTAATTGCTGAAAATCCGATCAAATTTCCCTTGAAACTTGTGTGTAGGCATTAGTCTCGACCAAGATTCAGCAAATCTGGAAAAATCATTATACTGTTGCCAAATATAGGGTAACGTATACCGGTCATCTCTGTATTAACTGCTTGTCAGAAGGCAAAGTGATTGGCCCTTTGTCTCTTTTCTAACTTGTCTACGTGGCACGGGGAGCATCGCATTGCTGCAATGTCACACCACATCGTCTCAAACCATGGTGTCGGCATGAATTCCACAAGTCGTCCTATGACTTGCGCAACATAACTTTTCTGATGTGATTCCTCATACTTGGATTTTTTTTTTTTTTTAATGTAGACTCATTCCCGGTGCGATGCCTCCTTTCAACTACATTGGACAGCTGCACTTCCAAAGTTGTCTGGGTTAGGGCTGGGAGGTGGAGTGGCTATCACTATAGAGCTTAAGCCTACTACCATTAATCAACGTAGGAAGAAGTTCCCCGTTCAGTTTGCTGAGCTGAACGACAACTCCTTCTGTAACATATTGAATCTGATATGGCCCCAACCAATGCGTCTTAAAATTTCCTGGGAACTTAACAAACTTACTGTCATATAGGAGCACTAGGTCTCCTATCTAAAAACTCTTGCTCTTAATGTGCCTATCATGCCAAGCTTTCTCTCGTTCCTTCTGCACTTTCTGATGGAATCCTGCAATGAATCTGTCTTCCTCTAAGGAAAGTAGCTGTGCTAGCCTTTCATTCATCGTATCTGTATCAGCTATCTCAGTAATTTGAGCAACTCTTACAATGGGAATACTATATTCCATAGGCATAACAACCTCTTGTCCATACACCAAACTGAAAGGTGTGTGTCACAGATCTTAGTAAGAGCATTTTCTAGAATCTTGTTAAATGCCTCCACTGTACCCTTAGCTTGAGGATGGTAGGGAGTGCTCTTATGGTGCTGGATCTGAAATTCCTCTGTCAAGGCTTCAATAGTGCGGTTCAGAAAATGTGTGCCTTGATCACTCATCAAAATTACTGGACATCCAAATCTAGTTATGATGTTTTCAAAAATGAACTGTGCAGCTGTAGCAGCATCACAATTCCTTACTGCTTTAGCCTCTGCCCACCTGGTGAGGTATTTTGTTCCTGTGATGATGTATCTCGCACCAGTTCATTTCCCTGGTGGGTTGATAGGATCCACAAAATCTATAGCCCATTTGTTAAATGCTCGCAGCGTAATCTGTGGTCACATCGGCATTTCATCTCTCCGTAAAGGTTTTCCTACCCTTTGGTAGATATCGTAACATCTGCAAAATTCCTTAGTGTCTTTGTGCAAAGTAGGCCACCATAAACTTGCACTCAGGATTTTGTGAGTAGTCGGCTTTCCTACGAAATGACCTCTTGCGGTACCTAAGTGTGCTTCTCTAATAATGGTCTCTTTCTCGTGGGGCATCATGCATCTATGCAGGACTTCATCTGGACCTAACTTATATAGATGTCCTGCGATCAAAGTGAAGTCTGCTGCTTTCACAACTAACTGTTTCTTTTGCTACTTAGTAAAGTCAATGGGTGCCCACCCTGTAGTGAGAAAGTGAATAATATCCTCATAGTAATCATCTGTGATCTGGATAGAAAATAATTGCGCATCTGGCAGATTATCCTCTAAATTACTTGGTTCTTCTCCTAAATTTATTCGCGATAGATGATCAGGTCCAGCATTTAATCTTCCTGGTTTTATAATGATTTCAAAATCATACTCCTGAAATAGAAGTAACCATATACAGATCCTTCCTCCTAATACTGGTTTATTGACCAAATACTTTAAAGCAGAATGGTCAGTAAACATCTTGAATGGGGCACCCAATAGGTAGTTCCTGAACTTCTATAGAGCATACACCATGGCTAATCCTTCTCGTTCTGTAGTGGTGTAGTTATTTTCTGCTGTAGATAGCTTTCTGCTGGAGTATGCGATTGGATGATCGATACCCCCTTCTCCTGGCTGTGTTAGGACAATGCCCAGTGTGATGCCTGATGCATCCACATCAACATGAAATGGCCTGTTCCAATCTGGGAATACTAAGATGGGTGCTGTAACCATCTTCTCTTTAAGTGTGTCTAAACTTTGCTGTCATTCCTCATTCCATAGGAATGTCACGTATTTCTTTAACAACTTTTCCATATGCACTGTGATCTTTGCATAACCTTTGATAAATTTTCTATAGTACCCGATATGACCAAGTACTGTCCTCAACTGCTTGACTGAGTTGGGTGCTAGGAGATGTACAATGATGGCAATCTTTGCAGGATCTACCATCAAGCCTTGTCTGCAAACAATATGACCCAACAAAATACCAAATGGTGCATAGAATATACATTTCTTCAAGTTAAGAGAAATCCGATATTGCCTACATTTCTCTAACATGAGCCTTAAATCTCCTATATGCTTGTCGATTAATCCAAATATAGTCCAATCATCAAAATAGACTTCTAAAAATTTATGGATGTATTCCTTGAATACAACAACTACTACTCTAGAGAAGATAACTGGTGCATTTTTAGGACCAAAGGGCATTACCGTGTACTGGAATGAGCCCCATTTTGTCACAAAAGTGGTCTTATGTCGATCCTCTAGATGGATTCTGATCTGGTGATAGCCTGAAAAGCCATCGGTGAAGGAGTAGACCTCCTGTCCTCCCACATTGTCTAACACTTCATTAATGAAAGGTGTCGAAAATGGGTCATGAAGTGATGCATCGTTGAGTTTGCCCAAGTCGACACAAATCCTGATTTCTCCTTTGGTTTTCTTTTCCTGCACGACCATGGGACTAACCCATTCGCTTTCTTCTACTGGCTCAATGATTCCTGCTGCTAGCATCTTATCAGTCTCATCCTTAACTTTTTCTTTATAGCGGTGATTCAATCTATATGGACACTTCTTAACTGGCCTAACATCGTCTTTCAATGGTATGCGCATGAATCCCAAATATCCTACTATTCCCTTCATCTCTATGAACTTAGTGGGAAATAGGTCCTGATAGTCATGTAAAAGATCTGCAATGTGTCCTACTGTTTCATCATCCCAATAGTTTCCAATAGAGGCAAACTTAGGTTCTGTTTCTGTACCAATATTGATCTTTTTAATCTTGATAGGTTCTGTGATAGCTGGAATTTCTAGTCTTCATCCATCAACATCGCGAGTCCCTTCTGACTCGGGAATGTTGACACTGCGAGGGTTCTCATCCTCATCATCTGGCTCTGCTACGAAGTTGTAACATTCTAGTGCATGTTCCAACTGGATATCCCAATCAGGCTGAGCAGGCACTGATAGGGTACAGTCGTCAAATATTTTAGTCTTTATTACATCTAGAGCCTGATCAATGCTTGGATACTCAGATTCAAAAGTGAAAGTGAGTAGGAAGCTATCTATCATAAGTGGCCATGTGATGGTTCTTCTGCGCAACTCGGTCTCAGTGTACCAATTCCTTGGAATTGTGTCTAAAGTGTGAATGAATAAGTGAACCCATTCATCCTCTAGAATATCCGACCAACTCTGTTCGCAAATCTAAATATGTGACCTGGGGTCACTCTCTCCTGTGTATTTCTGCTGTAATGGCCCCTTGTCGTTAGAAAATATGATGGCCATCAGACTCTTAAGATCATCCCATGATGCGATATGTTCTTTATGTGCATGCCACCATCTTGTAGGTGTGGCTTTTACTGCAAGGTCCATAGTTGTCAACCTCTGCTCCTGAGGAATTTCCTGCTCAAACTGTTGTAAGAAGTCATTGACATCCGCTAAGCCATGAAAGGATGAAATATCAATAATTTCTACACAAATCCATCATAGTGACTTAGTCATAAGCACACATCTGCGAGCTGAGACTTCGTAAAGTCTGTTCTGCCAGTTCTCTATACCAACATCCGAATCTGATGCGCATGAGCTGTCGCATCGCCAACTAATGTTTCCTTCTATGGTCGGATTGATGTAATCACTTTGATTAGCTGTCATCTGATAGAGGCTCTCCATATTACGTGCCTCTTCCTCTGCTCGGATAGGTTCAATATACCTGGGACCCTGAAAAGGATCCAACGGTGCGATGACCCGGATCTGACTATCCTCAAAGGTCATTTGTCTTTTCTTTATGTCGATAACAGGGATGCTATCAATTGCCCAATCAATACCTGGTAGAGATGGATATGGTATACTATCGCCAATGATCTCTATAACTTCAAAGTCTGCAAAGCTGCGGACTCTGTCAATATCAACTAGTACCTGTGGTAATCGACCCAGTAGTGATACCCGTTGCTGATTGGCTAGTCGTAGATGGATAGGCAATCTAGCTAACTTAGGGCTACCCATCTATTCCCATGTCTGCATATTCAAAACATTTACCTCTAATCCTAAATCTAGGATTATCTCATCCATTTCAAATTCTCCAACTTGTGCTGTGAGTCTCATCTCTCTTCCTGTTCTTGTATGTCCCATAATATTATGAATATCACGCTGCACACTGCTCATAGAAGAAGATGGATGACACTGATATATGATGCGCTGAAGCTCTCCAATGGATTTCTCATTTCTAATGAGTGTCAAGCAAATCCATAGGAAGGATTATACACTCCTTGTCAACTCATCCTCTTCGCACCTTCCTGATGTGGTAGCCTGCGATATCTACATAAGACTAACGCCACAAGGTGTTTGCTGCTACGGTACGCCCCTGTACAGTAGTACCTATGATCCCGATGCTGTAGGTTCAGTAAAGAAAGTTTGAGGTTTTTGAAACATCTATTTGTTCTTCTGCAGGTCGAGTGGTGTTAATTTAGTAGTGGCTTTGCGCACCCAGTTCGGACCTGTGTTCTTTTCTGCATCCTGCGATGTCGGACTAGTAGAAGTACCACTGCGAGTCACAATATGGACTCTTGTTTCTGGCTCTTTTTTCTTAGTAGCAATAAGCTAAATGTTCTGGTTTACTGCTGGCTTAGGGTCTCTAATATTGGCTATCAAGATCGGACACTCTTCTATAGGGTGATCATAGGACTTGCAATACTTACATGTCGTACTAGGGTTCTGACATTCCCTAGCATAATGTCCTACAATTCCACAATTGTAACAAGTGATAGGTCCACGGCCACAGCCAAAGGCTCCTCCACGGCCTCGTCCTCTGAATCCTCCTCCATGACCAACATGAGCCTCTTCATGCTGTGGTCCTGCTATTGGACCTGCTGTTTCTGACTGGACTCTATACAAGTCATGCTTTCTTTCTATCATAAGATCATAAGCTCGGCAATTATGTTCATCATGACCTACTGACTTACAAAAGTTACAATATAAGTTCTTATGGGTTTGTACATACTTCTGAAGTAAAGGGAATTCCGGTGGTCGATGTCCTCTTGTTCTGTAGAGTTCACACCACGACCCTTGAGTCTGTAATAAGGGGTTAGGAGCCCCACTTGCTAAATACTCTACAAATACTGGAAACTTATCCTTAGTATGGCCCTGTCCTTTACACTTTATACACCATAGTTCTTGTGTAATCCCTTTTCCTTTCTTAATCTCATGCATCTGTAACGTGAGATTGGGTAACTGGTTCTGTAAGCTTGTCATTCCTGTACTGGTCTCAGCTAGAGGTGAGGCCTCTAGTTTCATTTCCATCTCCAACGCTTCATCCTGCGTATAGAGTCTCTGTTGCATTAATGGAAGTCTGATGTGAAGAAGCAGTGCTGCAATGAACCATTCCTTATGCTGCTCTGGGGCAAACTCAAAGCTAACTTGGTCTATAAGGGCTTTGAACTTCTGATCAAAGTCCCATACGGACTCTGTAGGTAGCTGTTTAATGTCCTTAATCTCTATGATACACTGTGACTCAGACTTAGGTTTCTTAAATTCTTTAATCATGGCAGTTCTAACTTGTATGAGCATTCTGCCCAGTGCTGTTGTATACTTCATATACCATGTTAAGGCTTTGTCTCTAAGTGTAGTGACCAACTGGACAAGTTTAATATTATCATCCTAGATTCATTTAATGGTCCATATAGCTTCACATAGGAACCAATGCTGTTCTGGGTCTTCTGCCCCTGTACCCTTGAACTTAGGTAGTTTCATGTCATCCCCCATCTTGTTTCTACATGGTGGATTCTGGTTTGCTGTATTACTACCACTCGGTGGTGTAGATGTAGGTGGTGTAAAGGTAGTATGTACTGTATGTGAACTACTAGATGTAGTTCCTACGGGATTAATTTGAGTCCCGGTTGTTTTCTGTGGGGTATAAGGGTGGTAAGGGATACCCCCTACTGTTCTCTCTATATTACTTAGACTCTGTTCTCTAGTGGTGTCTGAACTGTTTTCAAAGAGAGAAGATCTGAAATCTACTTTATATTTCTTACCACTACGTGTACATCCAATTTCATCAAAGTCACTCTCAAACTCTTGTGACTTTACACTTATTTACTTCTTCATCTGAAACTATATCCATTACTCCTTTTTCATGTAATAACATCTTAATGGACAAGTTTAAAGAGCTTAGGTACTTACCATGGTAACCTTTGAAGAAGTACCTCTCTACTTCGTTGAAACTTTTTCTTTGATCAACTGCAAACTCTGTAACGAAGCCTTCCAGCAAACTCGCAAGCTAGAAGTCTACCTCCCGTGAAATGGGATTAGCTATACTCTTCATGGTCTGAATCAGCTCCAGTGTCCAGACAATGTTCCTTTTCTTCTTGAATATGTTCTGATCAGTCAACTTTGATAACCAGTCGTACAACTCATTTGCATAGGTCACAAAAAATATCGTATGCAGATCAGTGAAGATATGTTTTTGTAACCAGTCCTCTGTACTTAGTCTAGGACTCTTGTTTTCTTTTTCAGCAAATTCTTTCTCCTTAGACTCAACCCAGTGGTTAAGTTCTTCTTTAGTAGGATGCCAATAGAACATTAGCTTGTTAGTTTGTTCAAAATCGACAACAAAAAAAATTTGTTGGTCTCTCTGGGCAGACCCGGGTTTACTTGTTATGTACCAATAAAACCCCTAGCTCACTAGCCCTTTCGATGACAGATCATAGAGCATCCTGAAGTCTCACCCGAAGTGATCTTGGATGGGTTGGCTGAAGACTCAAGTGTCCTCAAACGGGTTCTGTAGCATCCTATTGGTCTCGCGACTCTTCTTCACCAGCAGGATCTCTCTGCGATAGTGATCCCACCTTCTAGCTGGCGCTGGTAGGCAACAGACTCTTATCGCATCACTGCTTCTAGCGCGATGTGCAAACTATCTCTTCTACTCAGCTCCTATCCTGTGATATCTCACACCGCAATTCCTCCAACAGTGTGATATCTCCTTTCTATACTGCGCTATCCTTTATGGTAAGACTTCAATATGGCCCTCACGGCCCAAGGCTTCTCTCTTAGCATACTAGTTAAGATAAACAACCTCTCATAGACTCCTATAGTCTAATATGCTTAACATCAACTACACTGAACTTGCAAAACTCATATACCGAAGTCACTTAATGCAATAACTGTCAACTAACATGAACCAAGCGCTGATAAACTCATATACAGGCTACTTGATACATTCAACTTGCAGTTAGCCTTCTATGCGCTATAACTGAAGCATAACATACATACATTCATCAATGATAAGAAACATTCATGTAATAGGTAACAGATAACACATAAGTAAAGCACAAACACATGAAATAGTCGCACAACACACGGATTTTACGTGGTTCACCTCCAGGGGGGAAGCTACGTCCACGGGAGCTGCTTTTTATATTATATCTTGAGAGAGTAAACACAGTTCCGCTGCAATCTGATATGCATCTCGAGATATTTTGGGAAACTCTGCACATAGAATCGGGAGCCCTTCTCTCTTAGATCTCATCTCTTATATTGCCTTCTCTTACAATATACTCTTCGTCTCTTTCTCTCTCTCACAATCCCTACGGATTGTTACATACATGCTCAAGGATCTAGCTACTGGTTACAGTAAGATAATAAAGATAGATTAACAGGACTAGAGCTCAACTCTTACAATACTGAGACTCTAGATACACTTCGTTAGCTAAATGACTCAGTGGCTATCCCCCGTCTGACTGTCTAAGTAGCTACCCAATTGTCTAACTATCTAACCTTTTACATTATTAGATACATGCTTATATAGGAGGACCAAAGGTCTCACCATTACAAAACTATGGGCCTTTCCCAACAGTAGCCCAAAAACCCTAACTGTGACAGTCGGTGTGTCTGTACTGTGGGCTACCGCTTACCGTTACACCACAACTTTCTGCAGTCTTCCACGCTTCCTGGTGCTGATCGTGGGTATGGGCGCTGCTTCCTGCTGTCCTTTGTCTTCAATGCCTCGGCCCATTTCTCCCTTTCCTTTATGAGGGTAGCTGAGCCCTCCTGTCTTCGCCGCTGCCTTAAGTGTAGTGGTTGAGCTCTCTATTCTCGGCCGCTCAGGTACTGTCTTCTTTTGACTTCCCTGTCGCGATGTAGCAGATTTTCCTATAGCTGTGGGACCCTGCTCCAACATAGAAGATGAAGTTGATCTATCTTTTCTGACACAAGGAGACTATGAGGAAGCCCTCATGAATGAGTAGATCATGGAAGAATCCTTATATCAGGCATATGATCAAGAAGGTTATAATTTGAGATCCAGAATTGTTGCTACTGTGAAGAAGAGTCCTGCCCCTACAAAGTAGCCTGCTCTTCCTACTAAAAATATTTCTGCTCCTGCAAAGAAGATGGATGTTCCTCCAAAACAATAGCAAAGGCCATTATAGCCTTCAGCCCATGATCCTACTAAGCTCAAAGCCCCACCACAAGAGGTAAGAACTTCTGACAAATTATCCTATTCTTTCAATCTTGAGTCAGAAATTCAGAAGTTAAAAATAATTGGAAAAGAGACCAACTAGAGGAGTAAGAAACTATGAATCAGGATAAGGTCAAAATACTAGGACCCAACTATTGATAGACTCAAAATTGGTGCTTTGTTCAAGGAAACAAGACTTGTTGCCATGATGTCAAAAACATGTAAATGAACTTCCCTTCCCCTCTTTCTTGTAAAGGTTTAATGAGTCCAAGAAAGCAAACTCGGGACCTTCTTCATTTTTGGTAAGCTCAAAGAAGAGATAGAAGAATGCTTGATAAAGCACCGATTCGTGGATTTTACGAGCTCGAACTAGTACATGCTCGTCAGTGTTTTCATAGTTTAGAGAGTTTGAAAACTCCAAAGAAGACTCTAGGGGGGAACTTGTTCATCCAATCTAGTCTCTTGAGGCTGGAAAAGTCACAAAACAAACCATAGAAGAACTCTCTTAGCTTCCGAAGAAGTAAGGAGCACCTTTTTCGTACTTAGTCAAGAAGGTCCGGAAAAGGTTAAATTACCACTTTCCCAACACTACTTCAAAAGAAACATATAGAGAAGAGTTATGCTAAGGGTATATCTTCAGAAGTCTTGGAGCAGTAGAACTCAAAGTCCTTTGGTTGCAGAGGAGTCCTTGTCTCAGAAGCTGGGTTGTATTCTTATCTCATTCACTGATTGTTAATAAAGAGAATTCTTCTTCCAACATTGTGTTGAGTCTCTTTCATGTATCGTGATCAATGAATATATTTGATTATGCATTTGATATATTGTTTATATAACATCTTATATATACAAGCATGAGATATTACTTGGATAATTTGCTCTTTACAGGTGAAAGAGGTGCATCCCTGGAATCTTTGAAGAGAAGAGGAGAAGGAGAAGATCAAGCTTGGATCAACCGTCATTAATCGGGTAAGTCAAGACTTTCTTCCTAATCCCTTTCTATTCTATGGTAAAGCTGATTGTCTGCAAGGTTACTAGTAAGTTGGAAACTGGGGTCTACATTTAAGAAACCCAGCTGCATATTTGAGGTACGTGAAGGAAACTGTGTATTTGTATGTGCCATTAAATCAACAGCTACTGGGGAATATCTACTTAATAATTACATTTTGAATCGAGTATATACAAACACGATTAGTATAGATTTGGTACATCCGACAATTTACCCAACCTTTTATTAATTATTTTAACATCTTTAGGATTATTTGTTAGTAGGTAACTATACTTTTTTATTATATTTCCTATGTTGACTTCACAGGGAGGTCATGGGGGGCGCATCACACCAGCAACAGGTGAGAGGAGCATACAATCCATGAGGAAACAGGTATACATCAAAATGTTATGTTATTAAATTGTTTGAAGTGAGTTTTTTGGTTTCGTTAGGTAATTTTAAGTATGTTTTTGATGCATGGTTCTGTCAGGGACACCTTCCTCATAGTAGATGTTCCTAGACCTTCCTCAAGGCAGTAGGTGTACATTGATATTTCCATTGTAAAAATTTAGGATGGAAAAACAGATCGGTTGTTATGTTTTTTCAATAGTATATTCGGTTCATTTATATAATCTTATCTATTTTTCATGCAGAGTGTTGATTAGAGAAGCCACATGACAATTCATTAGACGAATGCAGACTTGGGGCAATAGGTAAACATGAATGTAATTCTACATTTTAAATACTTTAAAATTGTACACATGTATAACGTGTAGCATAATGTTTAATTTTTTTATGTATTTTTCATTTTTATGTTTGCGTTCATTATGATAATGTTGTCTACTTTTTTTGTAGGTTGATGATTGAGGAAAGTATCCAACTGTTAATCGGACCACTGGAGACTCGGGGCAACGGGTAAATATGAATGTAATTATATATTTTAAATACTTCAAAATCGTACACATATAAAACATGTAGCATATTGTTTATTTTGTTATGTATTTTTTCGTTTTTATGATTGCGCTCATTATCATAATGCTGTATACTTTTTTTGCAGGTGGATGATCGGGGAAAGTCCCCAGCTGTTGATAAGACCATACCATCGTTTAGGAATCCGGTAAAGCTACATGTAATTCTAGGAATCTATCATGATAGACAATTTTTGTTAATATAATGTTTTGCGCATACTATTGCTTCAACAACTAAGAAATGTTTTATATATTTCTGTTGTAGACAAATGATTTTATTTATGAAACAAAAACTCAACAATATTTAGAATTTGATGTCTGCCAATTATTCAATGATGCTAACATTGGTTCGTCTATAGACCCATTGAAGGTGCTATAGAAGACATTGAAAAAACAACATGAGGAAATGGTTCATCTGGCATTGATAGTTCCATAGATAGACGATATCAAAGAAAAGATTCAATTGTTGATCCAGATATGTCATTCCTTTAAAGTACGTTGCATAATTGTTAGGGTACACAGGGTACTCCCAAAGGACCGAACACCAAGAATAGCCACTTCACACAAACAGATCACAGATCAATACACCAATGTTTGTCACGTGG
>LPNX010284970.1:37862-53710 GCA_001517045.1 Pseudotsuga menziesii
ATTTATTTATTTTTTTTTAATTTTTTTTTATTTTTTTTATTTACTCTTCTCTCTCGTTTTCCGTGCTTGCTTTCTTTTCCTGCAAATCACAATAAAAACGAAAAACAAAAACAAAAATTTTTTTTCCACACAATGGGGTTAGATCTTGGTTAGCTTACCCGGAAAGCCTACGTTTTCAAGTTTTCTCGCTGTTTCTGATTTGCCGTGATCGCACAAGGTGCACGGCAAAGAGCATACGTAGCCGAGAAGACAAGAAAAAAACTTTCCCTCGCTGTTTCTGATTCGCCGCGATCGCGCAAGGTGCACGGCAAAGAGCATACGCAGCCAGGGAAGGGAACAGTCCGAGACTAAAACAATAAAGATCTAATAATAACACTGATAAAATATGAGATATTAAAAAAAACAAAACCGTCACTGTAACATTATACCTTCAGATTTGCCGAAATGGGTGTTTTTGGAGCAAACAGAAATGGTTTTCGGTGAAACGAAAACTGTTTCCAAATGGAAACGGCGCTCCGGACGCAATGGAACAGCTCCCACAGGCCACAAATGCATAGAAAATCCAAAAACCAGAAACCCTTTAAAAGTTTCGGCAACACCGGTTACAGATCTTGATCAAAACCGAAAGCGGCTCTTCATAAAAGCTCTGATACCATGTTAGGGTACACAGGGTATTCCCAAAGGACCGAACACCAAGAATAGCCAATTCACACAAACAGATCACAGATCAATACACCAATGTTTGTCACGTGGTTAAAACCCTCGAGAGGGAAACAGTCCACGGCCCCGGCCAAATAGCTACTTCGGAGCAATTTATTATGCAAAAGAAAGAAAGTTACATGAGCTTCTCATAATCGATCAACTAGCCAAGGACCCTCTATGCTCTTTAAATAGAGATCATAGACCAATCGGGTGTTAAGCCACGGATCAATGGTAGGTATGATCTAAGAGAAGTTGAACCGTCGGATCACTCTATGTCTAGAACATATCGTGACCGTCGGATTAGAATATTTACAAATGCATACTAATGCATACTAAAGAAACACACTTTTACCTAACGGATATATTACACAAGTTGATCTTAACTAACGCCTAAGTGTCTAAATATCCTAACAATAATCATAATGTAAATTCATTTATAACTTTATAATTTTTAATTTTATATGATATTGAACTTATAATACAATGGTTTGTATTTACATGAAATTATGCAACAAAACACTGGTGGTGAAGGTCCCATCCTCCATTATTTTTTCTCCATTTTATATGATTATCATTTTTTTCCATCTCCCTTGACAACTCACTCATGATTTTTCCAACTCGTGAGGTCCCTGATAGATTTGGGAAGTGCTTTAGCCACCTATGGGGGTTTGCTATATTTTGGTAAGTCATCCTTTTTGAGATTTATGAGTTGTTTCCATACAATTTGATTTTCCTATGAGGGATGTAATATTTATGCACACTATTATTCATCATTATTCAATGGAAGGATATAGATCAATATTCATCTCTTCATTCATGTGATTCAGTCTCTTTTCTTATCTCTATTTTTTCATGTATGCTTGTGAGAATTCTTAGTAGCAAGATCTATTTCCTGTGCTTCTTCTTAGCATCATTGCTCATAGAATTGATCTATTATTTCTACATGGTATCAAATATATAGGGAGAAACACCTTTCCATATTCTACATGGTATCAGAAAAGCAAGGTTGATCAAGTTCTACATAGTTGAGGAGCTCTTCCAGTCTCCTATCCCTCTCTGAAGAAGAGCTTGTCTAGCTTACAAGATTTGATCCTAGTTTTTTTTGTAGGTTGCAGAGAGTATCTCATAGAGCATATCAAAAAATTCAATATGGATTCAAATGTTCCTCTACTATCTCCTTTCAACTATGCTGATTGGAAGCCAAAGATGAGTGCATACTTGAAGAGGCAATGTCTCTTTGATGTCTCCATTGGTACATTAAGCGAACCTGAGTCTTATGAAGATAATATTGATTGGATAAATAATTGTGATAGAGCTTATGGAATCATGTGATTGAAAATGTCTCCAAATATACATCATTTCATAGATTCTGCTGAATTTCCATTTGAGCTTTTGAAAATTTTGGACAAAGCTTTTGGTTTCCAGGAAATAGAAGATGAAGCATGGAGCAAAACCAGCATCTCCTCTTGTTCTCTCTCTCAATATTTGTTGGCCTCTACATTCTCTAATGAATTTGATAATTATGAAGGAGTTTCTCATATATTTCATGTTTCTGCTATCCTCTTTGATTCGAATGCTTCCTCCTTCAATCAAGAAGCAAATATTGAAGAGCCATCTTTTTCTGTGTCTCTTGAAGGTGATTTTTCTTCTTGTGATACTATTGATGAAAAAGAAGTAACATATGGATCTGCTGCTTATATTGATTTTGATTATAATCCTATAACCCATTCATTATTCTCTAAATCTCCTATCTTAGATTTTGAGATCTATGTGCTAGATTCTTCACACCTTGTGCATACCTCTCTCATTGATGGTGAGCAACCTAGTGATTTACAGGATGTTTGCTTAGCCAAATAAATCCTTATTTTTGTCATACCACTTACCTTAATTTATATCATGTGCTTTAGAATATCCTCCTTTTTTCTTGGCATCAATACTCAGAACCTCCTTGAAGATTGTGAACATCTCATTATTTCCTCCTTTCATATAGAGGATTCATTACCAATGTATTTCCATGAGTCTACTGATATGATTATATGTGATCCTTTGGATTCTAATTTAGAATCATATTTTAAATTTGATACACATATCATACCACCATCCATAAAATATACCATACCTTTGAATAATCCAAAGACTATACAAATCCCAAGATCACCAGTTGATTCCTCATTGGTCTCTTATGCAGTGATATTTATCTTACATGGTTTGAAGTCTTTCCTATCTTTTAGTGGTTGGTTATCCATGTCCTTAATAATATTTGAACTGATATTAAACATTTTTTGATCTATTCTAAACACTTATGGTTCAGATCTTATGCCCATCCATCATTTAGAGTTTTACACCTATCAGTTTTCCCCACTTGCTCATAATTTTCCTAGTCTAGCCCTATATCCTCATGGAGCCACTGAAGCCTTTGTATTTGCTGTTCCATATGCTAATATTTATGATATATTAAAGTTTTATCAACCTCATATTAGATCTATATAGGTGCTACATCATATTGGAATATTGACATGTGATTCACATCACAATTTTGCAGCTATTTAGGGAATTGGGTCTGAAATACATTTTCTTAATTTTTGTACTCTTTGGGAAGGAGTATGCACAGATCTCTTTTCCATATCAGATTATGTTTTCAGATCAGAGTTTGATAGCATAAATAATCATTCATATATTTCTCCTACTTCATCAGACGATGAGATACAAGGAGTCTCTCCTCTTCCTTCTTGTAGGTTCTACACTCTAGCGCATAATCATGGAGTTCATGATTTCTTCAGAAAGTACTTCATCCAGAATTAGTTCATTCAGCTCATTAAAGTGAATATGAATATATGTTTAAGACACATTTCAAAATTTTGTGCCTTTTCCTTTCTTGAGGGAGGATTTTACCCATGTGGTTTTGCCTCTTTCCTCACTTTTCTGGAAATAATAATTGTTAAAGGGTGACCACAACCTTATTGCTGGGCCCTATATGCATCCATATTTTTTTGTCATACCATCATAAATTCAAACTTGTAGGGTGGTTTTGGAATATATTAAAGCCACTCATAAATTAGGATAAAATAATTAATCATTATTTGATTAATTATTCACCTACTAGCTTAATTAGTTGGCATCCACTTGCACCTTAAAGTCAATACATGCCATCTATATCCTAGGAATTATTTATTTCTAATTATAGGTTGATCTTGACCACCTTTTGACCATCTAGAATTAGTATACAACACTTTACAACAGCTTCTGCTTTATTCTGCTTTTTCTGCTTTTCTATGGATAAGATAAAAGCTAGTCAACAAGGAAACTGTTAGCTTTTGTTTCCAACCCATCCTCCATTAGATTTTCTAAATTTTCTAGGATTAATTTTTTTTTCCATCTCCCTTGACAACTCACTCATTATTTTTCCAACTCGTGAGGTCCTTGATATATTTGGGAAGTGCTTTAGCCACCTATGGGGGTTTGCTATATTTTGGTAAGTCAGCCTTTTTGAGATTTATGAGTCGTTTCCATAAAATTTGATTTTCCTATGAGGGATGTACTATTTATGTACACTATTATTCATCATTATTCAATGGAATAATACACACCAATATTCATCTCTTCATGCATGTGATTCAGTCTCTTTTCTTCTCTCTATTTTTTCCTGTGTATGCTTGTGAGAATTCTTTGTAGCAAGATCTATTTCTTGTGTTTTTTCTTAGCATCATTACTCATAGAGTTGATCTATTATTTCTACATGGTATAAGAGATACATGGAGAAAAACCTTTCTATCTTCTACAAATATACCCTTTTTTCCATTAAATAGTTGGAAACACACTCGGCGACACCCCCGAGGCTAAGAGAGGGTGCAACCGATACTGGCCGATGCACAATAGATCATGAAGTAGAAGGGTTGGATCCAGGGTTTGATACTAATGCTAATGCTGAAGCAACATTTCCTATATCTTCTCATGTCACTAGAACTGGTTCAATAGTGACAACATTTTTGGTGAATGATGAACTCATTCCAATAAAGATAGAGAATATTCAAGGTAATTATAGATTGTTCAATTTAGTTTTTATAATTTCTTTCTAATGTTGACTAATGATGGCATGATTGTTTTGTAGGAAACGATGTATTTTATAAAAATAAAAATATTTGGACTTGGATATCTTCGGGCCCACCATTGGCACAAGGTGGGACAAATAGCCAAAAGCTTTAAAGGATGAGCTAACTAATCGGTTGGTTGGTCTGTTCGGAAAAGATACCTTCGATACATTGAAGGTCCTAAAAAATTATGGAGAGCATTTGAAGACTATTCGAGACCAATATAGGGTTCACCTAGAAAAGAACCCTAGGTATGAGTGCCCTCCAATGATTCCATCAAGGGAGTGGAAAGCCCTAGTGGAAGATGGAAAAGAGAAGGGTCCGAGAAAATAAGGAAAGATACCACCAGGAATAGAGAGGTATGCAATACATTCCACAATGTAATGGTAATGATTATTATTATTATTAATTTTTATATCGAATTTGGAACATTGACTAACGTAATTCAACACTTGATTAGGCTATCAGACACATCAAAGGCCACCAAGGGAAGACTATAAAAAATGGGTCAACACAAGCTTGGGCCTGGTGGTTATTCAAATTTGGTGGCACGATTTGTAAGTATCAAAAATATCAAAAACCCAATACTGCATCCAAATAATATATAGAAAATTATTTTTCGTTTTATTCCATCAAAAAATGTAAAATTAATTATGTTATGCAAATATGCAAGCCGAACGATTCAAAGAATTGCCCACTGAGGAAGACTTGAATCTTGGCTTCCAACATGGCTTTGAAGCTGTTGTTGAACACTGAAGAATATTGTATGGGAATACATAATCTTCTGTTGATCCATGTAGTGCAGAGTATATAAAAACTATATAGTTTAATGAAAATTTACTAATTCTCATGCAATTTATTCATTATACAAAATTAAAATAAACCATTTATTTTGTTTTGAGCAGGAAATTAATGATATCGTTAATGTCGAGGATGTACACCAACCAGTAGAGGATCATACTTCGATTCTTGGTAATGAATTTGTTAATACTCTACTGTTTTGTATAGATAATTGCAGATGATGAACATTAATTATAATTCTCCACACTTCAATTGTAAAGCATGTAAATGCAGGTAACACTGAATAGGTTAAGCCTAGATAGGATAATGATGAACATGATGATGTTCCCACGCCAGGAAAGAAAATACCTTTTTAATGTTTTTTTTAAAATGAATTACTTGTAATTATATAAAAACAAACTAATGAAACATTTTTACATTATTGCAGCAATTCTGAGCCCCTCGCCGCAAGTTCAAACTGATGAGCAATCTACTAGGGAGATCGATCAACAAATTTTGGAAGATGCGCTTCTTGCTAGTTATGTAAAGAGAATAAAAGTAAAAAAGAAGTGACTGAATAAATTTAGAGTAATTTTTTTTTATAACACAATGTAGTGCATGGTTTTTTCCTCTATTTAATGAATGAATGGTTAAATGAATGCTTTAATGAATGGTTTACTGAATGGTTTTATCTACTATTGACTAAATGAATGGTTTAATGAATGCCTTTTTCAGCTATTAAATGAATGAATGGTTTATTGAATGATTTAATGGAATCTTTTTTCAACTATTGAGTGTATTAATTTGTAGTAAATTGTTATTTGCAAGTATATGCATTGGGTTTGGGGAATTGAGAGTGATGTGGGGGATGGGGTGGGGGAGGGAGGGGCCATAAGAGATTCCACCTTCACATGGTTGGTCCTATTTAGTAGAGAATATTAAATTATTCTCGAAATAGAGAGGAGCTCAATGAATGGTAAAGAAGTATACAATTAAAAAAATTATTTCTATAATTGTAGTGCTTAAATTTTACTATTTCTATTTTACTCATCCATTGGAACTTGTTACAGATAGCGTTGGGAAACATTTTCATAGTTCAGAGGAAAAAAATAGTGTTTTGATGTGATCAATGACCTTATATACATGGTGTTGTGGTTCTCCATGTTTCCTTAGGTGATCTCTTATTACCAATTACTTTACTTGAATAGTTGAATAGTATTGTAATTTACATGGTAATAGTATTGTATTTATTTAGATTGGTTTTGTTATTTTCATAAACAGGAAAAAAATTATTTGATGGGTCCTAACATGAAATTATTGCAACTGGAAAATATTTGTAGTCTGTTGAATGATTTTTTGAAAGGTAAAGCAAAAGAAGACAATGCAAAGCTCCAAAAATCAAGGTAAGTTGTAACAAAAGCTTTGTATTCCATACTTTCTCAATTTCTACCATTCTTTGTTCCCTATAATTTTAACTTGCTTGAATTGATAATATAATATATCATATATGCTTCGAAATTATCAAATATGCTTAGAAGTCCAAAAACATGGACAACATGTTTTGTTGCCTGAAAATGTTAGGTTCCTTGTTGTTGGTTTAAAATGGTTTTATTTGTAATAGAATCATTGTCAAAATAATAGATACGTTATTTCAAATCTTATTAGATTGCAGATACAAACCTAGGGTTTCCCCGGATCTCTATATATGGTCAAAAGTGATCATATCAAAGAGATGTGATTTTTCCTTTATCTATATAGCCAGAGGTGGTAAAGTCACTTTATGGATTTGTTGATTTTTCTTTATCCACGTAATCACCGGCATGGAATCTCCATAGACTTGAAGTCAATCAAGACCTTTCACAAGTGATAGAGATATTCTCACAACAAAACCTCTTTCTTGGTCACTAGGGATAGAGATCTTGGTCCATTCACTATTTTTTATAATCATGCTTGGTTCACTTTATAAAACACTCATAGTCCTGGAAATGTGCTCATGGTCCACCAATATCCATTCATCTATGTCCTATATTTGGGAATAGAAGATAAAAGTATTAAAACTTCGGCCACGACACATTCTATAGATCCCTCAAAGGAAATAAAACACAATGAGAAAAAACTTAAACAAAACTAAAATGAAGAAGTAGGGATCTGGGGTGAGTCAAGGAACAAAACAAGTAGCAATTACAACTTGATCAAATGATACAATCCAAAGGAGGAGGTCAAATCCAAAAAACCTATAGCTTAAGGAAAGTAGTCAGAACATTATATTTTTCCTAGTTGAGACAACTTTAGATTAATATGGAACCATATCTCAAAATTTTCCCTTCTAGATGGAACGGACAAAATAAATATTTAGTAACAAAGAATATTTCTTACATAACCCTCATCAAGCCATTCTTTTTGCATAAAGGGTGGTAAACATTTAAATTTTCCAAGTATTGGCCTTACATTTGGCCATATTGGTTGTTTTCATAACCAAATATATTGATTAACCAAGTATTTTGAGGTAAAAAAATTGGTGTCACATAATTTTCACTAAATGACATATCCCCCATACTAGGTTATAAAGAACCTCATTACTCTATGCAATCCTGTCCTATTCTTTGAATCCTCAAAGCCTAATTCTTCCACTCTTACATCATGATAAGCATCAAGAATTCCATGTAGCATCAAGAATACAATAACTATATTATATTTTCCTAGCCTTACATACAATAAGAATAAATATACAAAAAAATACAAGGTGTTAAATCTACTCTCCATGTCTTCTACTATGATAGAAACCATAGTGTTAGAACAAGATACATAATAACCATCATCGACAATAGTGTATTCTTCTATAGGGTTTGCATGTATAAAAAAAAACTTAGCCATCACAAAAAAAAATAACATCACAAATGAGCAAGCTCTCCAAGAACATCTAAGACGTTTATCATCCCTTGTCTTCTCCTATGGTATACAAAATAGTAAAGAAAAATCATACAAAATGGAAATTACTCACATTGGAAATATGTGCATTCTAGGGAAAGAAGCATGAATTGACATGGGAATGTTTCCCTAGGACAAGGAGGTAGGTTTAGCAAAGTCCATTGTACCCATAGGAGGAACATTTCTTAGTGCAAATTCATGCTAACTTGTATAAATTTGGAAATTCTAACTTTTAATGTGATTTTCATATTTCACTTCTCGCCAAAGGTTTCCCATATTGAATTTTTATGAATATTAAACCATCAGATGGTCTTGAATATAAATTGTAGTAGAAAACTATGGATGGTATTTCACTTTAAATCAAACCCAATCCACTATGAATTGCAAGAGTAAGGATATCAAATGTATGCCAACAAGTTTCAGGTATTTTAGGAACACATTTCTAAAGCTAAACCATATTTGAAATCACTTTAATTATTGTATATTTACAATATTAATTATGCCTTATCATCTTTAAGGTGTTTGTCAAATCACTCAACAATTTCAACCCTTAATATGTCAAATTAGCATGAACAATAATTTTTTAAAATTACTTAATCAAGAAGATAATGAAAGATGAAAATCAAATATGCAATTACATTGGTATTCACATTAGAGGAAATTTCAACTCAAAATGGGCCTCCTAAGGAAAATTAATAAAATAATAAAATAATATTTATTAATTTTAGAGGAAGAAAAGAAAAAAAGTACTTTTTTGATCGTATTTTTGACATATATCCCTGTGTTTTTACTCAAATTTCGATCGGGAGAGCTCGTTGGATGCGGAATTAAATTTAACATCCAATGAGTACCCATTCGAAATACTTTTGATAGACCTTGCTACCCCAAAAACATGAAATACCTGAAAAAATGTGATGATGACATCATCATCACATTTTTTTCAGGTATTTCCTGTTTTTGGGGTAGTGGGGTATGTCAAAAGTATTTATAATGGGTACTCATTGGATGCGAAATTTAATTCTGCATCCAATGAGCTCTCTTGATAGAAATTTGAGTAAAAACACAGGGAGATATGTCCAAAATATGAGCAAAAAAAGTAGTTTTTTTATGATACCTATACCCAAATTTATATTAAATTTTTTTTTAAGAGGTGCCCCCTTTTTGAATTTTAAATAATTTTGATTGGCTAATACATGATGACATGGAATTTGTATTATTTTTGGAAGGCCCATTTTAGATTGAAATTTCCTGTAATGATAGATGAAAACTTCATATATGAGTTTGTCATAATTAAGTACATGTACATGTCACAACTTTTTCACAAAGATGGTACAATTTTTCAACCTCTTCCAAACCCTCGCTATGGAAATCATGAAAACCATAGGCACCACCAAATATATCCAACTAGGAAGCACCAACATTAACAAATCCTCCTTGGCTTCAACAACATTATTGTGTCACAAAATCTCCACATTAGCATTGTTGTCTTCCTCAGGGTTTTCACATCCTAGCCATGTTGAATCATATATGTATGTGGAAAGAAAAATCTAGTGTTGGACTCCAAACATACTTTCATGTCATAGGGTTTGAAACTCGAAACCCTAATTTTTCCACTCTTACATCATCATAAGCATCAATAATTCCATGTAGCATCAAGAATACAATAACTCTATGATATTTTCCTAGCCTTACATACCATAAGAATAAAGATCCAAAAACATACAAGGTCTTAAATCTACTCTCAATGTCTTCTACTAGGGTAGAAACCTTAGTGTTACAACAAGATACATAATAACCATCATCGACAATGGTGTATTATTCTATAGGGTTTGCATGTATAAAACAAACCTTAGTCATCACAAAAAAAAATCTAACATCACAAATGAGCAAGATCTCCAAGAACATATAAGAAATTTATCATCCCTTGTCTTCTCCTAAGGTTTCCACATGCACCCTAAGTCTTAAAGAGAAGTACCATGAAGGGTACAAATGATGAATGAATATGAGATATTTCTCCTCCCTTATATATGCAAGTAGGTGAGGGAGGATAACATAAAATAAGAACAAGTTTCCACTACAAGTAACCAACATGGAGAACTCACATGGAGCACTCTACAATCCAAGGTTGTGCATGTAAAACTAGGGTTTTTTCCAACACCGAAGGATGTGAGATTCCATCCAAGTCAATATAGCAAGATCAATTACCCTCCTCCAAGATGGTTTGGTCTCCAATAGGTTGTTAATCCTACACTCCCTCTTCCATGTTGTGTTGGTGTCCCAGTTCCCTTGTGTAAGTCTTTTCTCTAATTGTGTGTCCAATTCCCTCTCATATACCCAATTCTACCCTCATATGTACCAATGTCGTCAATAATCTCCCATTCTCCTCCTCAATATATGTTCTTGGGTCCATCACCAACCTCCATGAAGGATGCTATAATTTTATGGCAATTTAAGGTCATTTCTTGCACACAAGCTTGTGGTGCCATTTTTTGGATGATGTTGGTGAAATGTTTTACAAGGAAAATGTGATGTCATAGTGGTATTTGGTGGCCAAAATAGTAAAGAAAAAAGAATACAAAATGGAAATTACTTGGATTGTAAAGATACACATTCTGGAGAAAGAAGAATGAATTGGCATGGGCATGTATTCTTAGGACAAGGAGGTAGGTTTAACAAAGGCCATTGTACCCATAGGAGGATTATTGCTTAGAGAAAATTCATGCTAAATTGTATAAATTTGGAAATTCTAACTTTTAATGTGCTTTTTCAAATTTCAGTTCTTGCCAAAGGTTTCCCATATTCAATTCTTATGAATATTAAACCTTCAGATGATCTTGAATATAAATTATAGTATAAAACTATCAGTGATATTTCACTTTACATCAACCCCAGTCCACTATGAATTGCAAGAGTGAGGATATAAAATATATACCAACAAGTTTCAGGTATTTTAGGCACACTTTTCTAAAGCTAAACCATATTTGAAATCACTTTAATTATTGTATATTTACAGTATTAAGTATGCATTATTATCTTTAAGGTGTTTTTAAAATCACTTAACAATTGCAACCCTTAATATGTCAAATTAGCATGAACAATGATTTTTTAAAATTACTTAACCAAGAAGACAATGAAAGATAAAAATCAAATATGCAATTACATTGTTATTGGATAGATGAAAACTTCATATATGAGTTTGTCATAATTAAGTACATGTACATGCCACAACGTTTTCTCAAATATGGTACAATTTTTCAACCTCTCCAAAACCCTTGCTAGGGAAATCATGAAAACGCTATCCACCACCAAATATCTCCATTAGAGGAAATTTCAACTCAAAATGGGTCTCCTAAGAAAAAATAATAAAATAATAGTTAAAATAATAAAATAATATTTATTATTTTTAGAGGAAGAAAAGAAAAAAATACTTTTAATGTGTTAGCCAATGAAATTTCTTTAAATTTGAAATACCATATAGGTCTTAAATAATTTTTTAATATAAATTTGGGGATAGGTATCATAAAAAAACTACTTTTTTTGTTCGTATTTTTGACATATCTCCCTATGTCTTTACTCAAATTTCGATCGGGAGAGCTCCGTGGATGCAAAATTAAGTTTCGCATCCAATGAGTACCCACTCGGAATACTTTTGATGGACCCCGCTACCCCAAAAACAAGAAATACCTAAAAAAACGTGATTATTGAGTACCCGCTCGACATACTTTTCACGAACCCCGCTACCCCAAAAACAAGAAATACCTGAAAAAAATGTGATGATGACATCATCATCATGTTTTTTCAAGTATTTATTGTTTTGGGGTAGTGGGATCTATCAAAAGTATTCTTAGTGGGTACTCATTGGATGCGGAACTTAATTTCGCATCCAGGGAGCTCTCCTGATCAAAATTTGAGTAATAACACAAGGAGATATGTCGAAAATACGAACAAAAAAAGTAGTTTTTTTATGATACCTATCCCCAAATTTATATTAAAAAATTGTTTAAGACCTATACTGTATTTCAAATTTAAAGCAATTTCATTGGCTAACACATCATGACATGGAATTTGAATTATCGTTAAAAGTCCCATTTTGAGTTGAAATTTCCTCTAATGAAACTAGCGAGCACCAACATTAACAAGTCATCCTTGGCTTCAACAACATTATTGTGTCACAAACTCTCCACATTAGCATGGTTTTCTTCCTCAGGGTTTTCACAGCCTAGCCATGCTAAATCGTATATATAAGTAGAAAGAAAAATCTATTGTTGGCCTCCAAATATACTATCTAGTCCTAGGGTTTGAATCCCCAAACCCTAATTCTTCCACTCTTACATCATCATACGTCGCATCAAGACTTCCATGGAGCATCTAGAATACAAGATCTCTATGATATTTTTCTAGCCTTACCTACCATAACAATAAATATTCAAAAAACATACAAGGTGTTAAATCTACTCTCCATGTCTTCTAATAGGGTAGAAACCTTAGTGTTACAACAATATACATAATAACCATAATCGACAATGGTATATTCTTGTCTAGGGTTTACATGTATAACACAAAACATGGTCATCATAATAAAAATCCTAACATCACAAATGAGCAAGCTCTCCAAGATCATCTAAGAGGTTTATCATCCCTTGTCTTCTCCTAAGGTTTCCACATGAACCCTAAGTCTCCAAGACAAGTACCATGAAGGGTACAAATGATGAATGAATACGAGATATTTATCCTCCCTTATATATGCAAGTAGGTGAGGGAGGATAACATAAAATAAGGACAACTTTACCTACAAGTAACCAACATGGAGAACCCACATGTAGCACTCTACAATCAAAGGATGTGCATGCCAAACTAGGTTTTTGTCCAACCCCGAAAGTGAGATTCAATATGGTATTATGTATGTATGTATGTATTATTATGTATGTGTAAATTGGATTATGTATGTATGCATTATTATTATGTATGTATGTATTATTATGTATGTGTAAATTGGATTTATTATGTATGTATAGTTATTATTTATTATGTGTGTATGTGTCATTCTTATAAACATAAGAAAAGTATTCTTCATCTCACAAATAAATCCTACTATATCCTTCATTCAGTTGCAACTGCAATGAATTGAAACAATTCATTGCAAATTGTTAACCATAAAATAGGAAAATGAAAAACATGTTTTTAAATGTATCTAGAAACAAGAAATGGTTTTCAAATTGTTCAAAAACATACAGTTGTAGTATCGTTTACCCCCTCTCCATATTTGATGTACAATTCATATTTACTATTATTTTGTTGGGAGGAAATGACAATTTCCACAATAGATCCGAAAGAGTAGTTGTTTTTTTATCTTGAAATGCATCCTACAGTCTGGGAAAACATGAGATATTGCTTCAACAAAAGTCTATTGCTGTAAAAAAATGCAATACTTTGACTCTCCTCTATCATATATTACCTAATTTCTAGTTCCAAAACTTTATATTAAGATACTTCTACTAGGAGTAAAGTGTTCAGTGAAACAAGAAACAATATTATATTCATATTCAATGCATTGTTAATTAACCATCTCTATCTACTAGGTCAACATGTATCAATTGTGTTTTATTGGTGAATTTGAACTTTTTCTTTTTGTAGGTCCATAGAACAAGAGAATATCTCCTTAAAACATATTTGTATATGTTGTTGAACAAAGTTGCAGAATAGAGGATGGTAGTTGTGGTACTTGTTAAATCCTAAAACAAATGGGGAAGCCAACTTATTAACGTTAAAACATAGGGTTTGTAAAATAGATTATTTTATTTGGATCTATCAAATTATATAGATATATGAAGAAATGAGAACATTATTACATTTTTGAGTTCTCATGATAAGGATTCTATGGCATATTTGCTTTGTACTTGTTGCCATAAATAGTGACCATAGCCATGATGCCAAAGCAATCGCAATTGCATTAAATTTACAATTCCAGAAATTGTTGAAGATGTTACAAGTATCTATTGTGAGCTTACTTTGTTTAGAAGACTATATTTTTTTAACCTGTAGATAGGACAATTGATCATAGGCATGGAAACAAGGAAAGAATGAAACAAAAATCTACATATGAATATTGCAAATGTTGAATTGTTGTTTGAAATAGTTATTGGAATTAAGATATATTCCTTAACCTAAATAACAATAATAATATGGTTTGGTTAGGTTTTTTCCAAAATAGAATTTGCATTGCCTACAACTATGAAGCTTAAACAAAATATAGAACTTTCATAAAAAAGTATTTGTGAATATTTTCAAATGAAATGGAAGGAAAATGCTATGCTGATATGTCCAATAAGCCTCAGATATATGGAATTGGACATTGTCAGCCGATAGAGTTGTCAAAAAATGTTTAAGCAAAGAGCCAACATATGTTGTTGGTTTTGTTGTATGCAATTTGAAGTTATGAATTTTCACGAATGAGAAAAATTTCTTTTTTGCATTGCTGCTTTGCAACATGTTGAATATTCAAGTTGCCAGAAATTATAATGTGCTCATTTTTGGCAAGTGTCGTTTATTATACTATGTATAAGGGAATAAATTTATTAAAGTGGTGCATGTGGTGCGATGTAGACATTTGCTAATTTGATAATGGTATTGAAAATTTGAAATTGGAAAACATTTATTTCAATTTAGTTCATAATGTAACTGTTTGATTTCTACAACACTATGTTTTTTATTGTAACATGTGAGAACACCATGAATGCTAGATGCATATACATAGCAATAGTTTTTAGCAAGTCGGATTTCATTTGGTAATTGTTGGAGCAGGGTCCCGCAACTACAGAAGAAGCTGCTAGTTTTGGCGGAAAGAAGACAAGGCAGGGCTACGACGCCGTAGCACGTTTCCAGCTGGAGAGCAGAGCCGGAAACCGTGACTTTTTGGGATGCGAAAGTCAAAGAAAGGCAACGGTACCTGAGTGGTCGAGAAGGGAGAGCTCACCCACTGCATTGAAGGTAGCGGCGGAATACAGGAGGGCTCAGCGACCCTCATAAAGAAGAAGGAGAAACAAGGCTCAAGCATTGAAGGCGAAGGACAGAAAATAGAGAAGCGGTGCATAGTACCCATGGTCAGTGCCGGGAAGCATGGAAGACTGCAGAGAGCTATGGTGTGATGGGAAGCGGCTACCTCAAGGACAGAGAGGACCGACTGTCACTAATTAGGGTTTGGGTTACTGTTGGGACAGGCCCACAGTGTTGTAATGGCGAGACCTTCGGGTCGCCTATAAAAGCTTGTATTTTGTATTGTAAAGGGTTGGTTGATTCGTAGGATGAGTCGTTAGTTGGTCAGTTGATTATTTTTGAAGTAGACTCAGGAGT
>LPNX010284970.1:53955-81344 GCA_001517045.1 Pseudotsuga menziesii
TGCTAAGAGTGCAAAGTCGTAGTGGTAAGATATCGCAGAGAGGCGATATCGCACCCGTAGAGGAGCTGCGGTGCACGATATTGCGAGTTGAGGGCTTAGCGTTGAGGAGAGGTTGGGTGTCCCACGGTGCGCAGAGATGCGATAAGGTTGGAAATATTGTGAGTAAGTGGAAGTTGTGCGACGTGGGAAGAAACCGTGCGGCTTGCGCGTGGATAAGAATCGCACGGCTAAAAGTGCTGCGAGTAGAAGGGGACGTGCGATGCACCGATATAGCTGATCTTGTGACTCACAGGAGTAAGAGAAGAGAAGTAGGATGCGCAGAACCTGGTCCAAGACACTTGAGTCTTGGCCAACCCATTAGATTCACTTCGGGTGAGACTTCAAATCGCTTCGCGGTCTGTTGCCGAAAGGGCCAGTGAGTTAGGGGTGTTGTTGATTGATTATAGTAAACCCGGGTCTGCCCATGCAATCAACAAATGGTTCCGTTGCCGGTTTAAATGACTGGGAGTTAATGTTCTGTTGGCATCCTACTAGAGAAGAGTTTCACCAGTGGCTAGATTCATACTTAAGGGAGTTCCCCAAGAAAGAGAATAGGAGTCCGAGACTAAGCACAGAAGCCTGGTTAGAAAAGCATATCGCTTCAGACATACACGCTATATTTTTTGCAACCTATGGAAATGAGTTTTTTGACTGGTTATCCAAGTTGATAGATGAGAACACATTCAAGAAGAAAAGAAACATTTTCTGGACACCGGAGCTGATTCAGACTGTGCAGAACCTCGACAATCCGATTACAAGAGCAATGGACTTCTGGCTGACAAGTGTGCTAGAAGGCTTTGTTACAGAATTTGTAGTTGACTAGAGAAAGAGCTTTAGTGCAGCTGAACGATACTTCTTCAGAGGATATCATGGTAAGTACCTAATATCTCTAAACTTATCCCTTAAGATGCTGCTATATGAAAAAGGAACAATGGATCTAGTCTCAGATGAATAAGTAAAGATAGTAATGTCACAAGAGTTTGAAAGTGATTTTGATGACATTGGACGAACACGTAGTGGAAATAAGTATAAAGTAGATTTTAGTTCTCCTATATTTGAAGACAGTTCAGACAGTATTAGACAACAGAGCCCTAGCACCACAGAAGAACCAGAGGGGGGTATCCCTTACCACCCCTATACTCCACAGAAGCAGACAGGGACTCAGAATAACCCCATAGGTACTCCATCTAGTAGCTCATAGTCAGTACCTACTCCCGCTATAGCACCTTCACCTACACCGCTGAGTGGTAGTACCCCAGTCAGTCAGAACCCACCACCGAGAAATAGAATGGGAGACGATATGAAGCTACCTATTTTTAAAGGTACAGGAGCAGAAGACCTGGAACAGCATTGGTTCCTATGCGAAGCTATGTGGACCATTAAAACAATCAATGATGATAACCTTAAACTTGTACAGTTGGTCACCACACTCAGAGACAGAGCCTTGACATGGTACATAAAGTATACTACATTACCCAAGACGCTTTCCCAGGTTAAGAACGCCATGATTAAAGAATTTAAGAAACCTAAGTCTGAGTCTCAGTGCATTACAGAGCTTAAGGATATTAAGCAGCTACCATCAGAGTCAGTATGGGACTTTGACCAGAAATTCAAAGCTCTTATAGACCAAGTAAGTTTTGAGTTTGCGCCGGAGCAGCATAAGGAATGGTTTATTGCAGCACTGCTCCCTCATATCAGAATGCCACTAATGCAGCAGAAACTTACTACTCAAGATGAAGCGCTGGAGATGGCAATGAAACTAGAGGCTTCACCTTTAGCAGAAACCAGTACAGGAATGACAACTCTACAGAACCAGTTGGCCAACCTCACGTTACAGATACACGAACTTAAAAAAGGGAAAGAGGTTATGCAAGACATATGGTGCATAAAGTGTAGAGCACAGGGCCACAGTAAACACAACTGTCCAGTCTTTGCAGAATATTTAGCATCAGGGGCTCCTAACCCCTTACCATGAACGCAAGGGCCATGGTGTGAAATATGTAAAACACAAGGACATCCACCTCAGCAATGCCCTTTGCTTCAGAAGTATGTACAGACACCTAAAAACCTATATTGTATCTTCTGTAAATCCATCGAGCATGATCAACAAGACTGCCGAGCTTATGATCTCATGTCAGAAAGAACACATGATGTGTACAGAGTCCAAGCAGACACACAGGGTCCAGCAACAGGACCATAGCCGGATCAGAATTATGGAGGCCACGGAGGAGGATTCAGAGGACGAGGCCGTGGAGGAGGCTTCGCACGTGGAGAAGGCTTTGGCCGAGGAGGAGGTTTTGGCCAAGGTCGTGGACCAGTCACTTGTTATAATTGTGGAATCACAGGACACTATGCTAGGGACTATCAAAACGCAACTACTACTTGTAACTACTGCAAATCTTATGATCATACCATAGAAGAGTGTCCTATCTTGATAGCTAAGATCAGAGACCCTAAACCAGCCGCACACCAGAACATCCAACTTATCGTTGCTGAGAAAGCAGAACCAGAACCAAGAGTCAATATTGTGACTCGGAGCGGTGCTTCCACCAGTGGCACATCGCAGGAGACCAGAAAGAACACAAGTCAGGGGTGGGTGCGTAGAGCTCCTAGTAAAGCAACAGCACTCGACCTACAGCAGAATAAAGAGACCTTTCATGAAGCCAAGGCTTCCTTTGATGAAATTACACCATCAGGACCGCAGGTACCGCCATCTGGGAGCGTACCGCAGCAAGTACCTTGTAGCGATAGCACTGAGCAGGCACAGCAGGCTACCACATCGGGAAGATGTGACGAGGATGAATCGACAGGAAGTGTACAATCCTTCCTGCACAACTACTTGAAACTCCTGAGAAATGATAAAGCTATCGGTGAGCTATAGCGCATGATAGATCAGTATCAGCAACCCTCTCTCTCGGGCAGTGCACACTGCGCTGTCCATAATATTACAAGACATGCAAGGTCAGGAAGAGAGATGAAATTCACAGTGCAGATTGGTGAGTTTGAAATGGATGAGGTTGTCTTAGACCTAGGATCAGAGGTCAATGTTCTAACTAAGCAGACATGGGAACAGATGGGTAGTCCTCAGTTAGCCCTATCACCTATCCACCTGAGATTAGCTAATCAGCAGTGAGTATCACCATTGGGTCGACTACCGCAGGTGCCAGTTGATATTGACGGAGTTCGTACTTTTGTGGACTTCGAGGTTATAGAAATCATTGGTGACAGTTGACCATATCCAGCACTATTAAGTATTGATTGGGCAATTGGCAGCAAAGCTGTCATTGACCTAAAGAAAAGACAAATGACCTTTGAGGATGCACAGATCCGGGTCATCGCACCGCTGGATCCTTACCAAGGTCCTAGATATATTGAACCCATCCGAGCAGAGGAAGAGGCACATAACATTGATAGTCTCTAATAGATGACTGCAAACCAGCATGACTACATCAATCCAACTGCAGAAGGGAACATTAATTGGCGATGCGATAGCTCATGCGCATCAGATTCTGATGTTGGTCTAGAAAACTGGCAGAACAGACTTTACGAAGTCTCAGCGCGTAGATGTGCGTTTATCAGTAAGTCACTGCGATGGATTGGCGCTGAGATCACTAAGACCCCATCATATCATGGTCTGACGGATATCCAGGATTTTTTTGAACAGTTTGAGCAACAAATTCCTCATGAGCAGAGGATTGCAGCTATGGACCTTGCAGTTCGAGCCACACCTGCAAGATGGTGGTATGTGCATAAAGAGAATATCGCATCATGGGATAATATGAAAAGACTGATGGCGATCAGATTTTCCGACGACAGAGAGTATGTTCAGCAGAAGTACATAGGAGAAACTGACCCCAGGGTACACATTCAGACCTGTGAACAGAACTGGTCGGACATTCCAGAGGATGAATGGGTTCACAGATTCATTCACACATTGGACACAATTCCAAGGAATTGGTATACAGAGACTGAGTTGTGCAAGGGAACAACCACATGGTCACTTATGACAGACAGCTTCCTACTCACCTTTGCGTTTGAGTCAGAACATCCAAGTGTTGCTCAGGCCCTAGACATAATCAAGACAAAGATTTTTGAGGAGCGCACCATCTCAGTACCAGTCCAACCTGAGTGGACTATCCAGCTAGAAGAGGCGTTGGAATGCTATAATTTTGCATTAGAATCAGAGGAGGCGGATGAGGATCCTCGCAACACCAACATTCCAGAATCAGAAGGCACTCGCGATGTGGAGGGACCACAGTTAGAGATTCCAGCGATCACCGAGCCCATCAAGATTAAAAAGATCAATATTGACACAGACGCAGAACCTAAGTTTGCCTCTATTGGAGACTACTGGAATGATGAAACAGTCGGACAAATTGCAGATCTGCTACATGACTATTAGGACCTATTTCCCACCAAATTCACTGAGATGAAGGGAATAGTTGGAGACCTGGGAGTCATGAGGATACCATTAAAGGAGGATGCTAGACCAGTTAAGTAGCACCCATATAGATTGAATCCGCGCTACAAAGAAAAAGTAAAGGATGAAATTGATAAAATGCTAGCAGTAGGCATCATTGAGCTAGTAGAGGAAAGCGAATGGGTTAGCCCTATGGTAGTGCAAGAGAAGAAAACAAAAGGGGACACCAGGATCTGTGTTGATCTGCGAAAACTCAACGATGCATCACTTCATGATCCATTTCAAACACCATTCACTGATGAAGTATTAGACAACGTAGGAGGACAAGAGGTATACTCCTTCACCGACGGGTTTTCAGGCTACCATCAGATCAGAATACATCCAGAAGATCGATCCAAGACCACCTTTGCAACATAATGGGGCTCGTTCCAGTATACGGTAATTCCCTTTGGTCTTAAGAATGCACCAGCTATATTTTATAGAGTAGTAGTTGCTGTATTTAAAGAATACATCCATAAGTTCTTAGAAGTATATTTCGATGATTGGACTGTATTTGGGTTAATCAATAAGCACATAGGCGATCTAAGACTGATGTTAGAGAAATGTAGGCAGTACCAAATTTCTCTGAACTTGAAGAAATGTATATTCTGTGCACCATTTGGTATCTTGTTGGGTCACATTGTTTGCAGACAAGGCTTGATGGTAGACCCCGCCAAGATCGCTATCATTGTAAATATTCCAGCACCCAACTTAGTCAAGCAACTGAGGACAGTACTTGGTCATATCGGGTATTATAGAAAGTTCATCAAGGGCTACGCAAAGATTACAGCGCCGATGGAGAAATTGCTCAAGAAGGATGTAAAATTCCTATGGAACGAGGAATGCCAGCAGAGTCTAGACATACTTAAGGAGAAGATGGTTACAGCACCCATCCTAGTATTTCCGGACTGGACTAAGCCTTTCCATGTACATGTGGATGCATTCGGCATCGCATTAGGAGTCGTCTTGACCCAGCCAGGAGAAGGGGATCTTGACCATCCCATTGCATATTCCAGCAGAAAGCTATCAACAGCGGAAAAGAACTACACCACAACAGAAACAGAGGGCTTAGCTATGGTATATGCGTTGCAGAAGTTCATGCACTATCTATTGGGCGCCTCGTTTAAAATGTTTACTGACCATTCCGCATTAAAGTACCTTGTCAATAAACCAGTGTTAGGGGGGAGAATCTGCAGATGGTTACTCCTCTTCCAGGAGTATGATTTTGAAATCATTGTGAAACCAGGAAGACTGAATGCAAGACCGGATCATCTGTCGTGGTTAGACTCAGGAGAAGAGCCCAGTAACCTAGAAGACAATTTGCCAGATGCGTCGTTGCTTTCCATACAGATTGCAGATGAGTACTATGCTGACATTATTCAATTCCTCACCATAGGAGTAGCACCTGATGAGTGTACTAAGCAGCAAAAGAAATAGTTGGTTGTTAAGGCAGCAGACTTCACCCTCATTGCAGGATGCCTATACAAGTTAGGCCCGGATGAAGTTCTACGCAGATGTGTAATGCCGCACGAAAAAGACGTTATTATCAGAGAGGCACATTCAGGAACCGCAGGAGGTCATTTCGCTGGAAAACCGACCTGCGCAGAAAATATTAGAGGCAGGATTATGGTGGCCTACATTGCACAAAGACACCAAGGACTTTTGCAGATGCTGCAATATCTGCCAAAGGATAGGAAAACCCTTGCGATGCGATGAAATGCCGCTGCGACCGCAGGTCACGTTGCGCGCATTTGACAAATGGGCTATAGATTTTGTGGGTCCTATCAACCCACCAGGGAAGCGCACTAGTGCGAGATATATTATTACCAGAACAGAGTACATCACCAGATGGGCAGAGGCAAAAACAGTAAGAAATTGTGATGCTGCTACAGCTGCACAGTTCCTTTTTGAAAACATCATCAGCAGGTTTGGATGCCCAGTAATTTTGATGAGTGATCAAGGTACACATTTCTTGAACAGTACTATTGAGGCATTAATAGAAGAATTCTAGATCCAGCACCATAAGAGCACTCCCTACCACCCGCAGGCTAATGGTACAGTGGAGGCCTTCAATAAGATTTTAGAAAATGATCTTACTAAGATCTGTAATAGCCAGAGGAATGATTGGGACCTCAGAGTTAACGCTGTCTTATGGGCATACAGAACCACATGCAAGAAACTTACGGGACACACACCTTTCAGCTTGGTATATGGACAAGAGGCTGTTATGCCTATGGAGTATATTCTCCCCAGTTTAAGAATCGCTCAGATTACCGGGATGACTGATACAGACACAGTCGAAGCAAGGTTAGCACAACTGCTTGCCTTAGAAGAAGACCGGTTCATCGCTGGATTCCATCAGAGAGTGCAGAAGGCCCGAGAAAAATCTTGGAATGACAGACACATTAAGAATAAGACTTTCCAGACCGGAGACCTGGTGCTCCTCTATGACAGCAAATTCATCAAGTTCCCAGGGAAGTTTAAGACGCATTGGCTGGGGCCATACCAGATCCAACAAGTCACAGAAGGAGGTGCCGTTCAGCTCAGCCAGCTGAACGGGGAGCTCTTGCACACATGGATTAACGTCAGTAGGCTTAAGTTCTATAGTGACAGCCTCCCCACCTCTCAGCCCTATCATGAGCAGTTTATGGCGGTGCAGATGTCCAGTGTAGTTGAAATGAGGCATCGCACCGAGAATGAGTCTACACCAAGAAAAAAAAATAAAAAAATAAAAAATTTGTTTTTTAATACTGTTTGTTCACGCAGGTGATGCGGAGTTGCATCGCAGTAGTAAGATGTTTCCCTCTGCCATGTACTCAGTTTGCAACCGACAGTGGGCTAGTCAAGTCACTATCTGACAGGTAGTTAATGAAGAAATGATCGGTATCCCCTCCCGTAGATTTGGCAGCAGTATAATAAATTTTTCCAGATTTGGTAAATCTCCGACAACACCGGTGCCTGGATATGCACGCTTTGAGGGACACGTGATCAGATCTTAGCAATTATGACAGATCAGAATGATGGGTAGGGTATCGTCCAAGTAATTATGATAACCAACGGGGTTGACCCAGGAGGACAGTTGCGTCCGGTAGTATGCCTTCGGCATAAAAGCAGACATCCTTCAAGTAGGAAGGGTACAGTTGCCAAATCTCGAGAGCTATGCAAGGCAGTGCTAAGTGTCCCTTGTGCAAAGCCAATTAAGTTGCAGAGTACAGTGACTTCCAGAGTTCGAAGCCACTGCACGCCCAGAGTATTGAGCCAAGCGAATTCTGACTGAGGCCGAACCTATAGAAGTAAAGTTTAGAAAGAACGTACTGGCTGTGCGTTCGCCATGACGACGCCACCCAAGGTTGTGAAATTAGAGACAGCACAAGTTAGACAGTCACTAAGGATGAAGAGTCAAGTGCCAGAAGTAGAAGTTGTCACTAAAATCTCTGCTAAGGAGAAGAAGAACGTTGATCCGATCACTGAAGATAAGAAAGTAAAGCAGAAGAATGATGAGAAGAAATCTCCCGCTAGGAGAAAGGTAAAAATGAGAAAAAGAAAGCAACGGGAGAAAATCACTGACCTATCTGATCAGCTAAGAAAAGCACGAAAGATTGTGAAGGTACTGAAATAGAAACCTGAGGGTCAGTGGCAGCATGTAGATCTGGACCACTTCGAAGAGAAGAGAAGTGGAAGAAGACTGCAAGCCCAGCGGAGGGAGACTTCCAGAATGAGGACAAAGGCTTGTTCTCGGAGCGGAGTTCATGGGTTGCTTCTTCTCCATCCACGAGGCTCTAGATGAAAGGAAGTGTTTGAGAAGGCTGGAAGATACAGATTTTCCTTGTGATAAAATTTCTAACCCAGATAAAAAGGAAAGGATATCTGTGGAACACTTCTCAAACACTAGAGCACTCATAGAGAAGAAAGAGCGAAGAGAGCGAAACCATGACTATGGGCAGAAAGGATAAGAGAGCCCAGCGAACTAAGTTACCGAAATTCCAAGAGAACGTGTCGAGGTAATGAAGAACGAAGTTGAAGGACTTTGGCAGAAGTTGCAGAAGACTTCGCAGGAGGCGAAGGATAAGTTGCAGCAGGAGAAGCCTATTGCAGGTGGCTCAAGGACGAGCCACAAGTAAGTGTTAGGGGACTGTTGGACTGTTGTTTGCTGAAAATTTCCTCAAGATTTTACAAGGCCCAATTTTCTTCAACTTCAGTTTATTATAAGTGCCTCTAGGAAACCTTTCCTTTTTTAGATATGCTAATACTAGATCACCCTCTTTAAAATGCACTTCTCTTCTCTTTAGATCTTCCCTCTATTTATATTTAATATTGTTCTCCTACAACTGTTCTTTAACCTGCTCATGCAACCTTTGCATTTCCAAAGCAAAATCCTCTGCAACCTTGTTAGAATTTCCACTGATATGCTTTTAAAAAAAAGTAAAATTCTGCATAAAATCAACCCACTTAGCATGTTTTTTATTTAACTTTTCCTCAGTTATAAATTGCAAAGCATGATTTTCATAATATAAAACAAATTCTCCAGGCATAAGGTAATTCCTCTATTTCTTCTGCGCTTGAATTACTACATAGAATTCTTTATCATAGGTATAGTACTTTTGTTTTTCTTCATTCATTTTTTCACTGATATATTCCATTGGTTTATCATCCTGACTCAATACTCCTCCAATGGCATGCCCACTAGCATCACATCTAACAAAAAACAGTTTGTTGAAGTCTAGGAGAGCTAAAACTAGCTTCTTAATGATCTTTTCCTTCAGCAATTTAAATCCCTTCTCTGTTGCAACAGTCCATTTGAATGGTTGTTTCTCTTTATTCATTGTTTCTAAGAATGGAGCACATATTCCACTAAATTTTCTTATGAATTTTCTATAAAAACTTGCCAATCCATGAAAACTTATTACCTCAAAAACATTCCTTGGAGATGGCTAATATGAAATTTCTTTTACTTTCTCTGGATCCATTTTCAATCCTTCTTGTGAAATTACAAATCCTAAATAAATCAATTCTCTCTGGATCCATTTTCAAACTTTCCTATGAATTCTTTAAGCACTTCATTCATCAATCTCATAAAAGTACTAGGTGAATTAGTTAACCCAAAAGGCATAACTAACCATTCATACAACCCATTGTTAATTTTGAAAGTTGTTTTCCATTCATCACCTTCTCTCATTCTTATCTAATGATATCCACTTTTCAGATCTAATTTAGAAAAATATTTGGCACCACTCAAGCAATCCATTAAATCATCCATCCTAGGTAAAGGAAATTGATACTTTATAGTGATTTTATCTCTGGAATCTATATACATCCTCCATTCCCATCCTTTATTAGGACTCAACACTGTTGGTACAACACGAGGACTTAAACATTCTCTGACCAATCCTTTGTTCAACAGTTCCTGCACTTGTCTGCTGATCTTTGCATTTTCTGCGGGAGTCATTTTATAAGTAGCTTTGTTTGACAAACTAGCTCCAGAAATCAAAGCTATGTGATGACTGATACTTCTAATGGGTGGTAGTTCATCTGAAAAATCATCCACAACTATGTCTACATAATGCTCTAGTAATTTCTGAATTTCAGTAGGCAATTCATCTATCCTAGTGTTGGTTATAACAGTTATAGGTTTACCAACAATAGAAAAACTTACCTCTTCTTCTTGCAACTGTTCCATAAATTATTTCTCTTTCACCAACAATATTTTTGGGCTGGTTTGTTCCTCTACCTTCTCACCCTTTAGGGAAACAAGAGTATGTCTTATGCCTTCCTTCTCCAAGACAAAAGTGTTTTCTCTCCCATTGCATCTTACTTTCCTGTCATACTGCCATGGCCTACCCAATAACACATGACATACATCCATTGGTATCCCATCACATAAAACTTGATCCTTGTAATTCCCAATTTGGAAATCAATTTTGCATTGCTCATTGACTAGTACATGGTGTCCCTTCTACAACCAGGAAACTCTGTAGGGTGTAGGATGCTTTTCTTTCTGCAGTCCCAACTCCTCAACCATCTCTACAGAAACTAGATTATCAGTACTGCCATTATCAATAATAATTTTAAGGCACTTACCTTGTGATTTGAACATTGTCTTGAACAAGCTCTTCCTCTGTTTGGGTTCATGCAAATCCTTGCTTGGTTTCAACAAAGTTCTTCTCATCAATAAGGCTTCTCCTCCCTCTCAAACTTCAACATGATCATTGGGCACTCTCTGTTCATTCTTAGCTTGTGAAATATGAACATTCCCTTTTCTTCCAGCTCCCTATGTACAATCCCATGACATATGTCCTATCTTTCCACATGTATAACATCTAACCTCATGATTTCTGCCTCTTCCTCGGCATCTTTGAAAAGATATCCTTCCTTTGAAGTCTCTTCCTGTCTGAGGTTGTTCTAGATGACTTAATGATTCAGATTCTTTCTTCTGAACTGAAAATTTTCCTCTTCCAGTCTGTGGTCCCTTACCATTGTAAGCTTGAACTCTTCCTTTCCTTGAGTTACTTCTCCTATTCAGTTTCTCCTCCACTTTCAAAGCACAATGGTATGCTTCTTCAACTGATTTAAGGGAAAATAAACTCATTTAATCATGAATGTCAAATCTAAGACCATTCATGTATTTGGATACCTTCTCATAATTATCTTCTGTGTATCCAGCTCTAATGTTTACCTCGTAAAACTCCTATGTATGCTCCCTGACAGTAAGCAATCTTTGTCTCAAGTTCTGCATCTACTTATACAAAGCTAATTGGTAATCTCTGGGTATAAATTTATCCTTCAGCTTGGAAATCATTCTACTCCAACTCTTGATTAGTTGTTTGTGCAGCCTTCTCCTTTTTTCCTGTACACCATCCCACCAAATCAAAGCATGTCCATTGAGTATAGTTACTACAAAATTTACTTTCTTATTTTCGGGAACTTTAGAAAAATAAAAATGATTTCCCATTGAATTTACCTAGTCAACTAATTCTTCCAAATTTAACCCTCCATTGTATGCAGATATCTCTACTCTAGGTTTTGAACTAGCCCCGGTGACTGCCTTTAAAAATTTCAATCCAATATTCTCCTCTGTCATTTCTTCTGCTTTTGGTTCAGTTTCTTGTTCAGCTTCACTAACATCACCTGCTTCAGGATCTTTTTTTCCAGCTTCTCTCATGGCTTCCATTTCTTCTCATAGAATTCCCAATTCCTCCATCACTTCTACGTTAGCAATAGGTCTACCTCATTGAACTCCTCTTCCATGTCCAACTGGAAATATAAATTCCATTTCCGAAGGTAATAAGTTTGTCCTTGAAATATTACTATTCAGATTCTGTCTTGTTTCTTCCAAAGGTAAAGGTGAAAAATAATTTTTTCCCTTCATAAACCAGAGCAATAAGCTCTGATACCACTTGATGCAAGGGTGTTAATGAAACTGAAAATTACAGGTCCTCTATCTTGGTTGACTATCATCAAAATTGGCAATTCCACTAAATTTGATGACCAAGAACTTCAAATTAAATGTACAGCAGGTTTGGATGTTTTATAAAACATGATTATAAACCCCTTTATGGAAAATAGCTTTGATATTTCACCATACACTTAAAACTTCTCTGTAATGATCATTAACCATGGATCAATTGATACGGTGACTTTTTCAATAGATTTGCAACTATATATTCACAATTTCTAACTAAGATTTCAATTAAATATGAAATAATATGCTATAACTTACTATTTTATACAGTTGCCTCCAAAGATCCTGAAAACATTAGATTTCTGGGAAATTGGATAAGATTTCCTTCCTGGATTTTCATAATCGTTTCTTGAATATGAAAAATTGTGGAAAAATTGATCCATTGAATTTTCCAGAATTCCTCCCTTATATGCAAATTCGTCTTTCCTGGAAGTTTGATATGAATGATTTCCCTTTAAGTATACACAGTAACACATTTTGAACACAAAGGTTTTCAACACTCGGAAAATTGAAATAAAAGCAGTTTTATTTCCTTCAATGAACCTCTCCAACAAAAATTTACTGTCTACTTGCTAACCCTCTATCTCTCTCTACCATGCCTCATGATTTCAATGACTCTACAAATCATTTCTTAAATACAATTTTATTCAGTTGCTTAGATCCATGAAATCTGGATCAAGTCATCTAGGAAATCTATATCTTATGATTTCCGCTAAATCCTTCTCTAAACCCTATCAGCTGTTACATAATTAGGATTTGAGATCCTTTGACAACTTTATTCAATCTTATCTAAAATACAATAAAATTAAATTAAGAGAACACACTCTGTTTAGTAAAAATTGACTTTGACTTTCAGAAAAACCATGTAACTGATAGAACTTAAGTCTATGCTCCTGCATCAATGGGTGTCTAGGTACATGGAACATTAAGTGCAATAAATTGTTGCATATTTTCTCATTGCATTGAGCCAATTGATTCTTATTTGAAGTCAATCCTATCAATTCCATTTTCATCCTATGTGTAGTGTTTTAAAATTCCTTCTGCACCATTTACAAGGACATCACCAATTGCATAATTTCCTCTAATTAATTCAACATGCATATCTTTATTTAGCCAATTACAAATGACAAGTCCTTTTTTATCATTTTGGTAGGAACATGCCTCAGTTCGATCGATTTTCTTATCAACCAACTCCGATGTATATGTTTCTAACTGGACAAGTGCCAACATTTTTTTGTTGTCTTGTTGAACATCCTTGTTTTTGCAGAAAAGAAATGGAAAAGTTGGGTCATTTGGTGGAGGTCTATAGCAATTATTGTTTAAGTAAGAAAATTTGTGGTTTTTTTGTGAACAAGTTCTAATTATATTCAAGATGGACACAAACATTGGGTCTTCTTGTCTCGCAACTTCTGTGAGTTTAAAGTATTTGACATTGTTTGATAAAAAATGGTAGGAAATTGTGTTAGAATTGAAACTTTCTTGCTCAAATATCTAAGGATATCTTTCAGGTTGGGCTTGACAAAGATCTCCACAAAATATGACAACAAAATTTCCACAAAGAGAGGTCAAAGTGCACATTTCTCGTAGCCTTTTTTCAATGTTACATAACATTTGAGAACCATTAGTGAGACCTCATATACTAGTAACAACGAAAGTTCTTCAAATTCCTTACTCATTAGATCTAATATACCAAAGCTTAATGAAAGCATGTTTTAAAGACCTAAAGGAAAGTGAAAAGTTGAATTTAAAATTATGCCATTTGCAATGTGTGCAACTCTTCCAATGAAAGAAACTATGATGAACTTTATTTTTAGGGGATAACGATGAAGTTCTTTGTTGTAGAAGCACACTAAGCCATGGTAAAATGATTTTGCAATGAATGTTTTGAATGTTTTGAGTTCTTTTGCCTATGAATGACAGGAGCCTTTTTTGTCCAAAATAAATCCATGATTATGTCCATTTCCTGTACTTTGAAATTCAGTGATAAATAAATAGTCTTTGATGTCTCCAAAGAACTCATTATTTCTTAATATTAAATTTTTGTGTGCTGGCATTCTATGTTTATAGTAAAAACTAAAAATAATAGGATGTTGTCTTATGAATGATTTAAGGATTTCATCAAAATTTGTTTTATCTATTTTTCTAAAAGAATTGCTTCTAGTTTCTTGCAATGCAGTGCATAGAGGAGGAAAAAGATGTTCAACACTAGTGAAAGTCACAAAAAATGTTGGAGGACCAAGTTGTCATATCATTGCAAACACATCTTTTCTTATATGTTCGATGTAGTCAGGATATGTTCTTATGTTTCTACGGAAACAATAGGAAATCATTCATTTCAATATATTTTCAAGATTTGGTTTGTATTTTACATATTTTGCAAGAAGCAATTTTCCTTTTATCTCTCCTTTCTAAATTGAAAACTATGCAGAATTTGAAACCTTGTTGATGAGAATTGAAATTTCCTTAAAGATAATATGTGTGTTATGTGTTGTAAAGTCTTAAGAAGCATGTAGAAGCTCACACTTTCCTAGCATAGATTGAGATATTTATATCTTTATGGAAGAAAAGAGGGCCATATTCATAATCTTTGTTATTAATTTATTTGTGTATATGGGTACACTATTCACTCAACTTTATATATGTGATGTCTTGGTGGTTGACAATGGTCTCACTAGTATGAGAAAAAGTTTCTTAGGTCAATTTTCATATTGATATATGTATTAAAAGTTTTATTAACCAGATATGACAATCTTAGGTCCCCACATGTCAAAATACTTTAAGGGATGATTGAACATTTGGTACTCCCAACATGCCTTGGATGTCATACTCACCAATTAGTCAAGTGACTGTTCATTTCCTTTCGACTTACAATAACCAATTTATGTTTACCGGATATTAGATGTAAAATATGTATAAGCAAGTCCACCTCATTCATTTTCGCATTTGGGGTTGGAGTGTCTAGTATAGATTTTGTATAAAATTCCTTTGAGATTCCCTTTCTTGACAACTCTGAGTCATTTTGTAAGAGACTGTAATGTTTAGCTAGGTTAATTTTTTTTATTAATATATAGTTTTTGGATGGTTATCCAACATAAAATGTGTGGCAGCATTCTTTGGATATCATGCCAAGAAAGGATACTTTTAGGGGAAACATTTAGCCAATGGGATATTTTTCCATGTTTTTTTGCAAACAATGATTCACCATTTTGGATTTTTTGAAGCCCTGTTTTGCCTAATTTTGATGGGGTAAAAGTTTTTCACCATAAAAATCACCAAATTATTATATAAACGATATAAAATCCTTGGAAATTAAAATATTTTTTGAAAAGTATCACCAAACATTTTATAGTTGGCATGTTAAGAATTGGTAAGATTCTCCAACATTTTTACACTTTCAAATAAGTATGGTTCCTTAAAATCATCCCTGATTCCAATCCAACAATGCTATTGAAGCTTCGACATTTAGAGGCCGTCGAATATCTGACTCCTGCTGGCTACTTTTCGACGAACATGCCATGGCTTCGACGAACTCAATTTGACGACATAATAACATCATTTGTCAGAAATTTGACAATATTTTCACACAAGATGTTGGAAATTTGACACTAAATTTATGAAAAGTGTGATAAATTTGAACCACAAGAGAATCTAGGAGCGTTATTGAAGCTCACAAATCAAATTGGGTGCAAAAACCATGAACTAAGAAGTAATTTACACACACAAATGTGAACAAAACCAAGATAATTTTAACTGTCTAACATCAAAACATGTTATTTCCAGGTTTATAATACATTAGGAAATATTCGTGAGGCTTTTGGATCCAAATGTGGGCGTACGAGTCAAAATTGCCAAATTGGCATCAATCTCCCCTAGGTGGGCCAATCATGCCCCAAATCAGCCCAAACAGCCACAAATTTCTGAATGGACGTGAATGATATTATGTGGGTCAATTATTACACCTTTTCATTCATGGGTGTGGAAATTTTGGTGGCTTAGAGTCTCAAGGTGGAATTAAACGCACCAAATCAAGCCAAAAATGGACAAAATCCACCTCTAGCGCTCGTAGTCAACTAAGTTGTCCACATTCAATGAATGGGAGCACACCAGGAATGATGAGGGTGCACATGTGTCTATTTTACTGATCTGTAGTGCTCATGTGGGTTTGAAATCCCCAATTTGACTTGGCATTTGTCCAACTAATCACCCCTAGTCCACCACATAGTGTATTAATGCTAAAAAGCAATAAAACTGACTAAGTAGTGTATCTAAGGTAATAATGAGTTGGATTAATGTTCTAACACCCTCCCTTAATCCAAATTCTAAGTGAATCTCACAAAATTATGGAGGCATTGGCAACAATGTCTCAAGTCACGTCAAATACATAATTCAAAAATTACAATTTATTTGTCCATATGAACCGAGGAAAAGAAGGAAAACCTCATGGGACAAAACCTTCCCTCAAGAATGGAAATTGGGATGGACCTGCAAAAAATAATAGAAAATTACCATCCTTCACTCACCCCAAGAAAATATATCAGGTAGGTGAAGGTATTCTCTATGAAATCCTTGGTAAAAATATCAACAGTTTACTTGGTGGATGGGAAATACTACAGTGAGATCACCTTATCATGCATTAAGCCCAGAATGTAATGAATGTGTATCTCAATATGATTTGTACTCTACCTATGAACAAGATCAGTAGATATTTTTATGGCACTTTTATTGTCCACCCAAATGTTGGTTGGAGAATCAATTGTGACACCAAATTCCTGAAGAATTCCCTGCAACCAAACACATTGTGTAGCAGCATTGATTGCTACCCTCTACTTGGCCTTTGCTGATGAAAATGAAATGGTGTGCTATTTATTACTTGAATATAAAATTGGGTGTTCATAAAACATAAATAAAAAACTGAATTTAACTTCCTGTCAGTGGGATCTCTAGCCCAATTTGAATCAGAAAATATGGTTAGTTGAAGTGAGAAACTAGCTATGTAGTGCACCCTGAAATTATCTGTACCCTAGACATATTGAAGGATTATTTTTTCTTCCCTCCAATGGACATCATGTGGCTGATGCATATGTATTTCTACAACACTTACAACATATCACAAATCAGGTCTTGTGTGAGTGAGATAGAACAAGCTTCCCACTAGTTCCTTGTAGAGTGGAATATGTACCAATGGAGAATTGCCAAATTCATGCATTTTGATGCCAGAAAGAAAGGGAGACTTGGATTTATTACACTCATCAATGTTGAAATTATTTATAAGGTTTTAATCATACTGTGATTTACTCATCTTGATGCCCATTTCACTTTGCTCAATTTCAAATCCCAAAAATTGCCTTAGTAATCCTAGGTCGATCATGGCAAATTCACTATGCAAAGATGACTTAATTGAGAAAATTAAATTGGTGAAAATACCTGTAATGAAAAGGTCATCAACATAAAGAAAAATAACATGGAAATACCATCATGTTTCTTAAAATACACATTAGGGTCTGATTTTGATCTAGTGAAACCAATAGAGAGAAAACAATAATCCATTTTTGCATACCAAGCCCTGGGGGCTTGCTTGAGTCGTACAATTATTTCCTCAACCTACATACCAATGCAGGATACTATTGGAAACCTTTAGGATTCTGAATATATATCTCTTCCTATATCTCAACAGGCAAGAAAACACTTTTAACATCCATGTGGTGAACTTCCCAACCCTTACTAGCTGTCATTACAAGAACTAGTCTTATGGAGTCCATCTCTGCAAGTGGTGCAAAAGTCTCTGTGTAATAAATACCATGGAATTGAGAATATCCCTTAGAAAATAATATTTCCTTATGTTTCATATAATAACCATAAGCTACAATTTTGGTTCAAAATACCCATTTGCATTGGACAAGCTTCCTCTTGGGAGGAAGGGGAAGCAATTCCCATGTCTTGTTCTCTTGGAGGGATTGAAATTATTCTTCCATTGATGATATCCATATTGGGTCATTAAAATATTGTAGATATATCTGACGATCAGACCCAATCATTATATAACAGTTCTGAGCAAGAGAACTATCACTTGCAAAGGAAGCACTACTAGTTTGTGATCTTGTCTTCCTAGGCTCATGGGGATTGCCTGCCAATTCCCTAGTAGCTTAAATGATTTTTTCATCCCACTTGGGATTTGATGGTGATTCATATACATAAATATCATATTCAAACATATTTATATGTGACATATCATATAAAATAGATTATGTATCATCACTTACATCTTCCAATGGTTGAGGAGAGGAGCATTCTCTCGGTGCAAGCTTGAAATCAAGAATTGGCTCTTCTTCAAATTTCAAACCTCTCTCAAAAAATGTCTTACAAGTGGATGTGTCAAAGAGATTGTAGAATTTATTTTATTCACCATACACAACCATAATTCACTCCTTTATTTGTGGTTTCAAGGCCTTCCTCTTTTCATAGGGGATTCTAGCCCATGCTCTAGTCCCGAAAATCCTGAAATTTGAGACATTTGGATTTTGTCCAAACTATGCCTTGTAAGGTGTATTTCATTTTACTGATTTATGGAAGGATATATTTTGTATATGTGCAGCACAACTAATGGCATCATACCATATATTGGGACTTATATCCCCTGCTTCTATCATGCAAGTTTCCATCTCCTTCAGAGATCTATTCTTCCTCTTGGCCACACCATTTTTCATGTGGTGTATAGGGAGTTGAGTGTTGAATTTGGATGCCACAATCCCCACAAAGGTGCTGTAGGTTCTTGTTGACATACTACTTCCCATTATCAGTCCCAAGGACCTTAATCTTATCCTCACTCTGATTTTCTACCAATACCTTCCAAATTTTCAAGTGTTCAAACACCTCAGACTTCAATTTGAGGAAGTACAACCAACAAAATTGAGAGTAATCATCTATGAATGTAAGTACATACCTTGATCCAACATATGATGGAGTGGGAAATGGACCAATAAAGTCTGAATGCACCAACCCAAGTGGGTGTGTTTCTCTCCTTTCATTCCCATTCTCATAGATTTGCTCGGGATGCTTCCCAACTACGCACCCAATGCATGCCCCATTTGATGATATGATTTGTGGAAGTCCTTCAACCATCTCATCTCTGTGTAGTTAATATAGGTACTTATATTTCATGTGCCCAGACCTCTCATGCCATAGCTTTGAAACCTCATTGGAATGTGAGATAAGTTCTTGGTCATTGGAAGTGGGGAGGAAGTTAGAAAACATGTACATCCTCTCATGGTGATATGCATACCCAATTGCAATGATTTGGTCTATTGATATTTCTGCAATCTCTACCATGTCTAGAGTGAAGGTCACTTTATTTACCTCTCCTATATGGGTCATCTGATAGACTGACAACAAATTTTCTGCAAGGTCTAGTACATACAATACAACACTGAAGTATCCATGCTCTAAGTCAATCCTCTCAATCCCCTTGGTCTGGATTTCTGAATCATCCCCCATTAGAACTGTTGGGATAAAATTCAAATCATCAAGGAGAAGACCTCTCTCTTGGCTATCATATTCCAAAAATCCCCCAAATTAATGATAAAAGATGAAGTTTTATAAGTGCTTGCTACCAAAGCATGACATTTCTCCTTACTTGCATTCAAATTGGAGGTGTCATCCTTCTTCCGTGTGTTCTCAGGGACTGGACTATTGTTCTTCTCCAGTAGTTGTTCCATGGTGTTAATGGTATTTTTCATGTATGAGATATATGGATGCCATCCCTTGTGGCAATAGGTGCACTTGGTATTTTCTTTTCCCTTCTTTTCCTTCTCCCTAGAAGGATTCGAACTTCCATCACTGGATTTGGGTTTTTCTAGTTTCTTCTTCTCTGGCAGCTTCAAATTTTTGGACTTGGGATTTCCCTTTGAGGAATTCAAAACTCCCACTACTAATGCTTGATCCTTGGTCTTTATGGTTCCCATTTGGACCAGCTTGTATTGCTTTTGAGTGAGTGACTCCATGAAGCTTGCTATACTAGGCATTTTCCAATTTCAAAGTATTAACTTGACAGAGTGAAATGCGCTCACAAAAATCGAGAACTATGGCCCCAACTTCAAAATAATTGAAAAAATCAATTGGTCATGTTTCTTCTCAATGCCACATTGCTTCAGCTGCAACACAAGTGACTTAAACTTGGTGAAGTCTTGGATTGTGTCATAGTGCGATGGGCTCAAGTTGATAAGCTCATTCTCAAGCTGGTAACCATGTAGTTCATCAGTTTTCCCAAATAATGCCTCTAGTTTTACCTAGACCTCATTGGGTGTTTTTAAATCGTCAATGTGGAACAAGAGATCTCTTGAGATGCTGAGACACTATAATCCATATGCCTCATCCAATATGTTGAAGTACTTGGCTTTCTCAATAGCAGAATTTGGCTCCACCTCAGTGCCCATGGGAACTCTGTAAATCCATCTAGCTCTCAACTGAATCACCATATCTACCTTCCAATCAAAGAATTTGAAGGGTGTTAGCAGGATGTGGGTAGCCTCCATTTCCTCCTGCTCCATTGGTGATGAATTTTTGCTGGAAGTCCTGCAAAACAACTCGATTTTATCTAGAATTTCACTAACAAATGCAGCTCAAGACACTCTGAATTGATATGCAACTCAATAATTTCCAACAAGATTTGACACCATTTGATAAATTTGAACCACAAGATAATATAGGAGCGTTAGTGAAGCTCACAAACCAAATTTGGTGCAAAAACCATGAAATGAGAAGTAATTTACACACACAAATGTGAATAGAACCAAGATAATTTTAATTGTCTAACATAAAAACATGTTATTTCTAGGTTTATAATACATTTGGAAATATTCATGAGGCTTCGGGAGCCCAATGTGAGTGTACAAGTCAAAATTTCCAAATTGGCATCAATCCTCCCTAGGTGGGCCAACCACGCCCCAAATCAGCCCAAGCAACCATGAATTGCTGAATGGGCATGGATCAGATGATTTGGGTCAATGATTACACCTTGGCATGTGTGGGTGTGGAAATCTGGGTGGTTTAGAGTCTCAGGTGGCATTCAATGCACCAATTCAAGCCAAAAATGGACAAAATCCACCTGTAGCGCTCCTAGTCAACTAAGCTATCCACATTCAATGAATGGGAGCGTGCCATAAATGATGAGGGTGCACATGTGGCTGGTTGACTGATCTGGAGTGATCATGTGGGTGTGAAATCCCCAGTTTGACTTTTCATTTGTCCAACTAAGCACCCCTAGTCCACCACATAGTGTATTAATGCTAAAAAGCAATAAAATTGACTAAGTAGTGTATCTAAGGTATTAATGAGTTGGTTTACTATTCTAACACAAAGAATTACCCATAATAAGATGGTCCTCTATCGACATTCCAACAGGGCTCGTACATGAGTCAGATAACCGACAACAAGATCCTTCACAAATTCGACGAATTAGTGATGAAAGACTTCTCCTAATTAGCTTGATACTCTATCAAAATGTCTACAGGGTTTGAAAGGGAGTCGAATATCTGATGAAGACCTACCGATGACAAAAAAAACATTGCTGTCGAATAAGAGACACATGTATGTTGAATTTCAGACATGGTATCCATCAGATTTTGGGCTCAAATCATGTTGTGTCGTCGATTCACCCCACAAAGAGGTTGCGGAAAGAAATTTGACAATGGCTTATACATTGTGGAAATAAATTTGACAGTGTCTGAGAGGCTGTGGAAAATATCTGCATTTGTTCAGATCTCCTTGGGCTCTTCAGTATTTATAGAGGTTAGCTTTCCTAGATTGCAGTTTTTGTTAGTTTATCCTCCACGTTGACTCTCAAAAATTGATTAATGAAGCTAGATCTAGTTACTTTTCACTTGCTAATTTTTTTATTTGCATTGAGTTACTCTTTCATTTCGTTGCTGGTAATTTGTTAGTAAGATAATACACCTTGGGTTAGGGTTTGAGTTTAGTAGGGAATTTTTTTTGGGTTGTTTACATTCGTAAGAAAAACAAAATTTAAAAGAGTTATTTTCATTATCAACATATTTACATGAGGAACTAGGTGTCGAGCTAGTCGAGCACATGTGGGTTTAGATTTATACTCAATATCCAATTTTTACTTAGTATAATTTCTTTTATAATGTAAATATATACTACTCAATTCCAAGAAGACAAATATTTGTTTACTATCTTGTGCTTTGTGGTACTATCAGTTTACAACTTATGTAACCTTTACTGCAATTTATTAGCTGGAACATCATCATATTTTCTTATGATGCCGTATTTATGATGTTATTCTTCTTGTACTATTATTCTATATTCATCCATCATCAGAAGGTTCTCTCCAATTTCTTTTATGCATTGATAGTGGGAGCCGGATCTCAGTTTTCAAATTATTCTTCCATAGTTGTAGGTGAATCTATTACTCTTTTAGAAGTTGTTATGTCTAATAATTTATGTAGTGCTCCACAAGCTATAGGTATGTCTGCTTCTGATGCATTGTCCTATGTGTGAATGGAATTTGAAGCTTTTGTGTGTACATTGATTTATGGAGATTCCTATGGTTCTTCGTGTTGTTCTTCTAGACTTGGAGATAAGGTTAATGGTTTCTCATATGCACCTCTACTTTTGGTCTTTTCCCATTGTCCCTTTCACGTTCTACATCCTTGTCATGTGTCACTGTATCAATGAGAAAATAACTGGCCTCTTATTTTTCATAATTAGTTGGAGCTCTTCTGCATTCTTTATCTGGTTCTACGTGGGTTCTACCACCACTTCCAAGTGTAATGTTTTTGCATGGTCTCTTATTGGGAGGGTATCAACAATTTTGGTTCTTGTAATGATGGTTGGATTACTATACGATTCCTCATGTTGTTGTTCTGAACCTTAAAACAAAAATGTTTGATGTTGGTTAATATACTCAATATGTATGGTTTATGTCTCATTTATAATTTCAAAACCGTACTTTCAAGTTCCACAACTTTTGCATGGTTTATTACTTCTATGTCAGTGTTATGTTGCATTCTTCATGTGGATCTTCCAATATCATTGTTTGTTTTGCTACCACTCCATCATCCTCTATGTATAAAGTCTCAACAAGTTTTGGTGTTGTATATATGGCCTAAATTGTGTTTTCTTTATAACAATTTTATTTCAAGAATAGAGATGAAGCACCTTCATGTGTCTCAACATTTGTGATTTTGTGCTCTCTTTATTTTTTAACATCCTTGCATCCAAATTCCATATTTTCTTCCATGTTTCCTACTATGTTAGTAGCTATAACATCTTCCTTTATTATTGCATTTTGTTTGGTTACACAGGGTAATCCCGAAAGACCAAACACCTAGAGAAACCACTCATACAAACATATAATAGATAAACACTTCAATTTTTTCATGTGGTTTAAACTTTAAACCATCGAAAGGGAAACACTCCATGACCCTAGCCAAATAGCTACTTGAGGAAGTTTATTATGCAAAATAAATAAAGTTACAAATGAGCTTCTCATAATCCATCCACTAGCCAATGACCCTCCATGCTCTTTAGATAGATACCATGGACCAATCGAGTTGTAAGCCATGGATCAAAGGTAGTTATGATCTAATAGAAGATGAATCATCATATCACTCTATGTCTACAACATATCGTGACCATAGGATTAGATATTTACAAATGCATACTAATGCATACTAAAGAAACAGACTTTTCCTAATGGATATATTATAAGAAGTTGATCTTAACTAACTTCTAAGTGTCTAAATATCCTAACATCCCCCCTTAAGAACAACTTGGGTTAATATTGAAGTATTTAAAAGTGACACTATTAAGAGAAGGAAGAAGGCATTAGATCCGATCCCCCCTTAAGGACAAGTCCTAAACTCCTAACATAGTTGCAAGTTTAGAAAACTTTTCTTCTGTAAGAAACTTGGTGAATATGTTTGCAACTTGATCATATGTAGGGAAAAAGAGCACTTCAAGAATGGGATCATGAATAAGATTTCTAATGAAGTGCATATGCACAACAATGTGTTTGTTGCATTGATATTGAAATGGATATTTGGAGATCTTCATTGCAATTTTATTTTTGCACCAATGTGGAGTATCCTAATGTAATTCGTATCCAAACTCAGAAAGGATATATCAAAGCCATAAAGCTTTCTAACTAGCATTAACTGTGTCTCAATATTATGCTTTTGCTGAAGCGAGATAAAGATCTTGTTGTTTCTTACAGGCCCAAGGGACAAGTCTAGATCCCAGACTAAAAACATAACATGTAGTAGACTTTCAATCATCAGGATCATTGACCCAATCTGGATTAGTGAAACCAACCAAAAAAGGAGTCCCCTTTGTAATGTAATGAATCCCAAACTGAATTATACCTCAAATATATTTAAATATTATTTTTTCCCCTTTCAGGTGAATTTCATGGGGTGTTTTCATATACTGAGAAAAATGACCAGTAGTAAATGAAAATCCAAGATGGGAATGATTCAAGTATAGGATACTAATAATAAGTTGACAATAGAAGGTGACATCTACTTCAGGTGAAGTACAAGTGGTAGTAAGTTTGACTCTAGGCTAGAATGGAAAACAGGTTGGTTTACAATCTTCCATGTGAAAGTGATGAAGGTCACAATCATACTTAGACTGAGAAAGAAAGTTTCCTTCTTTGGTTTGCAAGACTTGGAGAACAAAAAAATAATGTAAATGTCCTGAGTTTGACATTTCAAAAATTTTCTCAAGACTGGATCTCACATGGGTTAAATATTAGGGTCACTACCAGTAAGAATAAGATCATCAACATATAGAACAAGGATTATGACATGGTTTTCTACTTTCTTGTTATAGACATTGGGGTCAGAATGGTATCTAGAAACACCAGTGTCAAGTAGAAATCTATCCATTTTGGCATACCAAGCTTGAGGAGCTTGCTTAAGGTCATATAATGATTTCTTAAGCAGATAGACAAAGATAGAGTCATTCTGAACATATCTAGGAGGTTGTTCCATGTAAATTTCCTCCTATAAATCACCATGTAAGAATGAAAACTTGAAATCCATTTCATGGACCTTCCATTTATGTAAGGATGTACAGGAAAGAACAAGGCGAATGGAGTTCATTTTTGTAACATGAGCAAAGGTTTCATTGTATTCAATCTCTTCATCATGGGAAAAAACTTGAAAAAGTAACTTTGCTTTAATTCATTCAAATCTTCCATCCAATGCATACTTAGTTATGTAAACCCATTTACATCTGACAAGTTTTCTTCCTTTTGGAAGAGGTACAAGATCCCAAGTATCATTTTCCATTAACGAACGATAATATTCATCCATGAATGCATTCTAATCTAGATTCCCTGAAGCTTCTGCAAAAGTATATGGATCATGATTATTTGAAACTCAATTCAAAAGAGAAGAGGATCCCTAGACTTGAGAATGAGTTAGATGTTGATCTCTAGGATCACCGACAAGGTCACTAGCTTTTTCACATGTTGAATGAGCCCATCGAGGAAACAATTGTGTTGGTGCAACTAGAGGAACATGAGAAGAAGGAGGTGGATTTTCATCCTCACTGTGATCATCAGGAACTAGATTTGGAAATTTGTTAAGGAAGTTGGAAGTAGAAGAGGGCACAAGCGTTGAATCAGGGTCACAGGCCAATGATGGCACAAATGTCGAGTTAAGCTTGTAGGCTAAGAGAATTTCATAAAATTCTACATCTCTTATCATAATTATATTATAAAAATGTGGTTGAAGAAGTATACAAGATTTTACATCTTCAGAGTATCCAACAAATATGCACTTTTCAATTTTAGGCTACAATGCTTTCCATTTTTCATCTAGAATGTGAGCCCATGCTTCACTACCAAACACCCAGAAGTGACATACATATTGTTTAATTTACTCCATGCTTATTCCGGTGTGATACCTTGTAAAGATTTAGTGGTGGTGTGATTAACTATGTAATTTGCATAATTTATGGCTTTAGCCCAAAATTGAATACTTAGTCCCTTATCTTGGATCATACAATTAGCCATTTTTTTAAAGTGTGTTTCTTCCATTCAGTTAGACCATTTTCTTGTGGTGTATATGGAATAGTTTGTTTTTTTTGGATTCCTTGTTCAATGTGGAAAGTAGTGAAATTTTTATTAACATATTCTCATCCATTATCATATCTTAACTTAAGAACTTGATGACTATATTTCTTTTCAACAAGGGCCTTGTAGGAAACATGTTAAATACTTCGCTCTTAAGTTTAAGGAAGAAAAACCAAGTGTGTCTGGAGTAATCATCAATCAAATTTAAGAAATATTTGAAACCAGAAAAGGAAGCAAATGGAAGAGGACCACACAAGTCACTATGAAAAAACTCCAAGGGAAACGAGGTGTGCTAGGAGGTACGTTTGTAAAAAATGTCCCGATAATTTTTTCTAGGTACACAAATAGAACAACATCATCCATGCAAGATACCATCAGAAGACCTGTAACCATATTGCCTTTACATAGTTATTGCAATGAGCGATAATTTAAGTGTCCAAATCGCTCATGCCAAACTTTGCTCAAGTCATCACTATGAGCAACGAAAACTGAAAGAAAAGTTGATGACCCAAAGATATTAAATTTGTGCAAGATGGTAATATCATCAAGAATTATGGTAGCTAGGACATGTCGAGGATAATTAAAATCCTTAACTACAACTTAGCGAGGTGTAATCATTACAGTTTTATGCTCACCATAATGAGTGATTTGATAGAGTAAAAAATAACTACAGGAAATTCTTGGAACACATAGCACATCACTAAAATGACAATTATCTACTGGAATTATTCCATATCCTACAACACTTAGAGATCTATCATCACTAATAAATATTTTTTTGGTGTTACATTTATGCATAGTAGAAAATATGGCTTGATCCTTAGCCATATGATAAGATGCTCCAGAATCAATGAGCCGCTCATTTGAAGTACAAGAAGAAGATGCAGTATACGAATAACAAGAAGCACAAACTGCATGTCCATGAGACATAGATTCTGAAGATGGATCTAGGTTGATGCAGTGCTTCTTTATTGTTGTTTTCAAGGCTTCCATCTTATTCAAACACTTAGATTCATCATGATTATATTTCCTGCAATAGTTGCAATGTCGCTCAATCTTCTTGTCATTTGGATTGGATCCTTTTTCATTTTTACAAGAATGGGTTGACTGAGAGGTTTTGGAACCCTTGTTTGGCTTATTATTGTGAAATGTTTTTTTTGGGAGGATTGGAATTTTCTTTCTTCTGGGCCAATAAGGATTTCCTAAATGTATTTGCATTTATAATCATTTCAATATGTATGAGATTATCTTTTTCTCTAATCAAGGAATCACAAAAGGATTCAAGACTGGTCTCTATATAGCTAGTTAGATTGAAGGATTCTTTAATGGATTAA
>LPNX010284970.1:81684-103056 GCA_001517045.1 Pseudotsuga menziesii
TTTGTACTTAGATAAATAATATTGAATGCAGGAAAAATCAATTGGATTTAAATATATCAACTCATTTTAAATTTGATGACCTCAGATTTCATTGTGTTTACCAAAAACAACTTCCAACGTTTCCCAAGATTTATCAGGCTCATCAATTCCAGATATGTGGAATCACAAATTGCTAGAAATTGACATCCCAATCAATCCATTGGTTTCATCACATTTATTTTCCCATTTTATTTTCTTATCATCATCAATGGGTTCTGTTTATTTCACTAAGGTAATTCTATAATGTTCCCTACTTTGTAGAACATCCTCCATACAATATTTCCATGAGAAATAGCTAGAACTTGTAAGTAGAATATTACAAGGGGTGGCCACATTGTAGAAGAAAAGCTATAAAAATAGAAACCAGGAGAGGCCCCTCTATATATATATATGCAGTTCTAAGTTTGGAAATATTATGATAAATGTCTTGTGTGTCTTCCCTCTTATTTTTTCATTCTACACAAAAGAGTCTAAGAGTTTTGTACTTAGATAAATAATATTGAATGCAAAAAAAATCAATTGGATTTAAATATATCACCTCATTTTAAATTTGTTGACCTCAGATTTCATTGTGTTTGCCAAAAAAAACTTCCAATGTTTCCCAAGATTTATCAGGCTCATCAATTTTAGATATGTGGAATCACAAATCGCTAGAAATTGACATCCCAATCAATCCATTGGCTTCATCACATTTATTTTCCCATTTTATTTTCCTATCATCATCAATGGGTTCTGTTTATTTCCCTGAGGTAATTCTATAATGTTCCCTATTTTGTAGAACATCCTCCATACGATATTTCCATGAGAAATAGCTAGAACTTGTAAGTAGAATATTACAAGGGGTGGCCACATTGTAAAAGAAAAGCTATAAAAACAAAAACCAGGAGAGGCCCCTCTATAGGTAGTCACATACCAAGATACCAATGGAGTCGACAGTTTGTTGATTCTACGTATGGTTGTCAATTTATGTTGAGTTGAAAGTCTCCTCAAAATGTAGAGTTGACCCACCAATGCAAGAGTTGCATTCAAGGAGACTAGGGAAAACACTAGTTTATGAAATCAAAGCACAATGTAGTCACCAAGAAATGAAAACATCATGGACAGGGATCTCTAGGTGTAATCTCATTCCAAGAGACCAACGGACTTGACAGTTCATCGATCTGACCTCTGGTTGTCAATTTAAGTCAAGTTAAAAGTCGCCTCAAAATGTGGTTCACGGACACTTTGTGACTTTCGGTCTAGGAGAAAAAAAACAAATGGAGCAGCATTATTGCATGTCATTAGCTCCTGCAAGTGTCTATGGGAAAGGACGATATGGGAACACTACCAATAGTCACACAATGGATTTTTTTGCAGACTTGACCCACCAATACAAGAGTTGCATTCAAGGAAACTAAGAAAAACCCTAGTTTATGGAGAGGCCCCACTAGATGTAGCCGCATGCCAGAAGATCAACGGAGTCATCAGTTCAGTGATATGGCCTTCGATTTTCGATTTATGTCAAGTTGAAAGTATCCTCAAAATTCATTTCATTAACACTTTGTGACTTTCGTTTCAGTAGCAAAAAACCAAATGGGGCAGCATAATTGCATGTCATTGGGTCTTGCAAGTGTGTCTGGGAAAGGTTGATATGGGAACACTACCAATAGTTGCATGGTGTATTTTTTTGCAAGTTGACCCACCAATCAAATATTTGCATTCAAGGAGAATGAGCAAAACCCTATTTTATGAAATCAATGCACAATGTAGTCATCAGGCCATGAAAGTATGGTGGAGGGGTCCCCCTATATGTATTTCCATTCTAGGAGACCAATGGAGTTGACGGTTCATCGATCCGACCTCTGGTTGTCTATTTATGTCTGGTTGAAAGTCACCCCAAAATGTGGTTCAAGGACACTTAGTGACTTTCTCTCTAGGAGCAAAAAACAAAAAAGAGAAACATAATTGCATGTTGTTCGTTGTTCGATCCTGCAAGTGTGTATGGGAAAGGATGATATCAGAACACTACCAATACTCACATGGTGGAGTTTTTTGCAGAGTTGACCCACCAATGCAACAATTGCATTCAAGGAAATTGAGAAAAACCCTAGGTTATGAAATCAATTGACAATGTAGTCATCGGGACATGCAAACATAGTACATAGGACCCCCTAGATGTAGATTCATGCCAAGATACTAATGGAGTCAACGGTTCATTGATACAAATTCCGGTTGTTGATTTATGTCGATTTGAAAGTCGCCTCAAAATGTGGTTCACTAACACTTTGTGACTTTCATTTCAAGATCGAAAAACCAAATGGAGCTGCATAATTGCATCTCGTTGGATACTGCAAGTGTGTATGGGAAATGCCGATATGGGAACACTACCAATAGTCGCATGGTGGAGTTTTTTGCAGAGTTGAACCACTAATGCAAGAGTTGCATCAAGGAAATTGAACAAAACTCTAGTTTATGAAATCAATGTGCAATGTAGTCACCCGGCCATGAAAACATGGGGGAGAGGGACCTCTAGATATGGTCGCATGCCAAGAGACTAATAGCATTGATAGTTCATCTATTTGACCTATGGTTGTTGATTTATGTCGAATTGAAATTCTCCTCAAAATGTACTTCAGGAATACTTGGTTACTTTCGTTGTGGGAGAGAAAAAACAAAATGGAGCAGCATAATTGCATGCCATTGGACCCTGCAAGTGTGTATGGACAAGGATGATATGGGAACACTACCAATAGTCACATGGTGGATTTTTTTTCATATTTCACCCACCAATGATAGAGTTGCAAGAGTTCATTCACCAATGTAATTAAATGTGCATTAATATAAAAAAAATCATTAAAAGTAAATTGTAACAACTCGAGAACATGTTATTTTATGAATTCTATTTGATGGTGTATAAAGACATTGGTAGTTCTTCATGCCTCTAATGTGCCATAGATCGTGTTTGTATCCTAGGCACGCGAAAGGATAAACATTAGTACTCTCATAAAAAAATAAAGAGAACCCAATGAAATTGTGTAAACATTATTTATAGATAACTCACCTAAGGGTGTAGGATCATGTTTACACTATCTAGTATCCTGTGAATAGTAGTATTTTTGTGAATGGTATTCGTCAATCATGGGTTAGTACACTGGGAATAAACTAAAGGCTAACTCATTGAAATTTTGTTTCATTGCACACTTTAAAGTTTAAATAATGCACTTGACAATCTATCCACACTAGACAATCTAGTAACACCTGAAAATGCACTCACTTGAGTAGGCCATCTATATCATCTCTTCTCCTGATGATGTCCATCAATATTTGATGCTCTAAATGAGGTAGGAAGTATCGTACATGTGACCTATTTTTGTTCGAAAAATGTGTGCAACTTTATTTTTATAGCAACTACCAGGTTGTTGAAGTGGTATACAATAGATCCTTGTCTATAATCATGATATACACACCCACCCTTCCTTTTCTATTGTGCTTCTAGTGTCAAGAACCCCCCTTTTAAAACCATCGAGTGAGTTGGGAATTCATTATTTTCATCATCTGTAACAGGTTCTAGATTGGTTTGTTTCCCCTCTAAGAAATGTGCCAAGCAATAGTCAGAACCCCATTCATTATTTTTTGGGGAAACCGCTACATATATCTGACCTGTAAAAGGAAATAGGTCGAGTTAACAATACATTTATTAAAAAAGGTCTTGCATGTAACATAAAAGAAAATTATTTAAATGTAAAGGCTTGTAGTGATTTAGGTACTACAAATTTAATTTTTTTGTACCTTCTTGTATGAGATATGATATGTGATCATAGTTTGTAGAAATATATGTTTGATCATCTTCCAAATGGTCTATTTCATTAACCCCATTCAAATTGGTTCCAAATGTCACTCGATCCCAGGTATAAACCATATGTTTATACTCACAATCATCCCATTCATCGATCTTACATGAATAAAAAAAAGAAAGCTTTCAATCTTTTCCAAATTTGTAGGGTCGAGTTGTCTGAGCTTCTAATTGAATCAAACTATTGAGTTCCATGCATTTTGTTCATGCGATGTGTGTTGGATCAGTCCATATTTGTCACCTGCCAAAATATTCTTCCTACTAAGTTTTTCCTTGTTGGTTGTTCTCCCATCACAGATGCACACCATTTCACTATAGATGCAGCGTCTCAAAGGTGAGCACCTGAAAAATTCATCTCTTCCCTTATAAGGGTATTTTCTATGCATGCACCAGTGCCATCAATCTCTCCTTTCCCATGACTAGTTTATAATTAGTTCCAGATATCTAGCACCTTGTATTTTATGTCCAACAAACACAAGCATTGAAATATACATGCATTCTTGAACTGTCCAGCGCAACCATGTGACCAAACCAAATGACGAAAATATGGTATATCCATAGTTATCCCATGATCATAGAAGAATTTAAAGTAATGTTGCACACAATGGAGGTCATGGGTCTAGTTGTCGCTTATGTAGAGGTGAATTTATTTGAATATCACATGTTTCTCTTCATTGCTATCTGACCCATGTTGATAAGTTATATGGTCCATTATGCTCACCTTCTCTGGGTGATAATATTGACTTTGTATTTCATTATGTGGTTGTAGGGTGTAAATTTATGCAAAGCCAACAAATGATAGTATTGTTTGGAGAGGGAAAGTGTCTCGGCATATTCTGAATTGATCATCTTGCCACCATGCCATATCAACATGCTGAATGCATTGTTGGATATTTCCATGGAACTCTGAAATAAATCCACATACTAGCACTTGGCGGGGAAATAATAAACAATGTTAAAAACAAACATAAAAATATTTACATGAATATTAATTTATGGTAATAAATAATGTTATAAAACAACATAAACAATATAATCATTTAAATCAATATTATTCATGTACATTGTCACCTGTGAAGTAACAAATTTAATATTCATGCTTTCTTTCCCATCATGTTGTTGATATGTCTCATAGTGATAGTTCTGATTCTCGACAATTGTATTCCTGAATGGTTGATCTTCATTCTCATGGATACAATCAGACCATAATGATAGCCCACCACATTTGTTGCAAGAACCCTTTACACATAATTTTAAGTAATATGTCTTCCCATATTGCCTCAGACACATTATGTTATGGATGAAATCTCTAGATGACATTGCGGTATTGTACTTGAGCATTCCTGCACATGGCTAGGATTCAAAAATGATGCATATGTGAAAATGTATGATAATATATATCAAAATATATGTGGTACCTACAATAACAAGTGTTCCAGATTGTATTGATTCTAACATACCAAGGATTTCATTTTTCAAAATATCTTTTCCCGAGCCTTAGCTCTACGTGGGAAATTTTAAACATCTTGAACATTTGAGTTTGTGTCATGTCAAGATAATGTTTAACATGCAATTCATTATTCATAGAACTCCTATGAAGTTTTAACACATACTTTGTGTTAGAATAAGTTTTAGTGATATCGTGCCAAAATCTGTGCACTAGTCCCTTCACTGCTTCAACTAACTTTATGTCTTTACGGGGAAACCTACTGCTAAATGCCCATAATGTTTCCATTTTTCCCTCTACATGAAGGGTTTCTATTCTTACTAAATATTTTCAAAGTGTATTTGTATGTAAAGGCACAAATTGTGATGTGCAGTTAAGTAAATGGCATTGTCTTGTGGATCTACTTATAATTGATTCAGCCAAGATGCGGTGAGCCACATTACAGTCCCGTGAAGGAGTTTTTTTACCAATCGATGTGAATGCAGCAACAAGAGACTTAACAATGTGATTACATGATTAGATATTCTTCAATGTTATTATTCCTAAAATTATTCTAACAGTTTCCATAATCCTATATTTAATCAACACTAAAAGCAATTGGCATTTACTGGCTTCATATTTTTTATCAAAATATTGTTTCATTATTTGCAAAAAATGATGAAGGATAGTGCATTTAGGAACCTTACCTTACATGGAAGTCAATTCTCTCTTGTCCACTTGTATGCGTTTAGGAGTCCTCTTTCTCATTGATGCAATATTTTTTGTCGTTTGAAATGTTGGAGTAACGTTTACATCCACTACAGGATGACAAATTCGATTAGCATATTGAACCACCTAGCATGGTTGTTATGGATCCACAGTTGCATTGTTATGAACATAATGATTGAACTCTTCACAAAATGGTTCTCTTAATAATGAACCAAGATTTTCATCTTCCCCATAACCAACTTCTTATCCTCCTCAACCTGTACGTCATGCATATGTGCTTTTACTCGAGATGTTGAGGCACAATTATTTGATGCAAAGTGTGGTGTTCCATCCATTAAACTCAATACTGAAATGTGGGTCATTGGAGAATGTATGGTGTTCTCCACAATCAAAATACTCTGCTTTGACTCTTTCTCTGGGGTATCCAACATTGTATTTTCTATTGAATTGTTCTTCATCACCTGTTGAGCGGGAATGGGAATTATTTGATCATCGATAGAATGCTGACAATTTATTGATTCTTCCCTCTATTCTTTTAGCTTCTTACGGTGTAAGCACCTTCCTCACTGATTTTCAACCTCTATTTTGTACATTCCCCATTGAAATCCACCCAAACTTGTACAATACCTATGGATTTATGTAATAAATGATGAAATGACAGGTTGAAAATTTCTTTGTGTGCGGGTTAAGAGGAATTCTTTCTTTTTTTACACTAAAACTGGCCCACTTCCCGCAACCCAAATTTTTTAATAAAACAAATATTGAATATGTGATATAATGCATGTCAGTTTTAACGCATCTGCATTATATCACACATGAATCATGTATACAATTATTTACACCTAACGGTCGATATGTAAAACATGATTATCATATCGCACATGTGATATATCACATATGTGATGTAGTGCATATGGCATAGGAGAAATTAAGATTACATTGATTAAGCTAAAAGAGTGGGGGGTGAGTCAAAGGAGGGAGAAAGGTGTAGAGGGAATGATGGGAGGGAGGTATGGGTAGGGGAGATATATGAAAGGGGGAATGAAGGGAGGAGAAACATAAGTGGGAGGGGAATAGATATAAGTTGGATGGAGGGATGGAGGGGGTAAGACATATAGGGGGATGGGAGAGGGAGTTATATAGGAGGGAGGGATGATTGGGTACAGGAAAGATAAAGGATAATGGATGGAGGTATAAATTGGGGGGTGGTTAAAGAGTGAGAGGGACCAGAGGGAGGAGAGGAATGGATGGAGTGGTGGTATAGAGAGAGTTATAGAATGAGTGAGTGAGAGAGAAAAATGGGGGGGGGTGGTTAAAGAGTGAGAGGGGGGAGATTCAAAGAGAGAGAGAGAGAGAGAGAGAGAGAGAGAGAGAGAGAGAGGGAGAGACAATGATGGATGGGGGGATAGTTAGAGGGTTAGAGAGAAAGAGAGGATGGATTTAGGGAAATGAATGATGGTCAAGGATGGTTATAGGAAGGGATAGAGATGGGTGTGTGTGTGTGTGTGTGTGTGAGAGAGAGAGAGAGAGAGAGAGAGAGAGAGAGAGAGAGCGCGATAATAGATATTAAGGAATGGAGAGAAGGATTGAGAGATGAAGGCTTGGACCCTTGGATTGATTTAAGGGTGAAACGACGAAGTTGGTTTACACTTTTTGCCTGTCTTTTGATAAAAAAACTGCAAAAATTTATGTTTTTCAACTTAAAACCTTTAAAACCCATACCCCCCTTAGAAACTTCACCTTGATGTAAATGAAATACTTTTAGATAATTATATTCATACTCATATGTTTTTGAAATTTTTATGGACATATAGTAGGACAAATTTTACAGGCACCTACGACATATACTTTAAATTTTTAGGTTTGGATAGTGAGTTACCTATGTGCCCTTCATTTTTTTTAGAGATGGTTATTCATTTTACAGAAACCAAATGTACGTTCATAATATACACAGATTGTACTTTGCAATGGACTATATGTTGAGTATTTTTAGACCTAAACACTATTTTTATTATTTTTCAAAATTTAACATATGTTTAAAAAATGGTTCCTTATTGATGTAACATCCCCATATTTTCGTAAAATAAAAAAAAATTATTTACTGCATGTAATATTAGAAATTCCCATACAATACTTAAAGATATGTTATTACTTACACTTTTTTTTGTCATGTATTACTGTTGTCATTTGTCTAAGTCATTAATAGCTTGCTACAATGGCGATTTGCCAACATGGCATTAATTTGTGACATACAAAGTGTGTCTAAATTTGACTTGTTGTCTTAAAATAGTTTTTCGTTGTAGTTTCTTGTTTGAATTCTAAATATGAGCTGCACAAGGGATAGATCAAGGTCTTACTTAGTCGACACGACCAATGCATGAATCTCCTCGTCTACTATATGCAAGTAGTGAGGTACCTTAAAGTATTGTTATTACTTACACTTTTTTTGTCATGTATTACTGCTGTCATGTGTCTAAGTTATTAATAGCTTGCTTCAATGGCGATCTACCGACATGACATTAATTTGTGACATACAAAGTGTGTCTAAATTTGACTTGTTGTCTTAAAACAATTTTTCGTTGTAGTTTCTTGTTTGAATTCTAAATATGAGCTGCATAAGGGATAGATCAAGGTCTTACTTAGTCGACATGACCAATGCATGAATCTCCTCATCTACTATATGCAGGTAGTGAGGTAACTTAACATCATAATTTAATTGACAAACTCTAGGATAAGATTCCTTTCGGAGCAACGCCAAAATGAACTAAGGTATGAACGAGGTTCTAATCCTAAACTCTTTTATTCTTCAAGTTCAACAACCTTAATACATGGTGACTATTTTATTATTATCAAATGTAATAATTTATCCTAAGTATGCTAGTGGTTGAACTTTAATATTGCAGGTACCATACAAGCAACACATTTGAGCTATAAACTATAACATTTCACTAATCTCTAAAGTGGCGAACTATGCCAAAGACAAGGTTTTTATATTGATGTGATGTGTTGGCATTCATCCTTAAATTAATTACCCCCTTTAAAATTTGTAAGGACAAGATAAGGATTTGGTTTTAAAGAGGCCATGTGATTCCACTAACTCCTCCAACTGTCAAGGAAAACAGGTGTTGTAAAACCCTAGTGGTTTTCAATTCATGTAGGAGACTGATACGAACTCTTAATGGGGGTTTTGTATGGTAAAGTATGTCTCTTCCAATTGTTTCCTCATTTCTTTCATGTTCTAATCTTTACTTCTCTCATAGTGAATAGAGATGTAAAGGAAATTATCCTTGGCTCTTGATTCCATTTGGGACTATCTCCTAATACCCGACCTGCTAGTGGAATATTCGAACTGTGTTTGGATGTTGGGAGGGTACCACCAATTGGTGTTAAAAACTAAGAAGGTAACTGTAACATCGTTCATTGATATTTCTACTCTGCAATAGTTTTAATTTTAAAAATTATGTTTTAAACTCTTTTTTGGTTTGAAATTGCAGAACAACTCAGTGAATGGAATATGATTAGACCTCGGCTGAGAAGACTCCTTTCTGAATGGTAAGACCCATGCCTATACTTGTGCAGCTCCATGGATTCAAATTGGTCCTTAAAACATATTTCTTGTCATTCGGTTTTATCCACTGTGTTGGTTTGGGGTTAAATTAATGATGTAGTTACCCTGGTATTTATACTATTGACAAAGTAAAAGTGACAATACCACCTGTGGAGTTGTAGGTGACTGTGTCCCTTTGTGTAAATTGGTTTGGTTCTAGATTTTATTAATACTATGAATACCTGTGAGGGTGTCGATATTCTATCTCTGTTTATTTTTCCTTTTAATTTGAAGTATAAAATTCCAGAACGGTAATGAATCGTTGCTTGTGGATTCTTTTGGATGATAAGATATTAAACAATACTTTTACGATTTTCCTGCGAGTTGTAACTAAATGCATCCCTTAGTTTTGTTGACTCGAGAGGGTTTTATACCTTAGTTGTTTATACATTGTCTAGCACTATGAATAAGAGATTTAATCTATTAACTTTGTTTTGGGCTTTGAAAGCCACTTCCATTACAGTCTTATCACTTTGATAGAAATGTTGAAAACATGGATGTAACTAATTTGTTGTTTCTATCGGTAGAATAATGCCAGATTTGTAATTATGGTTCTACCATAGCAATTTGGTTAAACATTGGCTTACTTCTGTGTATCATTCATTGTCTAAATATTTAACTATCGCATGTAATTCATGTAGCTTATTGTCGAATTCTTGGTTTTGGACTAAGAGCCTCTACTGTAATTGGTTTCACTTTTGTAATGGATATATGTTAAAGGGAAAAGGACCAGGATTTTGTCTGTGTACAATCCTTATCGCGTTTACACTACACTAGTTTATAAGTTAAGACGCTAATGTGATGTATTTGTAAAATAATTTACTGTTTATTTAGATGGGGATCTATATAAGCAGAGCTTAGTTTTAGATCGTGCTTGCATTTATTTCTTATATGGCTTAACTTATATCGTTATTTTACTTGATTAACAATCATATTATTCCAAAATACTGATTATGGTTATGGTACTATGAAAACCCTTTACTTGTACTGGAAATCAATACTATAATAGAAAGCTTCTACTATGTCTATAGTCTGATCTTATTTTTAGTTGTAATGAAATACAAGGTTTTTAATTAAAGAAATATTATAAAGGTTTTTTCATATTTATTGAAAAATCATGTTAATATTATTTTCTTTCATATATGTCATTTAATTTGTTGTAGTGATTAATTGGTATTCTTCCTGAAAATTTTACAGCTCTTTTTACTCTCTATGGATGAAATTGTGCATCTCTGTTTACAAACCTACCCCTCAGCTCAACAGTTGATGTTTAGAAACAAGGTGGAATTCACAGACCGATCCCTCCGTCAGTAGTTGAATTTTGGTAGGTCATCACCATCATTCACTCTCATTATATTCAATTTATTATACTTATCCTTTATTTATGGTTTTATTGTTGTTTCCATGGATGATTGTGTGTATATTTTGCTTAAAGTTTTGATTTCTTATAGATCGCTTAATTTCATATATGGCTACATCCAGTGATATATACTTATTTGCCACATTGATGATCATTTATGAGTGATCACTGAATATTTGAGGGTTTGGGATTCTTACAATGCGAGAGTACTAGTGTAACATCCCTGAAACATAAGGTGTAAGTATATGCCACTGTAAGTACATATCTCACTCCCTAAAAAGAAATTATGGATGCAATCGATAGGGTTAGGAGGCTGAAAGTGAGACACAACAAAAAACAATTGGGGATGAATCCCCTAGGGAGAAAGATAGAAGGTGAATGAATCCATGGGAATGTAATAAAGATAACTAGTGACATCATGGTTTTGTTGAGGACGATAGATACATTCCTCTCCTGAAGATGTAAAGACATATGCAGTAAAGGAACATTGGTCAACTCCTTACATGCTTAAAATTGTGATCTTCACTTATTAACATAAATAAGTTGATTCCTTGTATTGCAAAACTATGAAATTAAGTACCCAAGCATAAATCGAAAGGATGTAAATAACCAATGGCATAAAGCCTACCCGAGGAATCCAAAGAGTAACCTCAAGGAGTGGAATTGGTTTATACTATTTATGCAAAGAAATTATTATGTGTGTATGAGAAAGAAAACCTCTAAGAGGGGAAGTCACTTCCGCCTCACAATAATCAAGACTTTGGAAGGGAAAGTAACTATTATCTAGGTATACATATATCTATAAGGCTACTGTATCATATTGTAGTGGAAGAGCATTGATATCTATCTATCTATCTATCTATCTATCTATCTATCTATCTATATATATATATATGTGTGTATGTGTGTGTGTGTGTGTTTTGATTATATCCTGATCTTTTAATCCTATGTAGGATTTTATTTACAAGGAAATAGTGTTATTAATTAATCAAGAATAATTAAACACACACACACACACACACATATATATACAAAGAAAAAGGAGCATCAAAACATTTGTAAATATATAGTAAACTAGTTATAAATATGTTTTCACATATTGGAGCTAAAAATCACTACCAAGTTAAGTAACTATAGATTTATGTCTAAAGATAACTGCTAAGGGTAGTTACTGATTTTCTAACTCAAGTGGTTTATTTTATTTATGTGAAAAGATTTAAATGGAAAACCAGTATGATGATTTGGAGTTTCATTTGTTATTTAAAAGAAAATATTGAATATTATAGTGGGTAGTGATTATTAATGAATCTCTCCTTGATAAATCAGAGGGGCGTGAGCCTTTTAGGGTAGGCTAGTAATATTGCATAAATGCTATCTTGGATTGTTACGTTGATGAAGGAAGGCCTAATGGTTGTATTGATGGATGTTGGTATTGTTGTGTTAATAAAGGCATGTATTGCAGGTATTTTCTCCCCTCTATGTTCCTATATAAAGGGACTTGAGTTGATCTAGAGGAGAGGCAATTGTTTTTGGAGAAGGTATTTGGGTGTGTCTGGCCTGGAGGGTTTGAATGAATTTTGGCCTCATTGTTAGTATGTATTGCTTTCCTGAAATTTGTTAGTGTATTTGGATTTTACATGTGCCTACGACTTGATTTGATCATGGTATGCCTAACATTGAGATATGCATTAGAGGAAATTTGGGGTCTAAAATGGGCCTTATAAGAAAACGTGCCAAAATAAGTTTTTGTGAGTTGGAATTCAAGAACCAATAGAATTTCAATAAAATAAGTCAACCATAATGGTTGAATTGACATATTTGTCATTAAAATAAACTACTTTTTTTGTTCGTATTTTCGAAATATCTCATTGTGTTTTTACTCAAATTTAGATCGGGAGAGCTCGTTGGATGTGGAATTTGATTCCGCATCCAACAATTACCCACACTGCATACTTTTGACGGACTCTGCTACCCCAAAAACAAGAAATACCTGAAAAAACGTGATGATGAACGTGATGACATCATCATCACGTTTTTTCAGGTATTTCTTGTTTTTGGGGTAGCAGAGTCCGTTAAAAGTATGCAGTGTGGGTACTCGTTGGATGCAGAATCAAATTCCGCATCCAACGAGCTCTCCCGATCGAAATTTGAGTAAAAACACAAGGAGATATGTCGAAAATACGAACACAAAAAGTAGTTTTTTTCTTTCTTCCTCCAAAATTAATCAATATTATTTTATTATTTTAACTATTATTTTATTATTTTAACTATTATTTTATTATTTTCCTTAGGAGGCCCATTTTAGACCCCAAAATTCCTCTAATGGGAGTATTGAGCTGCCTGCGATTTGGACAAGAGTTGAGATGAATTCGGGTGCTTTCGTTTTTGTTTTTACCCTAATCTTGTATGGATTTATACTTATGTCTATGATCTGATTTAATCATGATATGACTGTGATTGGCAATTTGTTATTGGCATTTACATATCTCTGCTAAATGCGTATTTTAGTTGAATGTATCTAAAGGGTAAGTATTGTCTCTAAACTACTTCACTAGTTGAATAGTCTTTTTGCAATAATTTTCCTTGGATCTACGCTTGATAGATTTGAACAATTTTTCAATGCTAACGATTTGATGGATAATAGATATAGCAGTTTTCATGCAAAAATCCTTTTGGGTGCTCAATGCATTTCCATCTGTTAAAATGAAGCAAGGTTTGATATATATATCCAATAACCAAATAGGCAACTGGGCCATTCTCATAGACTCATCATAAGATTCTACCTCCATGTTCATGCATCTGCTTGAACAATGAGGTTCTTTGTTGCCTGGCTTCACAAAAATAAAGAAATTCTTATGCCATGCTAAATTTGATAATATATTCTGGTGTGTTTTGTTGGAGCATTTACCAAGGTCACGCTATGCTTTCTAGCCGCAAATTAACCGCTATTGACTCTCCCAAAAAAATTATGTAGGAATTGTTGTCATGATACACCTCTCTACTCACCTCACCAATGATTTATGTTATGAATATGCGCCCTGTAATTCCTAGTTAATTTCGGTAATGGATGAATAGGGATTCTGTTTTAAGCTAAGACCTAAAAACTTAGCATTGTCTGTAATCGGGTTGGCCACCAGAGGGTTAAAAAACAATTGTTTACCCGAAGCTCAAAGCTGAGTTGGATTCCTCGTAGAACCCTAATCATAAAACTCCAAATAAGAAATGGAAGTGGACTCCTTATTTTGTGAACTTTCCCTCTTTCTGAGAACTTTTGCATGGGAAACGACCTACCTGTTTGTGGCATCATTGGGTGATTCTGTGGTGTTGCGCACAAGTTTAATAGTGTGCTCCAACATTGAGTTTGGGTCAATTCAACTTACAACGTGGTGCATGTGATTTGGTAAGTGTCAAGGGTTTGATGTTGGTGTGGTGCAATGCCAAGCGTCAAGGGTTTGATGTTCGATTTGGTAAGTGTATGAAGCAAATTATGTTGAGATATGATGCTCTCATTTTAAATGTTGGTTTGTGGCTAAAGTAAATTTTACGGAGATATGATGTTCTCATTTTAATTGTTGGTTTGTGACTGAATTAAATTATGCTAAGATATGATTCTCTCATTTTAATTGTTGGTTTGTGACTAAAGTAAATTATGTTGAGATATGATGCTCTCTTTTTAATTGTTGGTTTGTGACTGAAGTAAATCATGCTGAGATATGATTCTCTCATTTTAATTGTTGGTTTGTGATTGAAGTAAATTATGTTGAGTTATGAAGCTCTCATTCTAATTGTTGGTTTGTGGCTGAAGCAAATTATGCTCAAATATGATGCTCTCATTTTAACGAAGTAAATTATGCTGAAATATGATGCTCTCATTTTAATTATTGGTTTGTGTGGAAATTGTATGGTCATTTCCTCCTTTGGGGTTGAATTCTCTATGAGAATAGAGATATACTATCTGTGTGTTGAGACCATAGGGTTTGAAAGTCTATTCTTTGTGTTACAAAAATTGCTATAGATTTGAGATTCAATTCTCTATGTATTGAAATGGTATAGTCTAGGATTATGTTCTTTGTGTTAAAATCGTTATGGATCTGAGATTTTAATCTCTGCATAAATGATCCAGTTGTGGATCCATTATGATGTATGTTACATCCCCTGTGTTGTTTGTTTCGTCAACACTACCTCATTGCATTGAGCCACGAGCTCATCGTGGGTTTATAGGATTTGAATTTGTTTATAAGACTTCCTCCTGGAAATATTGAAGGCAAGGAAAATGAACTACAACAGATAAGATGCAAATATGTACCCCTTGGTGGGGAGACATAATAAAAATATTTACAATGTTTGGTGGACTTAACCCCAAGGTTGGGGTGAACCACATAAACCGATATCTCTCTTCTTGCTGGCATATTCATGTGATTATTATGTTTAAAGATTTGGATGTTATTTTTGCTCATTACATTAATGCTGTGGGATGTTTGTGATGGAATCTATTAATAACGAAACTTTCCTGGTATCCAAGGAAGACTAGCTACAATGGTTGTTAATTAAAGAACAAGCAAGAATTTTTTTTAGCCCTTGTTATCTCAGAAATTGCATTGAGGTATATGGGGTATGTCACAGCTAGGTTTCTGAAAGGTAGGGTTTCTGCGTTCGCAGCTCCAATGGTGCTCTCATCTTACGATAAGGATGCAAGAGAAATGAGTATCTACCAGCCATATGTGCATCTAGATCTCTGATCAACTCTATGAAGAGAGAAGGAGGCTAGATTTGAAATTCAACTCGTTAGGTTACTTTATATTTCTTGAAAACTCTTGTTAATATTATTGTCTTTCATATATGTCATTTAGTTTATTATAATGATTAATTGGTATTCTTCTTGAAAATTGTGCATCTCTTTTTACTCTCTATGGATGAAATTCTGCATCTCACATTGCATAGCGACCCCTCCTCTCAACAATTGATGTTGGGAAGGGAAATGGGATTTATTCCTAATGGTGACTAATAGTGACTTGTGTGGAGGATTAGTTATATGGCTACTTCTTTAGAGGATTAGTTTTATGGACACAATTTTTATTTTTATTTGTAATGATTATGAAATGTATTTCAAATAATTTTGTCCATTCATGTTAGTTCACTTGATTAAGGTGTGGTTTCCTTAGCAAAGTCACCCATATTTAGTTTATTTATTTATTTACTTTTAAATACATAAACACATTTTTTTAATTTTTTCATTAGATATTACATTATACATTATTTGATGTTGTAATATTGAACTAAATTAATAATGATATTGTAATATTTTTAAATTTATAATATTAACAACAAATAACCTTAATTCTACCCATCACATATAATATTATTATAATTTTGACATTTTTTAACTAAAAGTAAACTATATTAATGAAAACAAAAATGAATCATAAAAGTAAACTATATTAATGAAACCAAAAATGCATCATAAAAGTAAACTATATTAATAAAAACAAAAATGAATCATATTTGAAGGAGTAAAATCTCATTTTGAATCAATTTATTAGAGGATTATCAAATTCTTACAAGTTAGAAATAATTTTAGGTTGTATTTTACATTTTAAAATTAAATAATCCACAAGAAAACAATAATATATATATATCTATCTATAAAAAACTACTTACGCTTACAATTTAATATCATAATAAAGAATAAAAAATGCCTGTAACTTTTTTAGGACATCAATTTAAAAATTTTAATAACATTTTAAGTACAAATACTTTAAACTCATTAAATAATAAAGAAATTTTAACCTTACCATAAACATGGTAATTATAACTAACAATAAATAAAAATAAAATAAAACTAGCCATTACATATACATATATTGCAATATGTAATATGAATGTTGATACCAAAAATATAAATAAATTAGAAATTATATTAATTTACATTCATCTATAAAGCTTTGTCGCCCAATTTAATAAAAACCTTGCTAGCACTTGTCATTCAATCAATACCACTACCCCAATCCCTTAAGCAAGTTAGCACACATCCTAGGCTCAAAGTATTATGTTTTCTTGTAACCCAATTTAATAAAAACCTTGCTAGCACTAGTCATTCAATCAATACCACAACCCCAAATCCGTTAATTAAATTAGCACACATCCTAAACTCAAAATATTACATTTTCTTTTTGTGGTTTTGAAAAATAGTAACTGTTTCTTCTTTTTTGTTGTTTTGAGAAAAGGTAGCTTTAAATTTAAGTTATTAAAAGTGCACGCTAATCTCATGGGCACAAGAAAACCCTAGTCTAAACATGCGACCATAGTCCAAGCCCTTACTGATGTTAATCTAATCGCCGTAATCAAAACCCTCACCCATGTTAACATGAACAACTTTACGCATATCCAACGTGGAAAAATATGGAAAGTTATGTTCTCCACTATATTATAGATGGCATGAGCGCTCAAGTAAAGAGAGGGGCATCTCAAATCATGAGTAGCCTACTAGCCCTAGCCGTAGCCGTTATCATTATCTTATAGGAAAAATACGTGCAAACAACAGGAGATCTAAAAATGCATTTCAAATCAGGAGGTGGATCTAAAAAAAGCATTTCATGACAAAATCATGAGTAGCCGTTGTATAACAACGACATTCTTGATCATATCAAAAAAGCCAAAGGATGAACAAGAAGTTCAAAATTCACATTAAATGCTGAATGCCGAGGGTGACATTCAACCCGTTAGGTTATTTGAAAACTCTTGTTATTGTTATGGGATGTTAGATCTTCAAGATTTAGAGATATTAGGGTCTAATGTTAGTGATGGGAGTACGTTTTTGTGTTCACAGCTCAAGCTCTTCCCTGTTTGGCGATTGGATCTCTTGAAATTCAACCCGTTATGTTTCTTCAAAACTCTTGATATTATAATTGGATTTCATATCTGTCATTTAGTTTATTGATTGCTGATTGCATGTAGATATTGAAATCGTATCTAGTTGTTGAAATTGTGCAGTTCATTTTACTATATGTAATTGCATCTAGTTATTGAAATTGTGCAATTCCAGAGGCTAGGGTTTCTTTGTTAGGCACTCTTTGCTAGATTGGATCTCTTTAGAGAAAACAAAGAGAGAGGAATTGATTTCGGAGGCTAGCGCTTTTGTTTTCAATGTTCGCAGCTCTCCCACTAGCGTTTTCGTGTTCGCAGCTCTCAGGAAAGGAGATTGAACCCTTTGAATTCCATCGTCCTCTCCATCATTTCTTCGGCGGATTGTTTCTTGAAAGAAGGCAAGCTATTCTTCATGGCGTCAAGACGGTCGCTAGTGAAATATGGTCGACCTCATAATACCCAATAGATGGCCCGTTGGGCATGGCCATCACCGACGACATGCTCTCAATTTAGGGTTGCATACTTTGGGCATGAATCCTTTTTCTCAATTATGCTTGCCTCCTTTCCCTGTCATACAAGTCTATCAAATTTTGGGTATGGATCGATGAGTCCCATGGTTGAAATTCTGACATTAATGAATGCATGGCAAAGATTGATGCAAAGAATTGCGGGTGCTCCCTATTACCCAGCGGCTGTGTTGGAAGGGATGGAATACAGTTAGAAAGTGAATGTGTGGAGTGCACGGGCGTTCGTGTACATAATGTGGGAGCCCAGGGGTGATCGTGTATTTGAGGCAGAGCTCTGTGGACGCCTTCACTTTCCAAGGACTTGATACGTCGGATTCTCTCTAGAGACCCAGTGCACATCAAATCCTAGGTATTTCTTCTGCTCTTTTTATCATATTGTTTTAATAGTATATATATCTATACAAATTCCTCGTGGGTTCTGTAAGAATCATGGAATATTGATCAGAATCATGGGATAATGAAGCGAGAGCAGTTCGTTTCTGTGTGTCTAGTCTGCGTCAACTCACTAAGAGACACAGGATGGAGGGTATATTTGAAATTGGACGAGTTAGGTTATTTCATATTTCTTGAAAAATGTTGTTAATATTATTATTTTTCATATATGCCATATAGTTTGTTGTGCCCATTAATTCGTGTTTTTCTAATATTTATTTGGATGAAAATGTGCAGCTCTTTTTACTCTCTATCAATGAAATAACGCATGTCACTTTGCAGATCGAACCCTCTGCTCAGCAATCAATGTTCCGAAGGGCCATGGGATTTGCGCCCAGCTGCCATTAATGGTTTTTGTGGAGAGGATTTTTTCTATGAGTATAATACCTAAACATGATAATATTTTGGGCATAGCATTATTTGTTTTCTTGTGTAGCAATAGTTTTATTTATTATGGAATTTATCTATCTGTTCTTTTTTTAATATCTTAATATCTAGTTGTAGGTTTATTTCCTTATGTTGCTTGTTTTATATTCTTATAGACTTTGGCCATTTTCTACGAGACCCTAGTAATTTTGTTCCTCTAAAAACTATATCTACTATACTTATACTTATCATTTCATTTGTTCTTTGCTCTTTAAGATTTCATCCATTTGGCTTACAATAACAGGGAGTATTAAAGTTTGTGTCATCTCCTTTCTTGAGTTTCCTGTAATATAAACTAAGCTCTGCCTTTTTGTTTTAATCTTATCCATCTGTTATACCCATTCTATAATAATTCTTTGGAGGTCACTTCCTGGGTTTTTATTTCGAATACAGGCTTCAATTGAGAATGATCATTCCTTGGATTTTTGTTTTTATATGTTTTTCAACTATAGTCTATCATATCACGCATTTATTCATCTGCTATACCCATTCTATATGCATATGTTATATCCATTTTATGTTAATTCCTTGGAGGTCGGTTCTTTGGTTTTTATTTTAAATACATGGTTATTCTTTTTATGTGTTTTTACTCTTGTCATAATAATCACCCATTTATTCATCTGCCACTTTTTCAGATGGCTAGATAGTCACACAAACCAACACGATGACGGACAACGCTGGATGATCTCAGAGAAGAAGTGTTGCATAGAAGAAGTGAGTAAAAACTAATCAACCAGATGACGGATAGGTAAAGGTAGGTACATTCATCCTACTTAACTTTAGAGTCAATAGGTTAAATTAGATTTAATTTTTTTGTTTGAATTATTTTAATATAGTTTTTCATAGAAAACATAAAAGAAATAAATTAGAAAACATAAAAAAAAAAAAATGAGGACATCAAATAGGATTTAATAGGTCAAATTAGATTTAATTTTTTGTTTTAATTATTTTAATATAATTTTCCATTTGAAAACTTAAAATAAATGAATTAAAAAACATAAAAAAAATAAATTAGAAAATCAAATTAGATTTGATAAATTACTTTTTTATAATGATTTTAGAAGTCAGTCTCTTTTATGAAAATGTTTATAGTAGAAACTTTTTTTAGTAGTCACTCTCTTTTATGGAAATGTTTATAGGAAAAGTTTGATTGTAGAGAGAAACAAACTTTTACTTATAACGAGTGTACTCTTGCTTAGAATGAAAACTTAGTTTTCATAATTGTTGTTTGTAGTTTAAGTAAATTCAGATTCATCACCCTTTAATTCTTAATGTAAACATTTTGTATATTTGATTTACTTTAAAATTATATTAGTTAAATATGGATTTTTAATCTTGTGTGCTGATCAAAAGAGAGGAATAAGTTCTAAACCCATTTTCAATTTTATTTTAGCTATTTGTAGGAATGAAATGAATGATTTAAAAAAATTAAGAATAAGTACTTATTATTCTTCTACTACTTAATTCTACACATTTCTTTGCATCGTGTTGAGGGTTTGAGTACTTATTTTTGTATTTGGCTAGCATTTCCCTGGTGGCTCTAATAGGCAAAGCATTTTATAAAAAAAAAAAATGGAGGGCTTTAATTTTAATTTTTTTAAATTTTTATTTTGTTATATATTAAATTATTTATTAATTATTCCTTGGTGGAAGTGGTATTATTTTAAACAAAACCTGGTATAATTCCTTTAATTAGATGAAACACATAATTCAATCGAGCCTACATTGCTTATGTTAAGCAAGCCCTACCCAAATTTATGGGGATAAAAAATTACTTTATTTTCGTTAAGCAAGCCTTCCCTAAATGTATGTATGGAGATGAAAAAAATAGTTGGGATGGTATATTATTTTTCAGATATTGATATTTAAAATTATATATTTAAGATTTCGGTTAAGAATTAGTTATTTACACAAAATTATTTGATTAATTATACTTATAAATAATTCACCAATCACTTTACTTATGGTTGTACCAATTTATTAATTATTCATCAATGAAACTACTATAATTCTTACATAGCCTAGTATACTTAGCTTAAGCAAGCTCTATCTTCCTTTTGTTAAGCAAGCCCTACCCATGATAAATGTATCGTGATTGGCATGGTCGATTTTCAGATATATATATATATA
>LPNX010284970.1:108925-124103 GCA_001517045.1 Pseudotsuga menziesii
CGCCTCCTCTCCCTAACCCTTACTAACCCCCTATGTCACTCTCTCACCTCATACCCTTTTCCCCACCTATAACACACATTCCTCTATGTGTGTGTGTGTGTCTCACTCACTTTCTCTCTCTTTCTTTCCTCTCTACCCCCTAACTTTTACTAAAACCCTCTGTAACATTCTCTATATCCTAATCCTCCACCTACTCCTAAATCCCACTCCACTCTCTCTTTCTCAAACCCCTAACACACCCACTCTTATCTCTCACACATTATCAATACCCCTAACTCCCATATATCTTTCTAACACCACACATACTCTCCATAATGTCTTCTCTTTCTCTCTCTTACTCCCCCTCCCTATAAACCCCCCTCCCTCCTTATCTCTCTGAATCCTGCACCCCCTAGCAATGACCACAGCACATCACACACACTCTCTCTCTCTCTCTTGTCTTTTTCTCTCTACCCTCACCCTATACCTTCCCTTCTCTCTCTCTCTCTCTCCTAACTTTTACCAACCCTTTCTTGAAATTTCTCTTTACCATTTTCTTCCACCTACACCTAAGCATCACCTATATCTCTCTCCCTTAACCCCTAATACACCTCTCTCTTTCTCATGCACTATCACTACCCTTAACACCCATCTCTCTCCTTAAAACAATTCATACTCTCCCTAAGGCCCTCTCTCTCTCTCTCTCTCTCTCTCTCTCTCTCTCTCTCTCCCCCAAAAAACCCATAACCCCTTCCATGATATTTATCTATTTCTCTCCCAAAACTTTCCTCCTCCCCTTACCCCTAATCACCAACACCCTCTTTCCACTCACCTCTAGAATTTGTCTTCTCTATCTATCTCTCTCTTATCTTTTTCTCTCTACCCCAACCCTATACCTTCCCTTTTCTCTCTCTCTCTCTCTCTCTCTCTCTCTCTCTCTACTAACTTTTACCAAGCCTTTGTTGAAATTTCTCTCTACCATTTTCTTCTCCACCTACACCTAAGCATCACCTATATCTCTCTCTTAACCCCTAATACACCCATATCTTTCTCATGCACTATCATTACCCCTAAACCCCCTCTCTCTCCTTAAAACAACTCTTACTCTCCCTAAGGCCTTCTCTCTCTCTCTCTCTCTCTCTCTCTCTCTCTATACCCATAACCAATACCTTGATGTTTATCTATTTCTCTCCCAAAACTTTCATCCTCTCCCTACCCCTAATCACTAACACCTTATTTCCACTCACCTCTAGACTCTATCTTCTCTGTCTATCTCTCTCTTATATTTTTCTCTCTACCCCCACCCTATACTTTCCCTTCTCTCTCTCTCTACTAACTTTTACCAAGCCTTTCTTGAAATTTCTCTCTACCATTTTCTTCCACCTACACCTAAGCATCACTTATCTCTCTCTCTCTCTTAACCCCTAATACACCCATATCTTTCTTGTGCACTATCACTACCCCTAACCCCCATCTCTCTCCTTAAAATAACTCATACTATCCCTAAGGCCCTCTCTCTCTCTCTCTCTAGACCCCTAAACCCATAACCCTCGCCTTCATCTTTATCTATTTTCTCCCAAAACTTCTCTCCTCCCCTTACCCCTAATCACCAACACCCTCTTTCCACTCACCTCTCGACTTTCTCTCTCTCTCTCTCTCTCTCTCTCTCTCTCTCTCTCTCTCTCTCATCTTCTCCTCCACTTAAACCTAACCCCACCCCTCTCTCTCTCCCTAAAACCCTTAACATGCTCTCTCTCTTTCTCTCTCTCTTAAATACTATAACTGCCCTTGACTCACTCGTCTCTACATAAACCCTTCCTACTCTTCTTACCCACAACCACTCTCTACCTTTTTCTCTCCTACTTTTCCTACCCCTAAGCACTTCTTTATTTTTTTCTCTCCTAATTACCCCTTTCCCTACAACTTACCATTATCCCTCTTTCTCTCTCTACAACCACCCTTTACCCCCCATATATTAAAATTCCTTAATGCCCTTTAAATTCCTACCCCTTTCCCAACCAAAATACTGATCTCCACTCCCTACCCATAACCACCCACTCCTCTACACTCTCTTTATCTCTCCTACTCCCCTACCCCTTACCATCTCCCTCTCTCTCACCTATTACCCCTTGGACTATTACTTAACACCCACCATCCTCCTTCCTCTATCTCTTTGTTTCTAACACTTTCTAACCCCTTTTCTCACTAACTCTCTACTTTTCCCCTTCACTTACTCCTAGGTCACTCCTCTACCTCTCTCTCCAAACTCTCGAACACTCTTCTACATCTCTCACTCTAAATACCCCTACTCCCCACTCTCTCTCCCTAAACACCCTCCCCTACTTCTCTCTTTCTCTCATACTCCCCTTACCCCTACACCCCTATATCTCTCCGCGTCTCTAATATTCCCCTTGCTACTTACCACCGACATCTCTCTCTCTCTCTCTCTCTCTCTCTCTCTCTCTCTAAAAAAACCATTTAGTCCTGATTTGGTCTAAATTCCTTAATATTCCCTAAACCCATACCCCCCTCCCATAGTGACATATATCTCTTTGTTTCCCTCGATACCCATCTTCCTCTTTCCCCTTATAACCCATACCCTCCCCCACCCACCCCGAGTCTCTCTCTCTCTCTACCACTTACTAACATCCTTTCTCTCACTCACACAAACCTACTCTATGACCTATCTTTAATTCCCCCCCCTCTCTCTAAACATTTCTAACTCCCTGTGTCACTTTCTCTCTTCAATAATCCTCCACTTATAGTTAATATTCACCCCTATCTCTCTTTCTAAACCCCCTAACCCCCCCACTCTCTCTCTAAACATTTCTAAGCCCCTATGTCACTCTCTCCCTTCAGTAGTCCTCCACTTATAGTTAATATCCACCTCTATATCTCTTTCTAAACCCCCTAACTACCCACTCTCTCTCCCTAAACAAAATCCCACTACTTTTATTCTCTGTGAGTCCCCCTACACATATCCATCTCTCTCTCTGTCATAACCCCCCTCATAATGCAACTTACCACCCCTATAAATCTCTCTCCCCCCCCCCACACACAACCCACCATCCTACACCCCATCTCTTTCTATCCTCCAAACCTCCTCCTCAACCTACTACTAGTCACACATGCCATCCTTACTTCCCTAAACAAATATCTCTCTCTTTCTCTCTCACACACATAAACAAAACCTTCTACTCCTCCACTTACATCTAAACCTTACCTCTCTCTCTCTCTCTCAACCCCTTAACATCCCCTCCCCATTATTACCTCTCTCTCACACACACAAACACAAACACTAATCATCCCCATAACATTAATCCAACTCATCTCTCTCTTTCTCTCTCTCTCTCTCTCTCTCTCCCCTCCTTCAACTTTTACTAATTCTCTATATAATTTTCTCTCTACCCTACTCCTCCACCTACACCTAACCCCCCTCTCTCTCTCTCAACACCCTAACACCCCCCAACTCCCTCTCACACATTATAACTACCCATATCCCCCTCTCTCTATCTCTCTCCTTAACACCACTCATACTCTCCCTATTCCCCTCTATTTCTCTCTCTTAAGCCCCCTCACATTAAATCCCTATATCATTTTTATCCCCTAATATCTCTCTCTACTCGTACAACTTACCGTCCCCTATATCTCTCTCTATCCCCACCCTATGCCTACCCTTCTCTCTCTCTATATATATATATATCTCTCTCTACTGTAACTTTTACTAACCCCCTCTCTACCTTTCTCTATACCCTACTCCTCCACCTAGACCTAACCACCACCCATGTCTATCTTAATGAACCCCCTAACACTATCCTCTCTCTCTCATACATTATCTCTAGCCCCTCCACTCATCTCCCTATCTTTCCTACTTCCCCTATACCTCATCCCCTCTCTCTCCCTCCTTCTCTCCCTCTCTCACCTATCTCTCCCACAACAACTTACCACACCCCATCTCTCTCTCTCTCTCTCTCCCACCCACCCTATAACCTCATTCTCTCTAAACACCTACACCCCTCCCCCCAACAATAATTTCCATGTATTTCTCCCCCCATCACCCCTACACCTAATCTCCCACACCCTCCCACCCTCACCCTCTCTCTCTCTCTCTCTCTCTCACCCAACTACCCCTAACAACCACACATCTCTCTTAGCCAATACCCTCGCACCCTTCGATTATCTCTATCTCTTTTTTATACATACACCATGTACTCATACCCCTACTACTAACCATCCTCCTCATTATATCTCCCTCTACTCTCCTCTTCCTAACCCATACTAACATCCTTTCTTATTTTTTCAATCGCTACTTTGACCTCTACATCTAACACCCTCTCCTCCTCTCTCTCTCTTTTTCTCTCCTAGCATTCACCTAATTCTTACTATCCCCCCTCCCTCTTTCTCTACCTTATTCCTAAACCTAATCCTGAACCCACCCTTCTCTTCCTCCCCTAACACCATAAAACCTCCACTCTCTCTCTCTCTCAAACACTCCAATTACCCCTAACCCTTTGTTCTCTCTCCCTAATACCATTGATACTCTCCCTAATCCTCTTTATATGTCTCCCTCTCACTCACTCACTCTCTCTTACCCTAGCGTATACCACTTCTTCTCTATAATTTCCCTAAACATCCCTAAACATCACAAAAAACCTACCCCATCCACCCTCCTTATTCCTTTACTTCTCCCAACTCCCCTCCTCCCCATAACCCTAATAATGCACACCCTCCCCCCACTCATACTCTCTCTCTCTCTCTCCCCTATTTACTCTTCCACCTACCACTAACCCCACCCCTGCCTCTTTTAAAAAACCCCATAACACCCCCTATCTCACACACACAAACACACATGTAATCCACATTTTACCATTAATCCTCTCTCTCTCTCTCCCTCTTCCTCTAAACCTTACTAAGAGCATTTCTCTCACCATGTACTCCTATTTCTACCTCTAACACCCATTCCTCTCTCTCCCTTTCTCAACTAATTTCCCTCCCCTACAACTTACCACCCCTAATCCCTCCCTCTTTCTCTTTCTCTCTCCACTCCACCACTTAACTTTTACTAACCCCAATTATAACATTCTCTTAACATACTACTTCACCTACACATAACCCCCACCATTATCTTTATCTCCCTCAAACCCCTAATACCCACTACTTTTCTCTCTCATACTATCACTACTGCTAAACCTCATCTCTCTCCATAACACTACTCATACTCCCCTTAACTCTTTCTCTCTATATTACTCCACTCCAAGCATACCTACCTCTCTCTTTATCTCTCATAACCCCCATACCATTTACAATCCATCATCTCTCTCCATCTCCCCTTCTATCTCTAGATCTATCTCTTTATTTCTCTTTTCTACCCCCAAAGAATACCCATCCCCATCTCTCTCTCTCTCTCTAACTACCATCGCCATCCTTAAAACCCTACCTACCTCATGTTGATCTATATCTATTTTTATCCTAAAACCACCCTCCTCCCCCTACCCTTAATCAACAATAAACTCCTTCCATTCACCCTATGGATATCACTCTCTCTCATATACTTCTCCACCTACCAATAATGACACACCTCTCTCCCTCTCTGCGCCTCTCTCCCCCTCTTCGCATCTCTCTCTCTCTCCTAATCAACCTTCCACTATAACCTATTACTCTCTCTCTCTCTCTCTCTTGATAACTCATTTTTGTCTAACTTCACTAATTCTCCCTAGAGTCCATACCCATTCCCTAACCCCAATTCCCACTCATTCTCTCCCTATAAACAAGTATTCCCTCCTACCCCTCATCATCTCTCTCTATATCTCTCTCCCTCACTCACCTATCCCTTCAACTACAAATTACCACCTCCAATCCCTCTCTCTCTCTCTCTCTCTCTCTCTCTATACCCACTTGATACCTCCCTTTTTTCTAACTTCACTAATTTTCCCTAATTAACAACCCCTCCCCAAACCCCATTTCCCACTCATTATCTCCCTATAAATAAGTATCCCCTCTTCCCCTCTATCTATATTTCCTATTACTCCTACCCTTAATCATCTCTCTCTCTATTCTTCTATCACCTAACCCTCCCACTACAAGTTATCACCTCCTCTCTCTCTCCCTCTCTCTCCCCCTCTCTCCCCCCCTCTCTTTCTCCCTCACTCTCTCTCTCTCTTCCCCACCCTCTAAGCACCTTCTCTCTAAATTTACTAGCATTCTCTAAATTAATGCACCCTCCCCCCAAAACAATGTCAATCTCTTTATCTCCCAAATCCCCCTTTCCCTACCCCTAACTCTCTCTTTCTCTCTTACCCATCTCCTCATCCAACTACCCCTAACAATCACACATATCTCTCTCATCCAATGCCCTAGAACCCATCAATTCTATCTATCTCTCTTTTCAACATAAACCCTATACTCATTCACCTACTACTAAACATCCTCCTATCCATCTCTTTGTACTCTCCTCTCCTTAACCCATACTAACCTCATCTCTCAATCTTTCAACACCTACTTCTACCTCTATGTCTAACACCTACTCCTCTCTCTATATTTTTCTCTCTCATCTTTCCACTAATTATAACTAGCCTCTCTCTCTCTCTCTACCCTTTTCCTCCACCTAAACATAAAACTCACCAATCTGTGCCTCCCCTAACCCCATAAACCTCCCACCACCTCTCTCTCAAACACTTTAATCGTCGCCAACCAATTGTTCTCTCTCCCAAACACCACTGATACTCTCCCTAATTTCCACTCTCTCTCTCACTCACTAACTCACTCTCACGCTCTCATACCCTAGCTTCTCTCTAATTTCCCTAAACATCCCTAAAATCCTACCCCGTCCACCCACCTTGATCTGTAGTTCTTTATCTCTCCCAATTCCCCTCCCCCCCCCTAAACCTAATAACACACCATCCTAGCATGCATCCTCTAACTCTCTCTCTTTCTCTCATATATACTCCTCCACATACCCATAACCCAACCCTCTCTCTTTCACACAACCCCATAACACCACTCTCTCTCACACACATGAACACACCCATACTCCACCTCTTGCCATTAAACCTCTCTCTCTCTAAACCTTTCTAACATCCTTTATCTCACCCTGTACTTCTCCCCCCTACCTATAAAACCCATTACTCTCTCTCTCTCTCTCTCTCTCTCTCTCTCTCTCTGTTACCTAATTCCCCTCCCCCTACAACTTACCACCCCTAATCCCTCCCTCTCTCTCTCTCTATCTCTCCCTCATTCTCTCCTCTCTTCCCCAAAACTTTTAATTACCTCGAGTATAACATTCTCTCTTCCATACTACTTCACCTACACCAAACCACCACCCCTATATTTGTCTCCCGTATTCCACAAAACCCCCTTACTTCTCTCTCCTACAATATCACTACACCTAACCCCCCTCTCTCTCCCTTACGCCACTCATACTCTCTTTAATCCCCTCTTTTTATCTCTCTTAATCTGATCCAACTAAACTTGTTTCTCTCTTCATCTCTCATAATCCCCTCCTACCACTTACTATCTGTCATGTATCACCATCTCTCTCTTTCTCTCTCTCTCTCTCTCTCTCTCTCTCTCTCTATCTAACTCTCCTAACCATCCCTAAACCCCTACCTACATCACATTGATCTATATATATATTTCTTCTACAACCCCACTCATCCTCCTATAGTTAATCACTAGTAATGTCATTCAAATAACCCCATGGATTCCACTTTCTATCATATAATCCTCCACCTACCCCTAATGACACCCATCTCTCCCTCTCTCTTATGCAACCCCTTAACACCCCACCTCTCTCCCTCTCTTTAAGACACTATCTCTACCCCTAACAACCCCATATCTCACCTACCCTTATATCATTCTTTCTTTGCCTATCTTAATCACCCTTCCCCTACAAATTCATATTGTCCCTCTCTCTTTCTCTCTCTTTTCCCACACTTGATATCTCTTTTTTTTCTAACTTCCCTAATTCTACCTAAATCCCTACCCCTCCCCCATCCCCAATCCCTACTCATTCTCTCCCTACACACGAGGAGCCCATCGATGCCTCTCTCTATATTTTCTATTTATCCTACCCCTAATCCTCTCTCTTTCTCTATCTTTCTCCATATCTCCTTCTCTAACCTACCCCTCTCACTAAAACTCACCAACCCCCCTCACTCTCTCTCTCTCTTTTCCCACCCTATAAGCCTCTTCTCTCTAACTTTTTTAGTATTCTATAAACCCCTACGAAAAATTCCACTACTTTCTCTCCCAAACCCCCCTCCCCCTCCGCCTAATTTCCCATACCCTCCCACCGTCATCCTTTGATAATATCTCTCTCTCTCTCTCACCCATATATTCATAAAACTATCCCTCACAACCACAGAGGTCTCTCTCACACAATTCCCTAACACCCCTCAATTCTCTCTATCTATCTTACAAATACACCTTGTACTCATCCCCCTACTAATAACACCCCTCCTCTTACCACTAAAACTCTTCATCTATAGGTAATCCCTATTAAAACCCTTTCTCTCACCATGTACTCCTACCCCTACCTCTAACACACATTCCTCTCTCTCCCTCTCCCCCTCCCCCCCCCTCTCTCTCTCTCGCTCGCTCTCTCCCTCCCTCCCTCCCTCTCTCTCTCTCTCTACCACCTAACTTTTACTAACCCTCACTATAATAATATTTTTACCCTAATACTTCAACTACAGCTAACTATCACCCTATTATTTTCCTCCATCAACTCCCTAACACACCCTTCTTCTCTCTCCCACACTATCACTACCCCTAACCCCCCACTCTCTCCCTTACACCACTCATACTCTCCTTAAACTCGTAAATTTCTCTCCTTTACTCCACTCCAACTAAACATGTCTCTCTCTTTATCTCTCCTAATCCCCCCTACCACCTACCATCCCTTTTCTCTCTCCACCTCTATATTTATATCTAGATATATCTCTTTATATATCTCTCTCTCTAACCCCAAATTTTACCCATCCTTGTCTCTCTTCCCCTTTCCAACTCCCCTAACCATCACTAAACCCCTACCTACCTCAACTTGATATCTATCTATTTGTCTTCTAAAAGCACCCTCCCCGCTATGATTAATCACCAAAACCCTCCTTCAATTCACCCAATGGATGTCAATATTTATCATATACTCTTCAACCTACCCCTAATAACACCCCTCTCTCACTCTCTCCCTCTCTCTTGCAAATCTCTTTAGCGCCCCACCTCTCTCCCTTAATTTGATACAATATCTCTACCCATAAAAATCCCCTATATCCCTAACCACCATTTTACTCTCCCCGCACATAACCAGTCCCTCTCCCTCTCTCTCTCCTGATCCAGCTACCCTTAAATCCCTCTCTCTTTCTCTGTCTTAATCACACTTCACATACAACTTCATACCCTCTCTCTCTCTCCCTTTTTTCCTACACTTTATACCTCTCTTTTTAACTTCCCTAATTCTCCCTAAATTACTACCCTTCGCCCAACCTCAATCCCTACTCATTCTCTCCGTACACACAAGTATCCCCTCCACCCCCCTCTCTATTTTTTCTACGTCCCCTACCACAAATTCTCTTTCTCTCTCTCTCTCTCTCTCTCTCTCTCTCTCTCCCTCCCTCACTCACACACACACACACACACACAAACACACACACCTAACCCTCCCACTAAAACTCATCAGCCCCATCCCCCCTGTCCCTCTCTCTCTCACCTACCCCTCCCACTACAACTTACCATCCCCATCCCCCCTATCTCTCTCTCTCTTTCTACGCCCTATAAATATCTTCCCTATAAATATCCCTGCATTCTGTAAACCCCTAAACTCACCCCCCCACAATAATTTGCATCTTTTTCTCTCCAAAAACCCCCCTATCCTTAGCCCTAATCGCCTACACCCTCCCACCATCACCCCCTGGGTCTCTCTCTCTCTCTCTCTCTCTAACCCATATACTCATTCAAATACCCATAACAACCGCATATCTCTCTCTCACGCAATTCCCTAACACTTCTTGATTCTCTTTATCTCTCTTTTATACATAAACAATGTACTCATATCCATACTAATAACACTCATCCTCTCTATATCTCTCTTTAATCTCCTCTCCCTAACCCAACCTAACCTCCTCCCTCAGACTTTCAATCCCTACTCCTACCACTAAATATAACACATGATCCTCCTCCTCTCTCTCTTTTTATCTCGCCTCTTTCTCCTAATTCTTACTATCCCTCTCTCTCTCCCTCTCTCTTTGTCTCTACCCTATTCCTTCACCTAAACCTAAACCATACCCCTATATGCCTCTCCAAACCCCATAAACCTCCACCCTCTCTCTCCCTTAAGAGCTCCAATTACCTCTAACACATTGTTCTCTTTCCCTAACATTGATCATACTCCCCTTAATCATCTCTCTTTCTCACACACACACACACACACACACACACACACACACACACACTTACTCTCTCCTACTGTAGAATATACCACTACTTCTCTCTAATTTCTTGAAACATACCTAAGAACCTACCCCATAAACCTACCTTGATCCTTATTTATTTTTCTATCCCAACTCCCCTCCTACTCCTAACCCCAATAACACACACCCTCCCCCCACTCATACTATAACTCTCTCTCTCTCTCTCTCTCTCTCTCTCTCTCTCTCTCTCTCTCTCTCTCCACCTACCCCTAACCCCACCCCTCTCTCTTTCACACAACCCCATAACACCAATGTCTCTCTTTCTCTCTCTCTCTCTCTCTCACACACACACACACACACACACACCCATACTCCTCCTATTACAACTAAACCTCTCTCTTACTCTAAACCTTACTAACACCCTTTCTCTCTCGATGTACTCCTCCCCTACCTCTAACAACCATTCCTCTCTCTCTCTCTCTCTCTCTCTCTCTCTCTTTCTATCTCCCCTCTACCCCCTAACTTATAATAACCATCACTATAACATTCTCTCTACCCTACTTATTCACACTGCTAGCCTAGCTTTGTCTCTCTCCACACCCCAACAGCAACTCCTTGTCTCTCCCACACTATCAATAAACCGAAGACCCCCCTCTCTCCCTTACAACACTGATACTCTCTATAAACCCCTTAGTTTCTCTCTTTAACTCAAAACCAACTAAACATGTATCTCTATTTATCTCATTTAATCCCCTCCTATAACTTACCATCCCTCATATATCTCCATCTCTCTCTCTCTCTTTATATCTAGAGTTATCTCTTTACCTCTCTCTCCCTACCCAAAATTATACCTATCCTTCTCTGTCTCCCTCTCTAACTCCCCTAACTATCCCTAAACCGCTACCTAAATCACCTTGTTCTCTATCTATTTGTCTTCTACAACCACCCTCCTCCCCCACCCTTAATCAAAATTACCATCCTTTAATTGACCCCATGGATATCAGTCTCTCTAATATACTCCTCCACCTACCCCTATTGACATCCTTACAGCTACTCCTAATTACACTGGGTACTCATCCTTGTACTACTAACCCTCCTCCTCACTATCTCTCTCTCTCTCTATTCCCCTCTCCCTAACCCATACTGACCTCCTCCCTTAGCCTTTGAACCCCTACTCATACCTATACTTATAACACTTTGTCCTCCTACTCTATCTCTTCTCCTCTCCCATATATCACCTAATTCTTACTTTCCTTATCTCTCTCTCTCTCTACCGTATTCCTCCACCTAAACCTAGACCCAACCCCTCTCTACCTTTCCTAACCCTATAAAACCTCCACCCTCCCTCTCTCTCAAGCACTCTTATCACCCCTAACCCATTGTTCTCTCTCCCTAACATGATTAATACTCTCCCTAATCATTTTTCTCTTTGTCTCTCACTCTCTTAATCTTCTCCAACTAAGCCTGTCTCTCTCTCTCTATTTCTTTTAATCCCGCCTACCACTTACCATCCCTCATATCTCTCCATGTATTTCTCTATGTCTATATCTATATCTTTACTCTCTCTACCCCCAAATAATACCCAACTTTTTTTCCTTCACTAAATCACCTAACAATCCCTAAAATTCTACCTACCCCACCTTGATCTCTATCTATTTCTCTTCTACAACCAACCTCCTCCTTATACCCTTACTCACAAATACCATCATTCAATTCACGTCATGCATGTTACTCTTTGGCATATACTCCTCAACCTACCCCTAATGATACCCCTCTCTCCCTCCCTCTTTTGCAGCCCCTTAACACCCGTTCTCTCTCCCTCAATTTGGGATAATCATACCCTTAATCACAAATACCATCCTTCAATTCACCTCATGCATGTTACTCTTCAGAATATACTCCTCAACCTACCCCTAATGATATCCCTCTCTCCCTCCCTCTTTTCCAACCCCTTAACACCTGTTCTCTCTCCCTAAATTTGGGATAATATCTATATCCCTAACAAACCCTTATCACTATAATCCCCATCTTAATATCCCTACTCATAACTACACTTGCTACCTCTCTCTCTCTCTCCTAATATATTTACCCCTAAACCACTCTTTTTTTTTCTATCTTAATCACCCTTCCCCTACAACTTCATTCTCTCTCTCTCTCTCTCCCCCCACTTGAAACCTCCTTTTTGTATAACTTCCCTAATTCTCCAAAAATCCATTCCCCTCCCCCAACCCCAATCCCTACTCATTCTATCCATACACATAAGTAGCCCCTCCACCCCTCTCTGTATCTTTCCTACTTCCCCTACATCTCTCTCTCTCTTTCTCACACACACACACACCTTATAAACCCATTACCTCTAACTTCCCCAGCATTCTCTAAACCCCTCCCCACACAAAAATTTCCATCTCTTTCTCCCCAAAAACACCCACCACTTGTACCCTTAATCACCCCCACCCTCCGACTCTCACCCCTTCTCTATCTCTCTCACTCACACCCATGTAGTTGTCCCACTACCCCTAATTACCACACATCTCTCTCTCATCCAATTCGCTAACACCCTCGGATTCTCTCTATCTATCTTAGACATACACCATGTACTCATCTCCCTACTAATAACCTTCCTTCTCTGTATCTCTCCTTATACTCTCCTCATCCTTACATATACTAACGTCCCCTCTTATTTTTTCAATCCCTACTCCAACCTCTATGTTTAACACTTGCTCCTCCTCCATCTCTCTCTTTTTCTCTCCAATATTTTACCCAATTCTTATTATCCCTATATGTCGCTCTCTGCTCTGAATTCCTCCACCTAAACCTAAACCCCACCTCTTTCTTCTTCTCCTAACCCCATAAAATATGTACTCTCTTAAGTTTTCAGTTGCCCAAGTTTGACCTCTACATCTAACACCCTCTCCTCCTCTCTCTCTCTCTTTTTCTCTTCCAGTATTCAACTGATTCTTACTATCCCCCCCCCACCTCTCTCTTTCTCTACCTTATTCCTCCACCTAAACCTAAACCCACCCTTCTGTTCCTCCCCTAACACCATAAAACCTCCACTCTCTCTCTCTCTCAAACACTCCAATTACCCCTAACCCCTTGTTCTCTCTCCCCAATACCATTGATACTCTCCCTAATCCTTGTTATATGTCTCTCTCTCACTCAGTCAATCTCTCTTACCCTAGCGTATACCACTTCTTCTCTATAATTTCCCTAAACATCCCTAAACATCATAAAAAACCTACCCTATCCACCCTCCTTATTCCTTTACCTCTCCCAACTCCCCTCCTCCCCATAACCCCAATAATGCACACCCTCCCCCCACTCATACTCTCTCTCTCTGTCTCTCTCTCCCCTATTTACTCTTCCACCTACCACTAACCCCACCCCCGTCTCTTTTAAAAAACCCCATAACACCCCCTATCTCACACACAAAAACACGCATGTAATCCACCTTTTACCATTAATCTTCTCTCTCTCTCCCTCTTCCTCTAAACCTTAATAAGAGCATTTTGCTCACCATGTACTCCTATTTCTACCTCTAACACCCATTCCTCTCTCTCCCTCTCTCAACTAATTTCCCTCCCCTACAACTTACCACCCCTAATCTCTCTCTCTCTCTCTCTCTCTCTCTCTCTCTCTCTCTTTCTCTTTCTCTCTCCCCTCCACCACCTAAATTTTACTAACCCCAATTATAACATACTACTTCACCTACACATAACCCCCACCATTATCTTTATCTCCCTCAAACCCCTAAGACCCACTGCTTCTCTCTCTCATACTATCACTACTGCTAAACCTCATCTCTCTCCATAACACTACTCATACTCCCCTTAACTCTTTCTCTCTATATTACTCCACTCCAACCATACCTACGTCTCTCTTTATCTCTCATAACCCCCATACCATTTACAATCCATCATCTCTCTCCATCTCCCTCTCTATCTCTATATCTATCTCTTTATCCCTCTTTTCTACCCCCAAACAATACCCATCCTTATCTCTCTCTCTCTCTCTCTCTCTAACTACCATCGCCATCCTTAAAACCCTGCCTACCTCATGTTGATCTATATCTATTTTTATCCTAAAACCACCCTCCTCCCCCTACCCTTAATCAACAATAAACTCTCTCCATTCACCCTATGGATACCACTCTCTCTCATATACTTCTCCACCTACCAATAATGACACACCTCTCTCCCTCTCTGCCCCTCTCTCCCCCTCTCTGCGTCTCTCTCTCTATCTCTCTCATAATCCATCTACCCCTAAATACATATCTATTTATCTATATTAATCAACCTTCCACTATAACTTATTACTCTCTCTCTCTCTCTTGATAACTCATTTTTGTCTAACTTCACTAATTCTCCCTAGAGTCCATACCCATCCCCTAACCCCAATTCCCACTCATTCTCTCCCTATAAATAAGTATTCCCTCCTACCCCTCATCATCTCTCTCCATATCTCTCTCCATCACTCACCTACCCCTTCAACTACAAATTACCACCTTCAATCCCTCTCTCTCTCTCTCTTTACCCACTTGATACCTCCCTTTTTTCTAACTTCACTAATTTTCCCTAATTAACAACCCCTCCCCAAACCCCATTTCCCACTCCTTCTCTCCCTATAAATAAGTATCCCCTCTTCCCCTCTATCTATATTTCCTATTACTCCTACCCTTAATCATCTCTCTCTCTATTCTTCTATCACCTAACCCTCCCACTACAAGTTACCACCTCCTCTCTCTCCCTCTCTCTCCCCCTCTCTCCCCCCCTCTCTTACCACCCCTAATCCCTCCC
>LPNX010284970.1:129456-146789 GCA_001517045.1 Pseudotsuga menziesii
CATAAGTAGCCCCTCCACCCCTCTTTGTATCTTTCCTACTTCCCCTACATCTCTCTCTCTCTCTTTCTCTCACACACACACACCCTATAAACCCATTACCTCTAACTTCCCTAGAATTCTCTAAACCCCTCCCCACACAACAATTTCCATCTCTTTCTCCCCAAAAACACCCACTCCTTGTACCCTTAATCACCCCCATCCTCCGACCCTCACCCCTCCTCTATCTCTCTCACTCACACCGATGTAGTTGTCCCACTACCCCTAATTACCACACATCTCTCTCTCACCCAATTCGCTAACACCCTCAAATTCTCTCTATATATCTTAGACATACACCATGTACTCATCTCCCTACTAATAACCTTCCTCCTATGTATCTCTCCTTCTACTCTCCTCATCCTTACATATACTAACGTCCTCTCTTATTTTTCCAATCCCTACTCCAACCTCTATGTTTAACACCTGCACCTCCTCTGTCTCTCTCTGTTTCTCTCCCATATTTTACCCAATTCTTATTATCCCTATGTGTCGCTCTCTGCTCTGAATTCCTCCACCTAAACCTAAACCCCACCTCTTTCTTCTTCTCCTAACACCATAAAATATGTACTCTCTCAAGTTTTCAGTCGCCCAAGTTTGACCTCTACATCTAAAATCCTCTTCTCCTCCTCTCTCTCTCTTTCTCTTCCAAAATTCAACTGATTCTTACTATCCCCCCCCCTCCCTCTCTCTTTCTCTACCTTATTCCTCCACCTAAACCTAAACCCAACCTTCTCTTCCTTCCCTAACGCCATAAAACCTCCACTCTCTCTCTCTCAAACACTCCAATTACCACTAACCCCTTTTTATCTCTCCCTAATACCATTGATACTCTCCCTAATCCTCTTTATATGTCTCTCTCTCTTACGCTAGCGTATACCACTTCTTCTCTATAATTTCCCTAAACATCACAAAAAACCTACCCCATCCACCCTCCTTATTACTTTACCTCTCCAAACTCCCCTACTCCCCATAACCCCAATAATGCACACCCTCCCCCCACTCATACTCTCTCTCTCTCTTTCTCTATCTCTCTCTCCCCTATTTACGCTTCCACCTACCACTAACCCCACCCCCATCTCTTTTAAAAAACCCCATAACACCCCCTATCTCACACACAAAAAAATAATGTAATCCACCTTTTACCATTAATCTTCTCTCTCTCTCCCTCTTCCTCTAAACCTTACTAAGAGCGTTTCGCTCACCATGTACTCTATTTTTTTCCACTAACACCCATTCCTCTCTCTCCCTCTCTCAACTAATTTCCCTCCCCTACAACTTACCACCCCTAATCCCTCTCTCTCCCTCCCTCTCTCTCTCTCTCTCTCGCTCTCTCTCTCTCTCTCTCTCTCTCTTTCTCTCTCCCCTCCACCACCTAAATTTTACTAACCCCAATTATAACATACTACTTCACCTACACATAACCCCCACCATCATCTTTATCTCCCTCAAACCCCTAAGACCCACTTCTTCTCTCTCTCATACTATCACTACTGCTAAACCTTATCTCTCTCCATAACACTACTCATACTCCCCTTAACTCTTTCTCTCTATATTACTCCACTCTGACCATACCTACCTCTCTCTTTATCTCTCATAACCCCCATACCATTTACAATCCATCATCTCTCTCCATCTCCCTCTCTATCTCTAGATCTATCTCTTTATCTCTCTTTTCTACCCCCAAAAAATACCCATCCTTATCTCTCTCTCTCTCTCTCTAACTACCATCGCCATCCTTAAAACTCTACCTACCTCATGTTGATCTATATCTATTTTTATCCTAAAACCACCCTCCTCCCCTACCCTTAATCAACAATAAACTCCTTCTATTCACCCTATGGATACCACTCTCTCTCATATACTTCTGCACCTACCAATAATGACACACCTCTCTCCCTCTCTGCATCTCTCTCTCTCTCTCATAATCCATATAACCCTAAATACATATCTATTTATCTATATTAATCAACCTTCCACTATAACTTATTACTCTCTCTCTCTCTCTCTCTCTCTCTCTCTCTTTTGATAACTCATTTTTGTCTAACTTCACTAATTCTCCCTAGAGCCCATACCCATCCCCTAACCCCAATTCCCACTCATTCTCTCCCTATAAATAAGTAATCCCTCCTACCCCTCATCATCTCTTTCTATATCTCTCTCCCTCACTCACCTATCCCTTCAACTACAAATGACCACCTCCAATCCCTTTCTCTCTCTATCTCTTTAACCACTTGACACCTCCCTTTTTCTAACTACACTAATTTTCCCTAATTAACAACCCCTCCCCAAACCCCATTTCCCACTCATTCTCTCCCTATAAATAAGTATCCCCTCTTACCCTCTATCTATATTTCCTATTTCTCCTACCCTTAATCATCTCTCTTTCTATTCTTCTATCACCTAACCCTCCCACTACAAGTTACCACCTCCTCTCTCTCTCCCTCTCTCTCCCCCCCTCTCTCCCCGCCTCTCTCTCTCTCTTCCCCACCCTCTAAGCACATTCTCTCTAAATTTACTAGCATTATCTAAACCCATGCACCCTCCCCCCAAAACAATGTCAATCTCTTTATCTCCCAAATCCCCCTTTCCCTACACCTTACTCTCTCTTTCTCTCTTACCCATCTCCTCATCCAACTACCCCTAACAATCACACATATTTCTCTCATCCAATGCCCTAGAACCCATCAGTTCGATCTATCTCTCTTTTCAACATAAACCCTATACTCATTCACCTACTAGTAAACATCCTCCAATCCATCTCTTTGTACTCTGCTCTCCCTAACCCATGCTAACCTCTTCTCTCAATCTTTCAACACCTACTTCTACCTCTATGTCTAACACCTACTCCTCTCTCTATATTTTTCTCTCCCATCTTTCCACTAATTATAACTATCCTCTCCCTCTCTCTCTACCCTTTTCCTCCACCTAAACCTAAAACTCACCAATCTATGCCTCCCCTAACCCCATAAACCTCCCACCACCTCTCTCTCAAACACTTTAATCATCGCCAATGAATTGTTCTCTCTCCCAAACACCACTGATACTCTCCCTAATTTCCACTCTCTCTCTCACTCACTAACTCACTCTCATGCTCTCATACCCTAGCATCTCTCTAATTTCCCTAAACATCCCTAAAATCCTACCCCGTCCACCCACCTTGATCTGTATTTCTTTATCTCTCCCAATTCCCCTCCCCACCCCCTAAACCTAATAACACACCGTCCTAGCACACATCCTCTAACTCTCTCTCTTTCTCTCATATATACTCCTCCACCTACCCATAACCCAACCCTCTCTCTTTCACACAACCCCATAACACCACTCTCTCTCACACACATGAACACACCCATACTCCTCTTGCCATTAAACCTCTCTCTCTCTAAACCTTTCTAACACCCTTTATCTCACACTGTACTTCTCCCTGTACCTCTAAAACCCATTACTCTCTCTCTCTCTCTCTCTATTACCCAATTCCCCTCCCCCTACAACTTACCACCCTTAATCCCTCCCCCCCCCTCTCTCTATCTCTCCCTCGTTCTCTCCTCTCTTCCCTAAAACTTTTAATTACCCCGAGTATAACATTCTCTCTTCCATAATACTTCGCCTACACCAAACCACCACCCCTATCTTTGTCTCCCTCATTCCACAAACACCCCTTACTTCTCTCTCCTATACTATCACTACACCTAACCCCCCTCTCTCTCCCTTACGCCACTCATACTCTCTTTAATCCCCTCTTTTTATCTCTCTTAATCTGATCCAACTAAACTTGTTTCTCTCTTTATCTCTCATAATCCCCTCCTACCACTTGCTATCTCTCATGTATCACCATCTCTCTCTCTCTCTCTCTCTCTCTCTCTCTCTAACTCTCCTAACCATCCCTAAACCCCTACCTACATCACCTTGATCTATATATATTTTTCTTCTACAACCCCACTCGTCCTCCTATAGTTAATCACCAATAACATCATTCAAATAACCCCATGGATTCCACTTTCTATCATATACTCCTCGACCTACCCCTAATGACACCCATCTCTCCCTCTCTCTTACGCAACTCCTTAACACCCCACCTCTCTCCCTTTCTTTAAGACACTATCTCTACCCCTAACAACCCCATATCTCACCTACCATTAAATCATTCTTTCTTTGTCTATCTTAATCACCCTTCCCCTACAAAATCATATTGTCCCTCTCTCTTTCTCTTTCTTTTCCCACACTTGATATCTCTTTTTTTTCTAACTTCCCTAATTCTCCCTAAATCCCTACCCCTCCCCCCTCCCCAATCCCTACTCATTCTCTCCCTACACACGAGGAGCCCATCGACCCCTCTTTATATATTTTCTACTTATCCTACCCCTAATCCTCTCTCTTTCTCTATCTTTCTCCATATCTCCTTCTCTAACCTACCCCTCTCACTAAAACTCACCACCTCCCATCACTCTCTCTCTTTTCCCCACCCTATAAGTCACTTCTCTGTAACTTTTCTAGTATTCTATAAACCCCTACACCGCTTCCCCCACAAAAAATTCCACCACTTTCTCTCCCAACCCCCCCCTCCCCCTCCCCTTAATTTCCCATACCCTCCCATCGTCACCCTGTGATAATATATATCTCTCTCTCACCCATATATTCATAAAACTATCCCTAACAACCACAGAGGTCTCTCTCACACAATTCCCTAACACCCCTCCATTCTCTCTATCTATCTTACAAATACACCTTGTACTCATCCCCCTACTAATAACCCTCCTCCTCTTACTACTAAAACTCTCCATCTATAGGTAATCCCTATTAAAACCCTTTCTCTCACCATGTACTCCTACCCTTACCTCTAACACACATTCTTCCCTCTCTCTCTCTCTCTCTCTCTCTCTCTCTCTCTCTCTCTCTCTTGCTTGCTCTCTCCCTCCCTCCCTCCCCTCTCTCTCTCTACAACCTAACTTTTACTAAACCTCACTATAATAATCGTTTTACCCTAATTCTTAAACTACAACTAACCATCACCCTATTATTTTCCTCCATCAACTCCCTAACACACCCTTCTTCTCTCTTCCACACTATCACTACCCCTAACCCCCCACTCTCTCCCTTACACCACTCATACTCTCCTTAAACTCCTAACTTTCTCTCCTTTACCCCACTCCAACTAAACATGTCTGTCTCTTTATCTCTCCTAATCCCCCCTACCACCTACCATCCCTTTTCTCTCTCCATCTCTATCTTTATCTCTATATTTATCTCTTTATCTCTCTCTCTCTCTAACCCCAAATTTTACCCATCCTTGTCTCTCTTCCCCTTTCCAACTCCCCTAACCATCACTAAACCCCTACCTACCTCAACTTGATATCTATCTATTTGTCTTCTAAAAGCACCCTCCCCGCTATGATTAATCACCAATACTCTCCTTCAATTCACCCAATGGATGTCAATCTTTATCATATACTCTTCAACCTACCCCTAATAACACCCCTCTCTCCCTCTCTCCCTCTCTCTTGCAAATCTCTTTATCACCCCACCTCTCTCCCTTAATTTGATACAATATCCTTACCCATAACAATTCCCATATCCCTAACCACCATTTTACTCTGCCCACACATAACCAGTCCCTCCGCCTCTCTCTTTCCTGATCTAGCTACCCTTAAATCTCTCTCTCTCTTTCTCTGTCTTAATCACCCTTCCCATACAACTTCATACCCTCTCTCTCTCTCTTCCTCTTTTCCTACACTTTATACCTCTTTTTTTTTAACTTCCCTAATTCTTCCTAAATTACTACCCTTCGCCCAACCTCAATCCCTACTCATTCTCTCCATACACACAAGTATCCCCTCCACCCCAATATTTATTTTTTCTACTTCCCCTACCACTAATTTTCTCTCTCTCTCTCTCTCTCTCACACACACACACACACACACACACACACACACACACACACACACCTACCCCTCCAACTAAAACTCATCAGCCCCATCCCCATGTCCCACTACAACTTACCATACCCATCCCCCCTATCTCTCTCTCTCTCTTTCTACACCCTATAAATATCTTCCCTATAAATATCCTTGCATTCTATAAACCCCTAAACTCATCCCCCCACAATAATGTGCATCTTTTTCTCTCCCAAAACCCCCTATCCTTACCCCTAATCGCCTACACCCTCCCACCGTCACCCCCTGGGTCTCTCTCTCTCTCTCTCTCTCTCTCTCTCTCTCTCTCTCTGTGACCCATATACTCGTTCAAATACCCATAACAACCGCATATCTCTCTTTCACGCAATTCCCTAACACTTCTTGATTCTCTTTATATCTCTTTTACACATAAACAATGTACTCATATCCATACTAATAACACTCATCCTCTCTATATCTCTCTTTAATATCCTCTCCCTAACCCAACCTAACCTCCTCCCTTAGACTTTCAATCCCTACTCCTACCACTAAATATAACACATGATCCTCCTCCTCTCTCTCTTTGTCTCTCCCCTCTTTCTCCTAATTCTTAGTATCCCTCTCTCTCTCCCTTTCTCTTTGTCTCTACCCTATTCCTTCACCTAAACCTAACCATACCCCTATATGCCTCTCCGAACCCCATAAACCTCCACCCTCTCTCTCCCTTAAGAGCTCCAATTACCTCTAACACATTGTTCTCTTTCCCTAACACTAATCATACTCCTCTTAATCATCTCTCTCTCTCTCTCTCTCTCACACACACACACAAACACACACACACACTTACTCTCTCTTACTGTAGAATATACCACTACTTCTCTCTAATTTCTCGAAACATAGCTAAGAACCTACCCCATAAACCTACTGTTATCCCTAAAGTTGAACCTAGACTACAGGATTCAAGCTTAAGGAAATCTTTGTTCGAAAATGTATAAATCAAATGAAATCAAATTAAAAACACAAGTTGGTATCAAACCAGGGCTAATGGAACTTACAGTACTAGAAGGCACTAGGCTAGTATTACTTGTTTGTATAGCTTACACAGTTCTGGTATGAAATCAAAAGCTTCAAAAAACATCACACAATTTACAATAAAAAAAAGATGGTATATGTCACAGATTGGTAAATACAAGTATTTATAAGAGGATCAAAGCATTGAAGTGAAGGATGGTATGAATCAGAGCTGCAGGAGAATCAAACAGATGCTGTATAACATGAAATCAATCACAAAGTTCAATATCCAGGTACTATGATCCTAAATCATGAAGTGAAACTATCAATGTTTGTAAAAATAAAAAGATAACTATCATCTCACGATAAGAATTATTGTAATGGAATATGAATGACCATATACATAACAGAATTATCAGAGAGACAATTTATATAACACAAGGGCAAATCATCATCAAGTTTATTCAAAACTAGAACCTGTCATTGAAGCTGCAAAAAGTTCATGCTACATAGCTGTGCTTACAAATCATCAAGCATTGCTCCCAAAACTGCCAACCTGCAGTCCCTTTCTCTATACCTCTGCTCTCGAGCCCTTAGCTGGGACCTCTCGCTCTCTTTTTCCCAGTATCAATTATCCAATTTATAATGATTACAATTTCTTCTAGCCTTGAGAGGCTTACATCTCCTTAATTTAGCAAAAAGATAACCTCAAATATGATATTGGGTTAGCTGTAGCTGATTTTAAGCAAAACCAAATCTGAGATTTATTTTAATAGTTATAGTCTTAATATACGAATTGTATCCAATGCTTGACACCTTTGAGCTCGATTTTTAGACTAATCCCTTTTTAATCTGGAGCTTATCTTTAACTTGAAATCTGGAATTAATCTGGCAGACTCCAAAAACTCTGCCACTTGTAATTGATTCTGCAACTGCTTGCTAAGGATATTTTGATTGCCGATCCTTTTCCAAAATTGGGAAGTTAATCCCTTTAAAACTATCTACCTTTATTTGGGGCTCGTTATGTCTTTCAGCCTAAATAATAGGATCCAAAATCTTTATACTGTGCCATTTGGTATTCGTAAATTCCCTGTCGTCCTTTATAACCCAAATGCATGTGAATTGAGTGGCTAGCACATGTGAATCCTGAAATGGATAATTGAAGAAAGATAAGTTTGGATGTAGATTCAACACAACATTTAGGGCCACTTCTTCCATCACTTCAAGCACGAACTGAGGAGCATCAGCTAACCAGATGGTGATATTTGGATGTGTAAAGATGAACTGCTTATAGTCAATCTCCAAGCTATACTTATTTGCAGCAACCATCTCATTGATCAGTCGAATATATTCACGTTCACCATTTCCACTTCTTTGGCTCACATAGCTGAGTACAAATTATCTGAACTTTTTGGCAATGAAACGCCGAATCTTCACCTCGAGTGACCCATTCTCTTAATTTTCCTTGAACATTGTACATTTCATACTCACCCTCATCATCTTATTCCTCCTCGTAAGGCTCCTCTTCAGTTTGGTCGGTCATTGGAGGCTCAACCCGGGCCCTTCGTGATGCAAGTTCCATAATATTATTTATAGTTGAGATTGTGACGATTATGAAGTAGATGGCATGATAAAAGGTTAGATAACCATGAGGGCATCATTCTTGGTGTTCAATCCTTGAAAAATCCACCTTTGATCGCAATAAAGTCCGGTTTTCCAAGTTTAATTAACTCTGAATATACATCCAATTCTTCTACATTCCAGCCTTTGACCAATGTCAACTGATAAACAGTTCGCTGTTGTTTGTCACGAAGAGCTTTCAGTGAATCAACAAAGCGCTCCCAAAAGTCTCCAAACAGAGGTCTATCAATGGTCTTGAATCTTTCCTTTGTTTCCACAAGAGAGAGAGCACAATGCCAAGGAGTCATGCCTTCAGTCAATCTTTCCTCCTTCAGGGCTAGGTATAACCCCAAGGTCCCTTGCTGGGATATTGCTAGCCAAGACACTGGCCAGTCGCTCACATTGTCTCTGCAGAGCTGCTATCCATCGTTTTGCATAGAAATCCCTACCAGATTTTACCAGCTGACGATAGATATGGTGCACTGCTCTGTCATCAGCTTCAACATGCTCCACACAAGTCACCTTAGAATAGCTATTGGGCATCTCTTGAATGAGACAACCAGATGGTCGCCTTTGACATCTTATCACTGAAGAAGAATTCCCTCATAAACTGTCCAGGGAGACATCAACAATAGCCCATATGGAGTCTGAATGTTGCTTGTAATATCTGATGAAATAATTCTCTCGGGTAGGCACGAGTGGAGAGGGCACTTGAAACTCTACATGCATCACTTGCAAAGCACCATTGTAGTTGCCTGCTACGCCTATTGAAAGCACCATATAACATACACTTTCTTTTGCACATACAGGGGGTCATGACAAATGAATGAATATATTGATGATTTTAGGTTATAAAAACAACCCTAAAGACAGTCAATCAAACATAAAATATAAAACCAAGCAAAATTAAAACAATAAAAACCAACTATAATAAAAAATTTAAACATAAATAGGTGAAACAATCCTAGAGATAACATCTACCTTGATCCTTATTTCTTTATCTGTCCCAACTCCCCTCCTACTCCTAACCCCAATAACACACACCCTCCCCCCACTCATACTATAACTCTCTCTCTCTCTTTCTCTCTCTCCACCTACCCCTAACCCCACCCCTCTCTCTTTCACACAACCCCATAACACCAACATCTCTCTTTCTCTATCTCTCTCTCTCTCTCACACACACACACACACACACCCACACTCCTCCTCTTACAACTAAACCTCTCTCTTGCTCTAAACCTTACTAACACCCTTTCTCTCTCGGTGTACTCCTCCCCTACCTCTAAAAACCATTCCTCTCTCTCTCTCTCTCCCCTAACTTATAATAACCATCACTATAACATTCTCTCTACCCTACTTATTCACATCGCTAGCCTACCTTTGTCTCTCTAAACACCCCAACACCATCTCCTTGTCTCTCCCACACTATCAATAAACCGAAGACCCCCGTCTCTCCCTTACAACACTGATACTCTCTATAAACCCCTCAGTTTCTCTATTTAACTCAAAACCAACTAAACATGTATCTCTATTTATCTCTTTTAATCCCCTCCTACAACTTACCATCCCTCATATATCTCCATCTCTCTCTCTCTCTCTCTTTATATCTAGAGTTATCTCTTTACCTCTCTCTCCCTACCCAAAATTATACCTATCCTTCTCTCTCTCCCTCTCTAACTCCCCTAACTATCCCTAAACCGCTAACTAAATCACCTTGTTCTCTATCTATTTCTCTTCTACAACCACCATCCTCCCTTACCCTTAATCAACAATACCATCCTTCAATTGACCCCATGGATATCAGTCTCTCTAATATACTCCTCCACCTACCCCTGTTGAAATCCCTACAACTACTCCTAATTACACTGGGTACTCATCCTTGTACTACTAGCCCTCCTCCTCACTATCTCTCTCTCTCTCTCTACTCCCCTCTTCCTAACCCATACTGACCTCCTCCCTTAGCCTTTGAACCCCTACTCGTACCTATACTTCTAACACTTTGTCCTCCTACTCTATCTCTTTTTCTCTCCCATATATCACCTAATTCTTACTTTCCTTATCTCTCTCTCTCTCGTATTCCTCCACCTAAACCTAGACCCAACCCCTCTCTACCTTTCCTGACCCTATAAAACCTCTACCATCCCTCTCTCTTAAGCACTCTTATCACCCCTAACCCATTGTTCTCTCTCCCTAACATGATTAATACTCTCCCTAATCATTTTTCTCTTTGTCTCTCACTCTCTTACTCTTCTCCAGCTAAGCCTGTCTCTCTCTCTCTATTTCTCTTAATCCCCCCTACCACTTACCATCCCTCATATCTCTCCATGTATTTCTCTATCTCTATCTCTATATATTTTCTCTCTCCACCCCCAAATAATACCCAACTTTCTTTCTCTCACTAAATCACCTAACAATCCCTAAAATTCTACCCACCCCACCTTGATCTCTATCTATCTCTCTTCTACAACCAACCTCCTCCTCATACCCTTACTCACAAATACCATCATTCAATTCACCTCATGCATGTTACCCTTTGGAATATACTCCTCAACCTACCCCTAATGATACCCCTCTCTCCCTCCCTCTTTTGCAGCCCCTTAACACCCGTTCTCTCTCCCTCAATTTGGGATAATCATACCCTTACTCACAAATACCATCCTTCACTTCACCTCATGCATATTAATCTTAAGAATATACTCCTCTACCTACCCCTAATGATACCCCTCTCTCCCTCCCTCTTTTGCAACCCCTTAACACCCGTTCTCTCTCCCTAAATTTGGGATAATATCTATATCCCTAACAAACCCCTATCACTATAATCCCCATCTTAATATCCATACTCATAACCACACTTGCTACCTCTCTCTCTCTCTCCCCTAATATATTTACCCCTTTTTTTTCTATCTTAATCACCCTTCCCCTACAACTTCATTCTCTCTCTCTCTCTCTCCCCCCACTTGAAACCTCCTTTTTGTATAACTTCCCTAATTTTCCAAAAATCCATTCCCCTCCCCCAACCCCAATCCCTACTCATTCTATCCCTACACATAAGTAGCCCCTCCACCCCTCTCTGTATCTTTCCTACTTCCCCTACATCTCTCTCTCTCACACCCTATAAACCCATTACCTCTAACTTCCCTAGCATTCTCTAAACCCCTCCCCACACAACAATTTCCATCTCTTTCTCCCCAAAAACACCCACCCCTCATACCCTTAATCACCCACACCCTCTGACCCTCACCCCTTCTCTATCTCTCTCACTCACACCCATGTAGTTGTCCCACTACCCCTAATTACCACACATCTCTCTCTCACCCAATTCGCTAACAAACTCGGATTCTCTTTATTTATCTTAGACATACACCATGTACTCATATCCCTACTAATAACCTTCCTCCTTTGTATCTCTCCTTCTACTCTCCTCATCCTTACATATACTAATGTCCTCTCTTATTTTTTAAATCCCTACTCCAAACTCTAAGTTTAACACCTGTTCCTCCTCTGTCTCTCTCTTTTTCTCTCCCATATTTTACCTAATTCTTATTATCCCTATGTGTTGCTCTCTGCTCTATATTCCTCCACCTAAACCTAAACCCCACCTCTTTCTTCTTCTCCTAACCCCATAAAATATGTACTCTCTCTCTCTCTCTTTATCAATCCAATTACCCCTAACCCATTGTTCTATCTCCCTAACACCATTGGTACTCTCCCTAATCCTCTCTCTCTCTCTCTCTCACTCACTCTCTCTCTCTCTTACCCTAGAATATGCCACTTCTCTCTAATTTCCTGAAAAATACCTAAAAACCTACCCCATCCACCTACCTTTATCCTTATTTCTTTACCTCTCCTAACCCCCCCCTCTTCCTAATCTAGTTAATGGACACCCTCCCCCCACTCATCCTCTTTCTCTCATTGTCTCCTATCTACTCCTCCACCTACCCCTATCTCCAGTACTCTCTCTTTCACACAACCCCCTAACACCCCTCTGTCTCACACATGGAAACACGCACGTACTCCTCCTCTTACCACTAAATCTCTCTCTCTCCAAACCTTACTAACACCCTTTCTCTGAGCTTGTAATACTACCCCAACCTATAAAACCCATTTCTCTCTCTCTCTCTCTCTCTCTCTCTCTTTGTCTCTCACCTCAATTCCTCCCCCTCTCTCTATTTCTCTCTTCCCTCCACCCTCTAACTTTTACTAACCCTAACTATGATATTCTCTCAGAGTTACTGCTTCACCTGCACCTAACCCCCACCACTATCTCTACACCTAAGCCCCTTTTCTATCTCTTACACCACTCATACTCTCCTTAAACACCCATTTTCTGTATTTTCCTCATATCAAACTAAACATGTCTCTCTATTTATCTCTTTTAATCCCCTCTTACCACTTACCACCCCTCATATATCTTAATAGATCTCTCTTTATATCTAGATCTATTTCTTTATCTCTCTCTCCCTAACCCAAAATGATAACTATCCTTCTCTCTCTCCATATCTAACTCCCCTAACTATCCCTAAATTCCTACCTAACACCTACCCTTAATCAACAGTATTGTCCTTCATTTGACCCCATTGATATCACTCTGTTTGATATACTTCTCTACCTACCCCTACTGACATACATATACCTACTCCTAATGAAACCGGGTACTCATCCTTATACTAATAACCCTACTCCTCTCTATCTCTCTCTTCTCCCCTCTCCGTAACCCATACCAACCTCCCCCCTAATTATTTCAACCCCTACTCCTACATCTACTTCTAACACTTGCTCCTCCTACTATGTCTCTTTTTCTCTCCCATCTTTCACCTAATTCTTACTTTCCTTTTCTCTCTCTCTCTCTCTCTCTCTCTCTCTCTCTCTCTCTGTACCCTATTCCTCCACCTAAACCTGGACCCCACCCCTCTCTGCCTTCCCTAACCCTATAAAACCTCCACCCTGTCTCTCTCTCAAGTGCTCTTATCACCGCTAACCCATTGTTATATCTCCCTAACATGATTAAAACTCTCCCTAATCCTCTTTCTCTCTCTCTCTCTATCTCTCACTCTCACTCTCTCTTACCCTAGCATATACCAATTCTTTCCCTAAAAAAATACCCCATACACCCACCTAACCATCACCCCTATCTTTGTTTCTCTCAACCCCCTAACACGCCCTGCTTCCATCTCCCACACTATCACTACCCCTAAACCCCCTCTCTCTCCCTTACACCACTGATACTCTCCTTTAACCCCTCTTGTCCTCTATCTTACAATGCTCCAACTAAATATTTCTCTCTCTCTCTCTATTTCTCTTAATCCTCCCTACCACTTACCATCCCTCATATCTCTCTCTCTCTCTCTCTCTCTCTCTCTCTATATATATATATATATACATATATATATATATATATATATATATATAGATCTATATCTAGATCTTTATCTCTCTCTCTCTCCACCCAAATAATATCCATCCTTCTCTCTCTAACTCCCCTACAATCCCTAAATTTCTACCTACCTCACCTTGATCTCTATCTATTTCTCTTCTACAACCACCCTCCTCCCCCTACCCTTAGTAACAAATACCATCCTTTAATTCACCCCATGGATGTCACTCTCTCTAATATACTCCTCCACCTACCCCTAATGATACCATTCTCTCCCTCCCTCTTGTGCAACCCCTTAAAACCCCTCCTCTCTCCCTCAATTTGAGATAGTATATATACCCCTAAAAAATCCCTATATCCCTAACCCCCATCTTACTCTACCTACTCATAACCACTTTTGTTGCTTGGATCTCTCTCTTAAATCCACCTACCTCTAAATCACTCTGTCTTTGTCTATCTTAATCACCCTTCCCCTACAACTTCATTCTCTCTCTCTCTCTCTCTCTCTCTTTTACCCCACTTGAAACCTCCTTTTTGTCTAACTTCCCTAATTCTCCCTAAATCCATTCTCTCCATACACATAGGTATCCCCTCCATCCCTCTTTGTCTATTCCCTACTTCCTCTAAACCTCTCTCTCTCTCTTAGTCACCCTATACACCTCTTATCTCCAACTTCCCTAGAATTCTCTAAACCCCTACACCTCTCCCCACACAACAATTTCCATATCTTTCTCCCCCAAAACACCCACTCCCCCTAATAACCCACACCATTTCACCCTCACCCCTTCACTCTCTCCCACACTATTACAACCCCTAACCCCCCTCTCTCTCCATAACATCACTCTTACTCTCCTTAAATCTTTCTCTCTCTCTCTCTTAATCCGCTCCAACTAAACCTATCTCTCTCTTTACCTATCCTAATCCCACTACAAATTACCATCACTCATCTCTCTCCATCTCTCTCTCTCTCTCTCGATCTATCTCTTTATATCACTCCCTACCCAGAAAAAATACCCATCCTTCTTTCTCTCTCTCTAACTCCCCTAACCATCCCTAAAACCCTACCTACCTCACCTTGATCTCTATGTACATTTATCCTACAACTGTCCTCCTCCCCTACCAATAATCAACAATACGCTTCTTCCATTCACCCCATGGATGCCTTTCTATCTCATATACTCCTCCACTTACCCATAATGACACTCCTGTCTCACTCTCTCTAGCCCAACCATTTATAACCCTGCATCGCTCACTCTCTTTGAGAAATTATCACTTCCCCTAATAACCCCCTATCTCCCTAGCCCCCATGTTACTCTCCCTGCTGATAACCACACACTCTCTCTCTCCTAATCCACCTACACTTAAATCCATGTCACTTTATATATCTTAATCACACTTATCAAATAACTTATTACCCCTCCTCTCTCTCTCTCTCTCTCTCTCTCTCTCTCTCTCTCTCTCTTCCCCCACTTGATACCTCCTTTTTGTGTAACTTTTCTAATTCTCCCTAAATCCATACCCCTCCCCCAACCACACTTCCCACTTACATTCTCTCCCTACAAAATAGTAGAACCTCCAACTATCTCTCTATTTTTCCTACTTCCCATACCCCTAATCATCTATCTCTCTCTCCCTCCCTCCCTCTTTCACCTATCCCTCCCACTACAACTTACCACCCCCCATTCGTTTCTCTCTCTCCCTCTCTCTTTGCCCCACCCTATAATCCCCTTCCCTCTTACTTTAATATCATTCTCTAAACTACTACACCTTCCCCACAAAACAATTTCCATCCCTTTCTCTCCCAAAACTCCCCTCTCCCTACCCCTAAAATCCCACACCTTCCCACCCTCACCCCCTAACCCTCTCTCTTTCTCTCACCCATTGACTCATCCAACTACCCATAACAACCACACATCTCTCTCTAAGGAAAATCCCTAGCACCCTCTGATTCTCTATATCTCTCTTTTGCACATAAAACCTGTACTAATTCACCTACTACTATCCCTCCTCCTCTTTATCTATCTCTCTACTCAACTTCATAACACATACTAACCTTGTCTCTAAGTATTTTAACCCCTACTCCTACCTCTACATCTAACACCTGCTCCTCATCTCCCTCTCCTTTTCTCTCCAATTTTTCAACTAATTTGTACGAGCCTCTCTATCTGTCTCTACCCTATTCCTATAGGTAAACCCAAAACCCATCCCTCTCTTCCACCCATAACCCCATAAACCCCCACCCTCTCTCTCTCTCTCTCTCAAACACTTCAATTACCTAAAAACCCATTGTTCTCTTGCCCTAACACCATTGATACTCTACCTAATCCTCTCTCTCTCTCTCTCTCACACACACACACACACACACACACACACTCTCTTACCCTAGCATATACCACTAATTCTCTATAATTTCCCTAAACATCCCAAAAATCCTACCACATCCACCCACCTTAATCCTTAATCCTTTATCTCTCCCAAATTCCCTCCTCCACCTAAACTCAATAGCACACAAACTCTTGCAACTTATCCTCTAACTCTCTCTCCCTCTCTCTCTCTCTCTCTCTCTCTCTCTCTCTCTCTATCTGATATCTACTCCTCCANATCTATCTCTTTATATATATATATATATATCTACCCCCAAACGATACCCATCTATCTCTCTAACTCCCTTAATCGTGCCCTAAAACCCTACCTACCTCACCTTGATCTATATTTATTTCTCTTCTTCAACCGCCCTCCTCCTCCTACTCTTAATAACCAATACCCTCCTTTAATTATCCTCATGGATGTCACCCTCTCTCATATACTCCTCCACCTAAACCTAATGACACCCCTCTCTCCCTCTCTCTTGTGCAGCCCCTTAACACCCCACCTCACTCGGGCTTTGAGACAATATCTCTACCTCTAAGAACCACCTTTCTCACTACCCCCCATCTTCCTTCCCTACCCATAACCACTCTCTCTTCCTCTCTTTCTCTCTCTCTCTTAATACACCTACCTTTAAATCCCTCTCTTTTATATATTAATCACCCTTCCCCTACAACTTCATACCACCCCCCCCTCTCTCTCTCTCTGTCATTTCCCACACTTCATACCTCCTTTTCATCTAAATTCCCTAATGCTCCCTAAATCACTACCCCTACTTGAACCCTAGTCCCTACTCATTCTCTCCCTACACAACTATCCCCATTGTTACCACCTACGTTGTACTTAGTGGTTTTTATCAAGTGAGCCCGGTGAACCGGACAGGGCTAACTTGTTCGGACTTCAAAAAGACCTTTGGAAGTACCTCTGGGAAGTGATTGTTGTACTATATCACATGTTCATACCCCATGAGGGAATTGTAATAAATGTTCTAGCATGATAGTGTCTGTAAAAGAATCGGTCTCTTAGACTTTATT
>LPNX010284970.1:148968-163230 GCA_001517045.1 Pseudotsuga menziesii
AACTTGGCATTTCCTTGGTTCCTTTTTCGTCAAGCCAAGATCCCAAGGAAAGCTTGCTTTCCTTGGTTCCTTTTTCGTCGGTTTAGCTAGTTTAATTTCATCATTTTTTTTGAGATAAAATAGGCTGACCCAAAGGTACTCTTAAAGTGATTTTGGGAATTTGTTATTCTAACATGCTCGCTGTCCTTTATCAGGTCTGACAGAGAAGAAAGGAAGCTGCTGTACAAAGTGGCTTTTGGAGTGCTCAAATCCCCCCAGGGGTCTCTCTTTTGTCACAAAATTCTTAAAATTTTTGTATAACTGTAAGATCTTGGTTTCATCCTATATAAGTACCAATAAAGTTCTGATTTATCAGTCCTTTGATATTGTAACCGCTGTAATAAAATCGTTCTTTGAATAGGCTCTTTCGAGCCCATTCCCCATCCCCCTTGGGGGGATTCGCGTTGGTGCCATTTTTGTCATTTTCTGCTTATTCCTTTTTCACTAGAATTGATCTGATTTGCAGGGTAGTATATTTGATCTTGTTTTTAATTCCATACTCCATATCTTACATTTCAAAGTAATCATAATACTTACCCCACGATTTCCCGAGTGACCCGCAAGGGGAAAGAGATTCATGGTAGGATTAATCAGAAAACCAGTTTTGTGTAGTTGTTTTATTTTTCATCTTTTGTTTATCAACAATTTAAAATTAACCCCTCCTTGATTCCCTGATTGAGATCCACTTGGATCGAAAGAGGTTCTTGGAGGCATTTTTCTTTTAAACAAGAACACTTAGTTAAAACTTATTAAAATTTACAAGAATCCAGTGTGTATGCTCTGCACTTGGCTGCGGTTCATTCGATTAGTCAAGCTGTATCAAAAGCACTTGGGTGACTAGCATAATTAGGACTCACTCTCCCCAATTGACAAACCATCAGGTGAAAATCCAACACCTCGATCGAACCTCTACGGTGGCAAAATACCCAAAGGAAGCGAGAACTTACTGAAAAGTGACCTCGAGGCACCGATGTCTGTCACACCCTAATGGGTGCGTTACAAACAATAGCCCCAGAGACTCCATTTTAGCCCACATATTCCTTGCGGGTAGTCGTAAAGGTTTTGTTTTGGACATACTCCAAGTACTCTCGGGTATATCTGGAGTCCCCCCTTAGCCTAATTTAATCAATTCATACTTCAATTTTAACTTAAAACATACCAAGATGCAATCGCAAAACATTCACTCCAAACACATGCAAGCACACTGATCTCTTTGATTTGACTCCATTATTAAGGCACTGGTCATTTTTGCTTCATATATATATGGTGTATCAGCTTTGTGCTTTCGTGTGTTTATCTTCGTATCTTGTCATCTTTAATTGTCTGTAGTTAAAATATTCAAACTCCTAAGTAACTGATTCAGTTTAACATCACCACACTAAGTAATCATCCTTAGTAACTTAATAGGGTCTACCCCCTTGGCTTCGTTAGGAGTTGAGCCTAAACGGAGGAGTCAAGAACAAAGGTGACAGCCTTGACTCGAGACTTGCCCCCAAGGACACACCGAGTGGCTTGAAGATTTTTTCCATGTGACCCAGGTGTGTGAAAGGTGGCAACACCCACCACCCCTTTATATATATTTCCTACTTCATCTACCCTTAATATTTTCTCTCTATCTCCCTCTCTTCCTCTCTAACCTACCCCTCCCACTAAAAAGTACCACCCCATATCCCTCTCTCTTTCTTTATCTCTCATTCTCTCTTTGCCCCACCCTAAAACCACCTTCTCTCTAACTTTCCTACCATTCTATAAATCCCTACAATTCCCCTCCATAAAAACGTGCATTTCTTTATCTCCCAAAAGCCCCCTCTGCCTACCCCTAATTGCCCATACCCTCCCAACATCACCCCTTGACTCTCTCTCTCTCTCACCCACCCACTGATAACACTACCTCTAACAACCACGTCTCTCTCTCTCATGCAATTACCTACCACCGCCCAATTCTCTCTATCCCTCTTTTACAAATAGACAGTGACCTCATCCCCCTACTAATAACCCTTCTCCTCTTACCACTGAATCTCTCTCTCTCTCTAAACCATATTAAAACCCTTTCTCTCACCTTGTACTCCTCTCCTTGCCTCTAACACCCATTCATCTCTTTCTTTCTCTCTCTCTAACATAATTCCCCTCCCCCTAAAACCTACCACCTACAATCTCTCTCTCTCTTTATTTCTCCCCACTACCCCCTAACTTTTATTAAACCATGTCTATAACAATCTCTTTACCCTACTGCTTCACCTACACCTAACCACCACCCCTATATTTTTCCTTCTCAACCCCTTAACACCCCCTAATTCTCTCTCCCTAACTACCACTACACCTAACCCCCTTATCTCTCCCTTACACCACTCATACTCCCCTTAAAGCCCTCTCTTTCTCTCTTTTACTCCACTCCAACTAAACCCGATGCTCCTTGTATCTCTCCTAACCCACCTAACACTTACCATCCATCGTCTCTATCCATCTCTCTCTCTCTCTCTCTATATATATATATATATATATATATATATATCTACCACCGAACGATGCCCATCCTTCTCTCTTGTTCTCTCACTAACTCCCCTAACCATCCATAAACACCTACCTACCTCTACTTGATATATATCTATTTCCCTTCTGCAACAACCCTCCTCCCTCTACCATTAATCACCAATACCCTCATTTGATTCACCCCATGGATGTGACTATGTCTCATATACTCCTTTAAATACCCCTAATGACACCCCTTTCTCCACCTCTCCTATGGGACCCCTTAACACCCCACCTCTCTCCCTCAATTTGAGACACTATCTCTAGCCCTAAAAACCCCCTATCTCCTTGTTAGCACTATTTCAGTTAACAATTGAAATGGAAAGGACTAGGGAGAAATAAAGGTGTTGCATGTGAAAATTTTGACAATATGACCAGGGGGTGATGAAATAAGTGCTAAATCAGAGACCAAGGTTTTTATCTTCTCGTCAAAACATAGGCTAATGTTTGTAAAGGGTTTAAAAATTAAGAATAACGCTTATGGTATGCAATGAAAGTTTCAACGATCCAAATTTCCGGGCAGGAAGACCTATGAGAGATAATGGATCCATTATTTGAAGTTGCAAGGAAAAAAAACTTCGATGATCAACGAAAAAATTTAACAATCTACTCAGATCCATGGTGGGGGAATAAAGTTGATAATATTGACATTTCAATAAGAATCGAATATGGGGAGGTGCAAAGAGAGATGAATCGGAAGTGGGAAGAAATTTTAAATCATGGTTTAAATCGACAGTGGAGATAAATGATGGATACAATCAATGGCGAATATGGGGTCTACTAAAAGAATATGCATGAAATATGATAAGTTGAAGATCAACGAAATTATTAAAGGTCACCTTTTATCAACAGTTAGGATCACAGGTGGATGAGATCAGTGGATGTTAAGTGATCTGCCCAGAGAAGTTACATATTGTTTTAAAAATTAAAGGGGCAGTGGAAATAAATGTGGTGTTTAAATGTTGAAGGAAATCAATGGTGTGTTATGAAGATCAGGTAAATCTATGAAGACTATATGACCCAGAAAGGGAAAGTGCATGGTGTATATACAGGGTGTTGTGCAGCGGAAAAAAAAGAGAGGTTAAATTTAACCAATGATCAATACCAATAGTTCAATAGAGAAGTGGATTAAATATAGATTCAAAAGGATATCTTCCCTCGTAACATGGATGGGGATTAAAAGAAAATTCCACTAATGGAAAATAAACCACTTTCCTATATTCCGAAAACACTATTTCAATAATATTATAAAAGGGAAGAGCATGTGTTCAAGGATTATTTGTCATTTTGTGCATTGGGAGAAGAAAGTATTTTCTACGTGGACAAATCCAAGTCATACAACTATCTTTCAAGCCATAAAATTGCTAGGTAGGACACATTTTCACTCGCCTACTAGTACTTAAATGTGGATAGCGGAGGTGAAGTTGAGAAAAAATACTTAGCATTTCAAAAAATAAATGAAGTTTTTGAAGATAGAAATGGAGATATTTTTTGAGGGTTTTGTCTTTTGGCCCTGATAACCAACTGAAACCCAATCTAGAAGACTTTTAAGACCAAGGACCTGACCTACATGACATTTTATAGGCTCATTTCTACTATTTCTTCCGAGAATAAGTCCTACATTTTCCATATTTTATTGACTCATGGGCGTCAAATTACACCTCGTTTGAGAGGGTAATAATGGACTCTGCTAAAACTAAAATCCTATGCCTTATAAATTCCCTTATTGTCTAAGATTATATTTTCATCCCACCTTATTTTATCTAGATCCAAGAAGATTTCATAAAAGAATACCTAATTCAGTCATCTAGGAATGCAACCATTGAGGAAAAGAAACCATTTTTCTCCAAATGTTTTATAACGTATCCCTTACTAACCATCCTTTTCCCTTGGATGTCAACCTGTTTAATGAAGAAACAAAGCTGGTTATTTCAATACTGAGTCAGTTCTTAGGTATATACAAATATAGATATGTTCCCGAGTTATTAATGAGTGTGTTGTGCAATGATAGTATGAATCAATTTGAGTCTCAATCCCCTCAATTCTCTTGCCTTAAATTTTATGAATTCCTAGATGAAAATTATCATTCTCAGCTAGTGAATTTCCACAATACCATGCACTTTAGGTTTCAATCATACTTGATCATAATGTTCCTATTTTTCAATGAATAAAATTTACATCTTCCATAGATGGTACCGTACAATAGAGATCAATAGTAATTTTTTCAAATACATGAACCTATTGATGCTAGAGGTTTATAAATTATTCTTTCAGAACAAGTTTCTTGGAGTATTACTAGAGATGTAGGAGACTCTACAGTTTTCTCCAGATAGGATAATAGGATATTGGTTTCTGTTAGAAGAGCATACCATCATTAGAGTGTATGGATTTACTCATCAACCTTATATTTTTACAGCATACTTGAGCCCTAGAATATTTTCCTTGGAGTTTATACGGAAAAAATTGGTTGTTGAAAATGAACACTTCATCAGTTTTAAAAATACTTCTAAGGTTCAATTTCCATGGGTAGTTGGGCCTATTAAGAAAAAAGATGCAGTCCATGTTGTTGAAAGTATGCTACATGAGATGATTTTTAAGAGAGTTTTTGTTGTTAATTATGATCCACACCATGTCATTTCACAAAGAAGGAAAATGAATAAAAACAAGGTATTTGAGAAGTAGGTAGTAGAAGGATTGGTTGAAAGAGTTAATTGGATGGATTATCCATCACAGATGAGGGATACAGAAGTTTCATAAGAAAATCCATTAGCTGTAATAAAGAAACAAAAGTAGTCACTCCCATTTCAAGCAAAGTAGAAGCAACATGTAAGAGAACCTATTTAGGTTCCATGGAGACAGAGGAAGAGAAAAATTAAGAAACAATTAAAAGACAAAAAAATGATTCTGAAGGGTAATTGGTAGAAGTATCTGAGCCTGAAGTCAAGAAAAAGAAAGGAAATGTTAGAGAACTAGCTTTTGAAGTACAAGAATATGAATTTTCAAAGGTACCCGAAATATCAAGTGATAAATTTAAATCCATGGCTGACCTATATGAAAGATATAAAAATGATAGAGAAATCTCTTTGAAATAATATTCAAAATTAGATTTTGAAGTGAGAATCATATAAAGTAAATAGGTCTCATTGGTAACTATTAAAGATCATACTAGGAATACTTTGAATTTATCAATTTTCAGCAAGATTAGAATAGTTGAAATGAGGATGACATGATTCATTTTCATAATCATATTCTATATGTGATTTGTACTGGCTTGGTGAAATCTACCTTAAAGGTATCTAAGTTGCAATCCACACAGGAACAAATATAAATCAACTGAGGCAGGAGAAGGTGGACAATAAAGTGCACCAGTAACAAATCAAGAAGCTTAAAGGATATTTGTTGACATTTATAATAAAGAAAATAAATGTGACGTGACAAAAAAGATATTGGTTAATAAAGAGAATACAATTCAGTTGCTGAAAAAGAAGTTGAAGATGCCTGCAACAAAGTTAATTCAGGCTTTGGAATTGACTGAATTAGAAAATGAAAGAGAGTTTATATCCAAAGAGCTAAGTGAAGTAAATAAAAAATGTTGAAGATTGCTGAGGAAATTAATCAATGGGGAAAAGATAAAAGTCATTTAGTTGCAAAAATTGATGTTCTAAATGAAATACAATTGGTTCTAGAGAAAGAGAAGTAAGAGAAAAACAAAGAAAATGAAGTACAAATAATTCACCATGCCGCAAAAAGAAATATATAATCCATTGTACATGCCATGCCCCAAATAAGTCTGAGTGACTTGTAGATTGTTGTATTAAAGAGTTATAATAAAAATACAGCTGATGCAATATTGAAGAAAAAAGAGGAAAGGAAAGTATTGTAGAATAAGAATAAGGAGTTTCTTGATAAAAATGTGAAATTAGTAAGGAAAATAGTTGGACAATTTCCAATGTAGGAAGCTAGAGATATCATCTGGAATATGATCATTGTTGAAGCTGTTAAAATTAGGTCATACTTGAATTATATTCAGGAGAAAGAGATAGTAATAAATGGTGTAGAAAGACTTCTACAGTAATGAAGGAGGCTTTAAATAAAAAACTAGTGGACATAACTAAAAACACAATTAATTTTTTAAATACTCTGTTTAAAGAATATTTGAGGACAATGAGAATTAAAAAAAAATTATAGTGATCACCTAGGCCAGGAAAGTAGTAGGAAAACATCGACAGATAGAAACTTTGCAGGATAAGATCGGGTGAATATTTTCAAAGGCTCATTTGTGTCCCTTTTTCAGAAAGGTTTTCCTTCTTTTGTGAAGATGGTTAAATTTTATCGCATAATATCAATCTTTATTGGTCAAATGTAGATTGGATGACAAGAAATATGAAGATATGAACCAATCTCTGCAAAACAAAATTGTGATTGAAAGGTTGGCAATTAATTTTCAGATAATTAATGGTTTCATGAGAGTTTGTACCCAAATGCCACATATAACGTCCCCTCAAAACACAACCAGAAAACGTGAAGCATAAGTAAAAAGGAACTGTAAGTGAAAATCCTAGCCTCATCAAAATTATAGTTGAAATTTAATTATGCTAGAAAACTGAAAGCGGGTGGGACTAAAACGATTATTTGTAAAACGATTATTGGGGATGAATCCACTAGGGGGTGAGATCAATGGATAATAAATATTTGGGAACTCTAAAAAGATTAACTATTCCCTTGACGAAATAAGCCCTTAGGCGTCATCCTAAGTTGAAGTAAGTTGCGAATAGGTTTACTTGGTAGGTTTGTATGATCCTCTTTTTCTTTTGATATCTACATTTTTCTTTAAATTCTCGCAAAAAATCAAAGAAGTATTCTAATACATTAAGAAAAATGAATTTATATGTGGTACATAAATATATACATAGGTGTATTTATGTTTATGAGAATCCCTTATAAAAAAAAATATTAACTGAATCATAAAAGCACAGGTGTAATTATAGTGAGCATTCTCTCTATCTATAGAGGTTCTAAAAATATTTATATATTAAAAACATCTTTATTTATAAATTAACGAGTGAAAAAGGTTTAAAAATATCTATATAAAGATATATATATATATATTGTAAATCCTTTATATAATTGATGAATAAAAAAAATTACCTTGGGAAATGAGAAATGATGTACAGTTGATTTATTATCCTAGCAAGTTTTATTATGGTATTATATATATATAATTTCCTCAACTTCTAAAAATAAATAAATATTTAAGTATTCATTTAAGAGTGGAAGACATTAGATTAGTATGTTGAACGCAAACCTCCAAGTATTTATTCACAACGAGAAAGAGGAAATCTCATCAGATAATCGGTGGAAGATTTAGTATAATCGTTATGATTTACCATGACACTTGGGTTTGTTTATGGGACACGTGTTTATTTTTTTTCCACAAAAGAGGGCATGGCGCACTGACCATGCATGTATTTCCTTCTTGAGTGTGTTTTATTTATTGAGAGACTGACGATTGAGAGAGGGCACTCAACATTTCAGGATTTCCAATGAAGATCCGTAAGGCATCTCTCTCTAAGTTTTATCTGAAGAGATGAATGGAGGGGGAGAGAAAAGACGTCGTGTGGAGGACATAAAAGTTTCTAAGGGAGAAACCCAGCTAAGGTATAATCACAGTTGTGGAGATTTGCTGCTGAAAGGAGAATCACAACTATGGAGAATATCTGGTGATTGGGATTGCTGCACGTAAAGCATTACCAGGTTCATTGATTTAATTCTTTATTATGTCTTTCAAATTTTGGTAAAGGTCTGTATTTTGATTCTTTCATTTCCTAGATTTTATCCTTGTAAGATATGGAAAATTTATACTGTAGCATGCGTTTGAATGCATTAGTGCTTGTGTTTGAATGCATTAGTGCTTGTGTTTTTAAATAAATTGTTTCCTGTGTGTTAGTGAAGGATTGATGCCCACGATTTTGATTCCTATTGTAGATCTGAGCAAGATTTTGTTTCCTGAATATTTTTTTTATTTTGATGTGAGTACAAATTTTAAGCCAGCAATTTCTAGGTTGTTAGAAAAAATTCTTTTATCTCTTAAGTGAAGAGTTCCCATTGGAGGTTGTTCGATGGTTGAGGGAGCATGTCTTCAATGCTCTACGTGTAGGTTCTACCTTAGTCTTTTGGGGCGTAATATAAACTATAAACTATAACATACATCAAGCACAAGGGAAGTAATATAAACTATAACCTAAAATAGTTACAACTGAACTTAATGTTAATGGCTAATTAAGTTGGTCTTGAAACCTCCATGTTAAGTAAATTTGTAGTCAGAAATTCATAGTTTTTGGTTGTTAAGTTTCTTTTGAAGCATTCTATTCTCACCAGATGCATGTATTAATTTGTTACGGCATGAATTTATACATTAAAGAAATTGAAGCATTCCATTTCGGTTACATTTTCATCATGTCGATATGGTTGCATGGTAAGAATCCGAATATAGATAAATGGAACTCATGAACATATCTTTTAAATCTAAGTAAGAAAAATCGTATGAACCTATTTGATATTATTTGTGCATGTTGTAAATATCAAATGTACAAAAAAAAAGAACTTTTCTTGGACTCAAGCAGGAGGCTGAGTGGAAAAGAAATTTTTCTGAATGCAAGCAGGAGGCTGAGTGAAAAAGAACTTCCTGGACCCAAGCATGAAGGCTTGGGGGAAAAGAACCTTCCTCTGAGGGAACACCAAGGGGAAAAATTAAGGATGTAGCTCTACTTTGTGAAAGTAACTTTTTTTGGACTCAACCAGGAGGCTGAGTGGAAAAGAACTTTTCCTGGACCCATGTAGGAGGCTGGCTGGAAAATAAATTCCTGGACTCAAGCAAGGAGGCTTGAGGGGAATTATGAAAGAGTATGTGATATCAATGGAAAGACCTAGGAACAAAGTTGACATCTAGAAAATAGGATGATGTTTGATGTTTTTTAGGGGAAAACTTTTGACTAGCAATCAAAAGAGAGAGTAACTTCAAAATTTTAAGCCTGTAAGTCCAAATGGTTTCAACAACTTGAGAGAGAGTTCAATGCTCAATAGAGAGCTATTAAAGATGATAAAATCGAGGGAGAGTTTGTTCATCAACAAAAGTGTTGCTGGGAGTTGTTCAACTCCATGATATTAAGAATTATTCTAATAATTAAAGAGTTGAATGTCTTCATGTGTAAATGTTATAAATACTTAAGTAGGAAAAATTCCCTCAATGGAAAGGGTTAAGGGTACATTGTTAAGATTAGTTCTTGAAATTATGTGGAATAAATAATGCTAACTTGTGAATGAAAGAAATGTCTATCTCAATTGGAGGACGAGTTTGTGCATCCAAGTACTGGAGGTAAAAGACACCCTCCAAAAAGCTAAGTAAATCAGGATTACTTATCAATTATTTTGAGATAAATCCAATATTTTTTTTTATGATGATACAAGTGCAAGGAAAGACAAAAATTTGTTCTATAAATTGCAAAGGTTGTGTGGTAGAAAGGACATGTTGTTTATGTTTGGAATTAAATTTTGAAGTAATGACACGTTTACTGAATAAGTTTTGGAAAGACATGGTTTTGTTGCATAAAAGTATAGGTTATGAAGGATAAAATCTAGCAGGAATCACAAAGGATTGAATATGATCAAAGCAAAGATGAAAGACATCACAAGGGATGCGGAAGTAAGCAATAAGAACTTGAAGGGAAATGAACACAAAGCTTTGGACGGATATGTAACATCAAGGACAGTGTTACTTCTAAGGGGGGAAGTATGTAACATCCCCTAAGAACATGACCAAAAAACATGAAGCATAAGTAAAAAGCAACTTTAAGTGAAAATACTAGCCTCATCAAAATTATAGATGGTACCGGTTGCGCTCAAGAATAAAAGTACAATGATGGTACCTTGTTATGAGCGATGTCAGCAATGTTTAAAATAAAGGGTTAATGTGTAATTGCTATCCCAATCGAGTGATATTATAGTGACTAATGAAATGATCGTATATATCTTAAACTTCAATAAGATTCTCTTATGTAGATTTATATTAGAGTGACTATAGTTTGATGGTTCTTAATTGCCACAAAGTATGATTTTGTATTTGAGGTATAAAGTTCTTACCATTATTTCTGATACTAGTATGGTCACTGGTATAACTCTATTGTCAACTACTCGGTGGAACTTGATTACAGTTTTTTTATATGAGTAAATGCAAATGATGGTAGAGTTACAATAATGTGATTACACACTCTCAAGAGACTAACATGGTTGACTTGTTGAATATAGTAAAAGTGAAAAAAAACTTACCCCATTTTCTCAGAATTTACATTGAGGAATTTTGGGTTTGTTGCACCACCTATTTCATATGTAGATAGTGTGGAATTAAGAGTGTTGGATAAAGAAATGATGAATATGGTGCTGCCATCTGTGGACTTGTGGAAAACAATAACGAAATTTTCTAGACAAAGTATAAATTGCATCAAAAAATAGTTTATTTGTAAAACTTGAGAAATTTTGAAGACAAGTTTTATTTTGAATATGTAATATATTTTGGGTAGTTAATTTGTTAGGAGTCAAATGAAAAGTGTAAAAAGGAAGTTATTGCTACATGATTTTTAGCATGTAAACAATAATAATATCAAGGAGCATTTTGATGTATTTAAGCAACATTTTTTAAGTTATTGAGGGTTGGAACCCGTGAACAAGAACCGATTTTCTAAGAGAGCCTAAAATATTAATAAAGATTTCAGAGCGAAGAAGGTTTTCTACCAGATATTTTTCTGTTATTTATTTTACAGTCTTCACTTCCTTTCCTTCATGTGGATGTGTTTTATATTCACCTTTCCATTATGTTATCTTTTCATGATTGAATAAGTGTATATTGGGTTAGAATTCATAATATTATTCTCTAATCCTTTAATTTCAAGGATTCACAATTTTTTCCCACTAAATTTAATATTGGATTCTTCTTTAGATTCCCATATTAATGGATTGTTTTTTACTATAAAATAGTAACCCCCCTGCCTCTATTAAGAAATCCATTACAAAGCATTGTCATTAATTTTTTTTCACATTTGACTCCATGCCCAATGACCACCAGTTTCATCCATTGTTACTANAATAGTAACCACCCTGCCTCTATTAAGAAATCCATTACAAAGCATTGTCATTAATTTTTTTTCACATTTGACTCCATGCCCAATGACCACCAGTTTCATCCATTGTTACTATTAAATTTTATTTCTTTCAAAATATCTGACCTTTGTGCTTCTCAATTGAAAGATCCCTTTGTGGTAGGAAAGAAACCAAAAGTTTCCTCCTAAATATTGGTTTGGTTACCTTGGAATTATCCTACTCTCCCTACCCATAACTAGTCTATTTTCCTCTCTATCTCTCTTAATCTACCTAATCTTAAATCCCTCTCTCTCTTTTTATCGTAATCACCCTTCCCCTACAACTTCGCACCCTCCCTCTAGTCTCTCCCTCTTTTCTCGGACACGATGCCTCCTTTTTGTCTAACTTAGTTATTTCTCTCTAAATCCCTACCCCTCCCCCAACCCCAATACCTAATATTCTCTCCCTATTCATAAGTATCCCCTCCACCACTCTCTCTGTTAGGACCATTTCTAGTTAGCAGTTGGAAAAATGGTGAAGCATGTGAAAATGGAGGATAACAGTTAAAATGTTCCATCATATGATGTGAAGGTAGGTACAACGGGTTTTAATTATTGATAGGGACTTATTTCTAAGGGTAAAAACCTTGTATGTGAAAAAATAATAAATTTATTCTTAGAAATAAAGTTCATATGAAAAATCCACCCAAGTGTTATATCATGGAAGGATGAGACTGTGTCGATCTGCAAAAGAAGATATCAACGACTCTGAGTGACTTCGTTGGTGAAAGAGGCGAGGGAGAAATAAAATTAATCACCAGCTAAATAGGTTAAAGTGTGACATAAATCAACTGTTAGATGAAACACAAGTAGCATATCTATGGTGAGTAAAGGTTCCACTGAGGATACATGCACATGAAGATTGAATTTTCCAATCATCAGAAAAGAGTATAGCACACAAAGATAGACGACGAATATCTGAATGATGGTGAAATAAATAGTTCAAATTAACTCCACTGGTGGAACATGTGCAAAGGAAATTATTTCGACAACCAACAAAATTTGGTAGGACCATCACTAATTGATGGCGGAGATGAAAAGTGAAATAAAATCGATGACCCATATTCAATCCGCTGGATGAACTTGCATGGAAGAAAGAACTTTCTCAATTAGCGTAAAATGGTGTAGGGCGCATGTTAGAACCTTGTAATTTTCCTATGGTTGTTGTAGGAAGTCATAGGGGTAACTATTTCAAACCAGCTTTAGACTGCATTCTAGCCAACATAGTTAGAGAGGGATCTCTTTTGTCATGGTAACCATTCACATACACACACTACTACATTTTGATCTAAAATCCGACGGAAAAATCTGACGGCGCGTGAATTTCTCCTTTTAAACTTACCAAAAATCACAAGGATACTTTTTTTTTTGTAAATGTGCCACAAGCGTCGGTTATGCGGCGGATATTTCCATAACCGTCGCTTAAGCGACGGTGCGTTAGGTGTCTAGGCTAACATAATAAAACAAATAGAATGAATAATAATCCCCGTCGCTTAAGCGATGGTGCATTAGGTGTCTAGGCTCGCATGATCTCCCTACAAAAACAAATAAAACCATATAGAATGAATAATAATCCGGGCCTCTGGGCTTGCACGTTTGTCGCACCTGGAACGCGTAGCATAAGTTCATACTATCATTACAGTTTGACTCAACACAAATATCGGTAAGCTATACCATAACAAAATACTTACAGAAACGATGGAGTTCACAGTATAAGATATGGTAGGAAGAATCAGATTTGGGGATTCATGGGTTCCTGCGTTTTTTGAGTATTGGTATATCTTTTTCATTGATTTGAGGGCTTGACCGTTGATGGCATTGTATTGTATTGCAGTACTCGATGACAGTGGAGCTAGTTGTGATGATGGTGAAGGAGAAAGAGGAGAATCTCATGAACAGTGAAGTATTTTGAGGTGAGGAACGTGGGTAGCCTGTGTTTGAATCCTCAACAGTTGTCCATGTTGATTACGATTATTACTTGGGTGGTTTTGTTGTTATGAGAATGGGAACAGGGCGTAGAAAATCCAAGGAAGAAGACGATTCGTCTGAGGATGCTGGATCATTCTCCCTTTAAGGTATGGCTGGAAAACACTCTATAGGATTTATAGTTTGCACACCATATGTTTGATGAAATTCCTGAGAGAGAAAACCCTCACTGTTGTTTATTGATACTATCGGTACTGCATTTATGTGTTTAGGGGCAGGAATGGGTATAATCAGGTTTTAATCTAATATAAATTTCATTTTTTGTTTAAAAACCTTGTGTGGCCATGCGTGGACAGGTTCGGTACAGAACCAACACTTGAATTGGTTCAAGGGCTGGTTCAGAGGCTTAGGTGGTCCGACTGGTTGAATCGGTTGGTGCTAGTTTTGATTTGGCTAGTTTAAAAAAGACAACTATAATAGGTGCAAGTTTCATCAATTTTGTCTTGTACTTTTATATTTATTGACATCATATTATTCTTGAAGGTTCTGAAAGAAAGTGACGGTATACCAGATCTAC
>LPNX010284970.1:166311-212408 GCA_001517045.1 Pseudotsuga menziesii
AACACAAACCCTAGATTCATCATATTTTTTTATGAATTGCCTGTTATCTACAATCTGCTTGGGCATGCATAGCCAAATGATTCTTATAGAACTTTGTCAATAAGAGTGTTTACAAAATCTCAAAAGGTCTAGTTGCTAATTAACATCTCTTTTTCTTGTTGACACAAATACCCAAAATAAAGTTTCAGAAGATGTCACTCTCAATGAAAGAGAGAATGAACCTCACATGAATTCTCGAAAGGATGAAGCAAGCCAACAGTCTGATGGACATGAATCAGATTCTTCAGGAGATGATCGACATGCTAGGAAAAGGAAGAGGAAAGAGGAAAAAAAGAGGAGAAGAGAAGAAAGAAAGACTTCAAAGATAGATAAGAAAAGTCATGAATCAGATTCCAAGCGAGATAAGAAAGGCATGGATCAGAATCGAGTAGAAAGCACAAAAGGCAGCATGAGGGTAGCAGCAATTGAAAGGGTAAACATGCTTGTTAAACTATTGAGATCAGAATGATATCCACTTTTCCAAAAATCATTGTTTTTTAGTTTATGTTGATGGAAATCTGAACATCTTCTTGCTATCGAACCAGTGCTAAATTGATTTGACAATTAAATAATGAAACAAGTAAAATATTGGGTGTTACTGTAACCTAGAAAACTGGTACTATAGCTGTATTGTTGTGTATTAATGTAAATCTTTTTGTACTCTGTATTGTGTACGCCAATCAATGGATTGCATGCTTAAAAAGCAGGAAGACCACCTTTACAAGAATTCAGATTTGATTTGTGGGATTTTGATTTTTATACCCAACTTTTCCAATGGACCATAGACTGGACGGTATGGTCAGAATACTAAGGATAGGAACTAACCATTTATTTTGTACTGATGACTATGCTATCATTGGACTTACTTCACTCTTGTTATCTCCATCAGAATATGTCATTTGCATGAGTTTGGACTAATGAAAAATCTAATATGATTGTACTAATGCATCAAGAAATTTTTGTTGCATGTGCTGTTTTACTCTCTTTGCAGGATCTGATGGCCAAAATTAATGAAAAATGAAAATCTAATATGATTGTACTAATGCATAGAGAAATTTTGTTGAATGTCTTTACAAAGCTACTTCTCTATCATTGAGCTTTCAGAATTATAATGAACTGGTTTTTTATTGCTGCTCTGCTTTTGTAAATGAGATTTTCAGTTGACTAACACGGCATGAACACTATAGCATGGTTTAGAATATATTACAGACTGTATATGGCTTTAAGTTCATTTATAAATTGTAATTTGTGGAAATTCAAATTAACATATAGTGCATAGTTAATTTCATCAAAGTAACTTGGGATAAGAAGCGGATGCGAAAAATGTAATTTGCATGTCTGTTGGGTCCCATAGGATGTATTGCTAGCAGCTATACATGGGAAATGCCATCCTCATTTTAGAGTTGGATTCGTTGACCCATATAGTATTGTCCTTCTAGAATAAGTTGTTTATTAAATTCTCTTAAAATTGTACTAGATTCATATGTTTCCTGTCACTATTCCTCTAACATTATGTCCATATTCTTTCAAGTACTTGCTGAAAAGATGGAAGAGCTACTAGAATTTGACAAGTATGCAAACTGAAATGGTAAACCATCTAAACTGCTGGTCCAATCTTCTCTTCAAAGTCTGAATTTTTCAGGCTGTCTCTGAATATACCCATGCCTAGAAATGCTTACTGCTATTTGAAAATGAAAGTGTACTCAGATTTTCCCTGTGTATTTTTACTCTCATCAAAACAAGTGTCCCATAAGAGAATATCTCACCATAACACTCTCATAAGCTGACCACGTGACCATGTCATTTCTGCTATTCAAGTGAAAAAATTTCACTTGAACACCCATGCAATATGGGGGATAGCAATTTCCAATATACAGTGGATTCATCAGGAAAGGAAAGATAGCAATTTCCAATATACAAATAATATTTATCACTATTGAATTTACCCCCATTCAACATATACTGTTCTGAGCAGAATGAAAGACCCACTTCCTTTAAAAAATTTCAAACTTGCATCTCTCTTTGCATATAACATGAAGGCTGGCAGTGGGCAATAGAGTTTCCATTCTGCATGGTGCACAGTTTTTCTTTCTCCATTTCATAATCTTAGATCTTCTGTGAGGGAATTCTTGAATCTTATTTATATTCTGGCACATTACATAAAATAGTATTTTTATAAGTAAACTCCCTGCAGTCTGTCAAAAGATGGCACTGCTGGTTTTTGTTTTAGGTCTCATTGTTTAATGGGGGACCTTCATACAGTCTATATTCATTTTCTCAATATTCCTAGATTACCACTGTAGGAATTGGAGTGTTAATATTTCTAGAGAAGGGGGTATGTAGTGTGCACTCATTGACCTTTGAGACAATGATTATGAACTGTAGAGAGAGGACGGTGAAGGAGATACTGGATATGATATCTAGGAACCCTCTCACATGTGTGCCAGATGGTAAGATTTTGCCGGAAACTCAAAGAGTCAAACCATTTACTGTGGCTATTTTTTTTAATATTATTGATACGGGAAGTTTCTACTCTATGAATTCACTGTTAACATTGGCATTATTGATCCAACTGGGTTTTTATTTTATCTATTTCCTGGTTCGTTCTTTTTGATGAATGTGGCATATCTTTTCATGGATATTTTAATGTCATTTGTCTCAATAACATTGAACATATTTGTTCTTTTTCTTTATGATATAATTAAGGTCTGTCAAAAGATAAACAGTAAGAAGTTGACAGTTGAATTTATTTAACAGGTCTTGCAAGGTAACAGTGCAAAGAAAGAAGATCTTCGAGCTCGTGCAAAGGGTTTGAAAACTTTGGGAAAGATTTTCCAAGTAAGATTTCTCATTGTTCTTGCTTATGGAGTAATTTATAGTACATTTATGATCTATGTGGCAAAGTAATTGCTCTTTCACAGAACTTATGCTTCAAGGAAGTCATTTTGTGATGCATGTTCTTGTTTGTGCTTTATATTCTTTTTTAGTGTTCAAATTCAATAGAAAGGTGTACACGATGTTATAGCTCAGGACCTACACATTATGTGCAATAAGGGAAAAATTGTTTCAACGAGTAGATGTTCTGTAGTAGAACTGACTTTAACAACTAATGATATCTATTGTATACGCTATATGCATCTTTTAGGTTACATGGTAAAGGACTTCAAAAACATTTATAAGTATTTCTATGGATGGATTGATGTAGTGAGTTGTTTTGTTGTTGGTCGCATGCTTGCCCTTATCTATTACTGTGCTGGGTATTAGTTTAGAAACAATTAATATCTGAGCAGTTTTCCCAATAGAAGCTGTAATAATTTTTAAATGCACTGGACTTTGTTTTTTTTTATTTTTCTATTGGTTGGATTGTATGTTTCGCTTGATTTTTGTATTCTTGCTTTTGTTGGCCAGAAGCCAATGTTGATTTTCTTGCATTAACTGATGTGCTTTACAAACATGTCAAATGGGTCAATAGACTGCAAAATTACAAAATGGAGATGGAGTTCCAGAAAGAGACACTGCTCCTAGGTTGGATAAGGAAGAATGCAGCAATTATGCAAGCTCTCCCAATACATCACCAAAGACTCATCCCAGCACGACTCCACTTTCCTCTCAGGTACTTCACAATAATGAGTCTAAATATAAATCTATGGTTATGCTTGATTGCATTGTAATAGTATTCTCTGCCCCTGAAGTATCCATTATAGAACCAATGCTTGTAACAGACCTTTTAAGTAATTAATTAAGCAATTTGTTTGTTTTAAAAACACCTGTTGTTCTTTCCCTCTACTGATTTTTCCTTGGTTATCTTTAATGGATATTATCATATTTGCATGGAGTGAAACTGTTTTCTTTTATTCTTATTGTAACTTCTCACTTGCAGTACAAGTGTAGAAATTTAAGCCCAGGACTTTTCTGTTGCAATTGGAATAGGCTACTAAATTCCAATCCATTAGTTTGGTTATCAAAGAATTACAGTTATTTTGGCCTCTATTTATACGTGCACAATCCTAACTGGGTTGCATATCCTTCAATTCAAAATCTCAAACTAGTTGGCATTGCAGTTAGTTTGTCTAAAAGACTGATTTTTACTGAAAACGGAATCTCAAACTAGTTGGCATTAGTGTTAGTTCTATCCTAAAGAATATGATGTTGGCAAATAGAAGCCTTATTGAATCCAGCCTTCATTAGTGAATTGAGATACCTTTTACACTAAGCACATCTTCTGCTTATAGGTGCACCAAGATTGACACTATGTGGGATGTCTCTTTTGCATTCTTTTGCAACTAATAGTGGTCTTTCAGTAGTTATTTGGAGGATATATTATATGCATTATATCCCTCAATGAACATTGGTCCAGGAAAATATTGACAAAGAGAGTTTTAGAGGGGAATAAATAAAGCCTCACTACATAGCTTTGAACCAGCCAGCCCCCATCCCATAAAGAAAGCCAGTTGGTTGGTTGGGAGATAGTTTCACATCTTCAAGCATCCGCATTTGTATTTTTTTTTTTTTAAAAATTTTATCCGTCGCTTAAGTGACACCCTGCAAATGAATTTTTTTTTTTAAATTGTTCTAACCGTCGCTTAAGCGACACCTTGCAAATAATTTTTAAAAAAAAATTGTTTTAGTCGTCGCTTAAGTGATGGCATGAAGGTTATAGCCATCTCTTAACCGATGGCATAAAGGTTATTTAAAAAAAAAATCGACTACCATTGAAGATATTCTGTCGCTTAACCGATGCGTTACATTTAACTGACGGTTACTTAGGTGTCGCTTAACCGACGGTTACTTAGGTGTCGGATAACTGACGAAAAGTTTCCGACGCTTAAAAAAAAATCATAGTGTTGTACATGCGACAGGGAAGTGTCGAAAATATGACATGACGGCTGTCGGATTTTTGGTCAAAATGTAGTAGTGACATTTGTATTTAACGAGCACGCAAAAGACTAGATTTATGCTAGTAACCGGACAATTACAAAATAAAGGGTGGAAAGACAAACAAAATCAAAACAATTAGATGATGGAGTCACAGTCTGAAACATTTAAGGCTATTATGACATGTAATGAACAGGGTTTTTCTCTTTGATGATATGAGGCAAAGTAATTGCAGCATTTAGCGAAATATACTTTAAGCGATGGTGAGAAGAAACAAAAAGTCCCAGCATGGAAAGGGGCACCTATCAATGGATGAATCCCTTGCAACACTTTTAGAAAAAAATAACTCAAGGAAATAGTTGAAACAAAGCACCCATCAATGGATGAATTCTATAGTAGCTATTACATTCATATTACAAATACGATTTCTGATGTAGGATTGGTTCACAGAGAGCGAATTCCTACATACTGATATAGAAATGTATTGGGAGACTAACACACATGAAAATGCAATAAAAAAAGAGAACACACACTAAATACAGCCACCGTGATGAATCTCATAAACACAGAGAAATATATTCATCACTACTCCCAAAAATGTTGTAGAGCTACAAAAATTGGTGCCGAGGCCTCAAAAATGAAAATCAGTCCAACCCCTATCCTCCTCCTTCGAGGTTCTATTTATAGTGTTGTTTTACCCTAATATGTGTCTTGAAATAGGGCATCATAAATGGTTATGGAAACTTTTAAATAATCCCGAGCCATCATGGTGAATCATAACAAACTTTGACAAGAAATATTTTCTATGATCTACATACAAAACAGGAAATAAGGAATAATAAGCATGTTGGATCAAAACGTAAATGTGGCATCTGGGATCTGACTTGCTTGACTGAAAATTATAGCTCAGAGCATTCCCAATGGTATAGTGTTGACTCATCTTTGGATTTGTCTTCAACAGTAGAGGTGAAGGATCCTTACTTCATTACAAGTAGTCGTTCTAATACAATTGCCTCTAAGTCTTCACCATTTCACCTCTTTCTAGGAGACGAATAGTTATGTGAAATGGTGATAGCTATGTGAAATCGGACCATGTTCCTGACAAAACCCATGTGCTCATTTGGCCACATTCCCCTCCATCTCCTCAAAAACATATTTTGAAGTTGATGACTAAGGCAGGATTTCAAAAGTTAGGAAAAATAGCTTGTGAATATGGCTTCGATTATCCCAAACCATAGCACGTGTGTAAAATATGAGAGAGGTTATTTTATATAAGTATGTTCTAAATAAAAACCTCTCTCTGTTTCTCAAAATTATACTCATCTTGACAGAAAAAGTTCTTGATAGAAAATGACCAAAACAATCCTTTTAGAGAATAAGGTAAGAACTTACACTCTCAATGAAATTTCACCCAATTCTCACAAATTAAACTAAGGGCACTTTCCACCAAAGAAATCCTTTTTTAACCATTGATATCCTTGACAGTTCATATCATGCAGACACATTGTAGTGTCCCCAAAAATTGAAAAAACAAAAATTTATTAGGCTAGTAAAAACTACCTATACGGAACATTATTTTACTTGCGGAAATATATCATACACTACATGTACCACTGTTTACTCGTAAGATGCTCTTAAGTTCTTGTCATTTTACTTTCAATCATTATTATTGATGTATTTTACTTACGATTTCGTATTGTTGTTTACTATTTAGTTCTTATGATTATACATTTGTCACGTATGTGTCATTACTTGATTATATGCTTCGTCCTTTCTACATAGTCTAACTTGTTATCTAAAAATTCCTAACTTAACCTTGTTTGTGGAAAAAAAGTTGGAAGAGTGGTGGAACTCGTTCTCCCATGACGGTCTGAGAGGTAAAAGTGATTACTTGTTTGCAAGATTACTTAGTTCTTCGAACTAAGGCACCTATTTTATTTCATATGCAGATCATACTTTGCGACAAAGTCTTATTTAAAGAGCACTGAATATCTTGATCCTAATAGACCTAGTGCTTGTTGCTACAGTTCCTTACCGACTTAGATTTATAACAAGGTAAATACTATTCTTGTCAATTTAGCTATCATAGCTAAATTTCCTATGTACTACTTACACTTTACTAGGGCTTTTGTTTCGTCTTTTATGTCTTAATATATTTACATTCTACGTTTATTTTATTAAAAATATTAACATAACCTATGTTTTCTATTTGCAGGTTATAAACTTGGCTTAAAAACTAGACCTTTGATTTTTATAAAGGTTAATTCTTAACATGGTGTATTTCATATGCCATGTTTACTAATCATTAAGCTTAGGGAAAATGCATTGTATTAAGGCTTCAAGCCTATGGTTTACATGTTACCTATATTACTTATGCCTTGTGGCTTTGAATTTATACCATGTATGGACTATGCATTAAACATGACCTTGTAATGTTTTAAGACCTATGTTTAAATATTGGGGTGGCAAATATACCATATGGTTGAACCATATACGTTGGGGATTTAGGATTTGCATGGGGATGGAGACCAATGTTAATGCGACGTTACCAAACTATGGAAAAGTAGGTTTTGGATTTGATATGAATACCAGCTGGTGCCATTAATGCACCTTGGTTTTTGTGGCAACCTAAGCTTAGGGCTTGGCTCACGATGGACTTGTCATTTCTCTTGGTTGTTTGGGGTTTGGTCTTGGCTCTACATAGAGGAAATGGAGGTGACCTCTAGGTCTTTGAAGGTAAGCTTCATTTTGATTTTATGTCTGCGATTCATTTTTCTTTTGTGGCTCCTTTCATTTCCATACTTCTCATCCTATTTTTTCTTGGGTGTTTGCAGGTGCCAAGGAATGGTGAAGAGAAGCGTAGATCAAGCTCTGTCATTTGGTTTTGAAGGTGGTTCCAAGGTGTAAGGTAAGCCTTTCCAAAAAATCATACGCTTGTTTTCTCTCGGCCTGTTTGTGTTTTGTTTTCCTCATTTGGTTTGGGGATTCTCTATGGGGTTTTGAAGAGCCTTCGGGCCTGTGTAGACAGACTTGGATTTTTATATAATTATTAAGGTTGTTAATCCATAGAGTGAATTCTTAGTGCCCTTATAGGCTGGGTGTAAATATTTGTTATGGTAATTTTTATTTTGGGAATTGGGGCTTTCATGCTTGGGTGGCACCATTGCTTGCAATGGTGCCATAGACCAAGGCATGACTATGTAATACTTGAATTTGTGATTTTGGCATTCCTATGTGTTAACACTCTGTTTTAACAATTGATTTGAGGGCTTGACAGAGGTTTGGTGAGGGTCCTATCCCCTCGAATCTCATGTGACCATCCTTCAATGATGAAAGTGGCAAGTGTATCATGATGTTGGGCGTGATCCATATTCAAGGGCTGCGATTTATCAGAGGCAGATCGACGGTTCCAAATTGCTTCGGGTCGACAAACATGTGCGGTCCAAGCTCCTTTCCCAGATCGCGAAATCCATCAATGACCGGAAGCTTTCGACAGTTGATATGTGTCTTGGGAAGATCTATGGTCTACAATGATTTCGCAATCCATACTTGTGCAGGTAAAACCACAATCTCAAATCACGAAAAGGTGTAGAGGTCAAAAGGATCAATAGCTATGATAAAAGCGAGAAAGATCAACAGATATGGTTCATTTCGTAAGGAGAACCAGCATGGGTGAGTAGTTGAGTTCTCCATTGCGAAAAAGGGTGGGGCCTACTTCGATCGATGGCTATGTGAAGGCTGGCCTTGATCCATGTCTCAGAATGTATCACGATCCAAACCACCCACGATGTAATGAAGAGAAAGATTGGTGGTGAGATAAGTAGAATGTGGACGGTGGATACGAAGCTTCCTTTGATAAAATGGCTAAAGAAGAATCCCGAAGTGCAAATCTCCCATCCTATGTGGAAATGACAGCAGAGGGGGTGTTCACACGTGTAATCTACCTCATTGTAGATTGGTCGATTCCTCCGATTCCATACACAATATGCCTGAGGTGGGAGTCTCATCCAGTTGCACAGTTTTCTCGGTTCACAAGTGTGGCGCGTGTTCATTCTAGAGGAAGCCATCCCTGTGAGGTGACTTTGTGTGGACTGGATGATGAAAATGAGTAAAGTAGCTGGCGAATCCATTGCTCACACAGGGTGAAGCCAACGCAACATGGAGGCGTACACTTGAGGGAATATGTAGCGTGTATCTACTGTACCAGAGGAATTTCATTTCCACCTCTTATAGCAGACAGTGAGATGTCATGACCTATGAAGCCGAATAACTAGAATCCCCAGAAAACAAGAGATCGCTCTTCTTGCGCCTTCGCACATATTGAGACTAGATATAATTGATGACAGAATGTGCAGGAATGTTGACCAGCCTATGCGAAGATCAATCTTGATGCCCTATAAATACTACCTTCAGTTCAACATATCTCCAAGGCCGAGGTTCTACCTCTCCATGAAGTTTGTAGAGGCCTGATAGAGTTTGACGATGAATATTTGGTTCGAAAATCTTGTCCGTTTTGGGGTGTTGATGGTTGGTGAGCAGGTTCCATGCTCACTCATCACCTTGGTATTTGCATGCCAATGGTGACAACAGCCATCAAGGCCCATACGTGATATCCGTGTCTCCAACAATGCAAGACCTAGACACCTACTCCCCGTAAGTGTTTTTCTAGGAACCCCTGATACCATCACACCCACCAAATCCTCCACATAAAGGGTCAACCATTGGCTATTCTTTGTGAAGATGTTCATTCGGATGGGAGCGTCAGGGATTTAAATCCCTAATAGCCCTATTTTTGAATTCCAATTTCCAAGGGTGATGGGGCTGGTGTAGATCTTCTACACCTTATTACCTGCGAGAGAATTCACCTCACTAGAGGTGAGGAGTATAAGAATGATGATCCACCCCGCAGGTCTATATCAGCCAGAAGCAATGCGACACTTCTTCCAGAGCCCACATATAACAATGTTACTTGGTGGGGAAGGAGGTGGTGGATGTGACTAGAATGGAGAAGGATGCCGAATACCTCACCAGTGTGTGCCCATGTGGAAAGCTACATTTGAACGTGGTGGAAGCACAAACCTAAAAGTATAGAAGCAGGCATCCTACTCATCATCCGTCGTGGCGGCCGAACATGTCGAACTGTTAGCCGGGTTGAATAAAGCCACTAGCTCCATAATTTTTGTTTATATTTGTAAAATGTGGTGATAGCCCACTCTTTACACTGTTAACCCCAGATGGTGACTTGTAATAGTTTTTTATTCTATAGTCTCAGCATTAGGATTGTATAAAAATGCTCTCGATAGAGGGAGAAAGGAGTTAGAGAATTGGATTTGGAAACAATCCCGGGTTGAGGCTCCCATTTGTAAAAGCTTGATACCTATGTATGAATAAATTTGTAGTGAAAGGTTGTTATTCATAGCAGAGATTCCAATGTTGTTGTTTTCCCCAATAAGTGCTTTCTTTATGTGTAAATTGTGTTTCCTTGTTTTCACTCCGTTTTGTTTATTGATTTCATCCCTGCAACATAGGGTATAGTGGTTCAGAATTCATACTTGCTACATTTCGATTGATATTCTAGGAATTAAAAATGGTTCTTCTAAAGTCTCATGGAATTCATCTCGTCAATGCTCCATGAGATGGATTGTTCTTTCTTGTCCTCCAAAACACCTGCTAAAATCTCTTGATTGGGAAATCAATAGCTATCTTGCCTCCGATTTGCTACCTTTCATCATTATTTCCATTTGTAATCATTTATTGTGCAGGTTTCGACTCCATTTGCCCATGGTCCTTTAACCCCGATAACCTCACCATGCACCTACCTTGATCCACTTTTCCCTATTCAGGATCCTAGCCCCCTGATCATACCAATTGAAAATCCTATGCGGAGTAGACTCTGGTGACCCACAAGACTGATAGACTTATGTGGAGCTACTCTGGTGACATAAAAGAGATCCCTCTTTGACTGCACAAGGCTATAGGAGTGGCTAAAGTGGTTTTGCTGTTACCCAGAGGCGGGCCTTTCCGCAACCTTGGGCTCATTTCTAGTGCTAACAAACTGGTGCCATTACTAGGGATGAGATTGAATATCATCCCTAGGAAGAATGACAAAGATTCAAAGGATAAAGAGTTTCTATGGGAAAACAGAGATTCTTACATGTAAAGAAGGTTGTATCATTTTCCCTGGCTACTCCACTGAAAGATTCTGGAAGGTGACTCCACTAAGGAGACCGGTGGTCAGAAAGAAAGAGACAGGGAGAGATCTCAAATCTTCCCTAGATTTTAACGAAGGGTTTAGATCTGACTATTGATGGTGAAAAATGGTCAGACATCAAGAAGGTCATGTCTCTTTTCACCTGGCAACTCCATCTGTGAAGGATCCATTTTTCATAATTTTCTATGGCAGCTCCACTATCAAATGGGGTTGCAAAGCTTGAGGAGCTGGTTCAGTTTCTCCACCCTCAAGATGACTTCTCGGGATGCAAGGTATGCTCCTATGAATCTTGCGGCCATTCCTGGTTATCCCAATAAAATACCTTTGGTAAATTGGCAAACGTATCTTCCAAGATTCAATTATGAAAAGGGTGATGATGCTACCATCCATTTATTTAGATTTCACAAGCATATACATAAGCTGGTAGTGGGATGGAATGAAGATTCTTTAATGAAACTGTTCATGTTTAGTTTAGAAGGATATGCAAGGTCTTGGTATGAGGGATTTCCACTAGGGAGTTTATCCTCCCTTAAATACTTTCATACAATATTTCGTGAACATTTCAAAAAGCATTATCCTTCTTTGTTACTTCAAGATTGTTGCACACACGATAGAGAGTTCATTGAAAATGTGAAAGATGAGTGTGGTGATGATTAGTATTTGGATGAATAGGTTTTAGAGATCTTACATGAGTATTCAGTTAAAAAAAAAAGACAATTCAATTTCCATGATATTCAAGGAAACTCCCAGCAGTCAGTATTGTCTTCCTCGGCTGAAGTTGACATAGACCAAAGCTCTATTTCAAATGGTTATATCTCTCTTCCTAAAATTGATGATGATTTGTAGCATTCTTGCCAAACTATGTGTGACTAGGAGAGAGGTTGGGACTGTCAATTGAATCCTTTCTCGTTTTATTCAACTTCTGAATTTTTGTTACAAGAAGAGGCCTCCCCTTCACAAATAGAAAATTCCTTTCCGTAGTAGCAATCTATTGAAAGTTACAGTGCTTGTGTGATTAATTACATGGAAGATGATAATTCTGGAAAATATCAATCTTGTAGTCCCAACACATGTTCATTTTCTGAAAATGCAAGTAAAGAGAAATCAGATTTTGAAATAGTGGTTGAAGGAGGACTTCCACATGTTGATCAGATTCATATTACACCTAAAGATTTACATGAATATATAAAGCTCTCTCTGCTTGAAGGAGATGATCAGCCTAGTGATTTGGAAGGAGATGGGTATACCGATTTGTTTTCTGAATAATTCAATCAACCTGTCACAATTTCTGTTAGTGAGGAAAATCTCATTGCAATCCAAGATTAGAAGGATGAAGACATGGCGAAAACTAGACATGTTGAAGAAATGAATAATGTTTCTGCTGAAACATATAAAGAGCATGAAGTTTTAAAATCAGAATTTTTAAATGAAGTTGTGGATGTTTCTCCTGGAAATTGTCACGTATTTTCCTTACATGGTTCTTTTGAAGATCAGTTTGACAGTGTGCAAGGCAATTTTCAGTTGGGACGGCTTTCTCAGGATCAGCCAATGACATAATTTTTTGAGTATTGTCATGTTTTTTATGATCCCGTGGCCAAATACATGGAGGGTCTAGGTCAAGGAAATGATTGGTCATATCTCTGCCTTAAACATCAGTTTGTTTATCATTCCTTTCTCCCATTATCTATTTCATTTTTGTCCATTGAGCACCATACAAGAACAATAATATTAGGCAATTTTCTTGATTGGCTTCACTGGAAATATGATTTCACTTAGTTGGACTTGTGTACAAATTTAGGTAGAGTAGGTAGGAGAAAATAAGCTCATATATTATCGAGCATTTCCTTCATTACTATTTTTAGTTTGTTTCCATTTTCAGTTACCATCACAAGTTTACAGTCTCCAGCATGATTTGCAAGAGTGTCATGTATTCATTGAAGCAGTAGCATGAAGCAGAATGGAGAGGCCCAAGATGAGCTGAAGGTGGCCCAATGGATTCAACACTTGGTCTACGGGGGTTCTTTGCTACCTCACTGGGAGGATAACATCCCTCGTGGAGCCAGTTGTTAACACTCCATTTTAGCAGTTGATTCGAGGGCTTGATAGAGGTTCAGTGAGGGTCCCAGCCCTCGCATCTCATGTGACCATCCTTCAACGATGAAAGTGGCAAGTGTATCATGACATTGGGAGTGATCCATATTCAAGGGCTACAATTGATCAGAGGCAGATCGATGGTTCTGGATTGCTTCGTGCAGAAAAACATGGATGGTCCAAGTTCCTTTCTCGAATCATGAAATTCGTCAATGACTGGAAGCTTTCGATGGTTGAGATGTGGCTTGGGGCATATCTACAGCCTACAACGATTTCACAATCCATACTTGTGTGGGTAAAACCACAATCTCAAATTGCGAAAAGGCGTAGAGGTAAAAAGGATCAACGGATATGATAAAAGCGAGAAAAGATCAGCGGCTATGGTTCGTTTTGTATGGAGAACCGGCATGGGCGAGTAGTTGAGTTATTTGTTGAAAAAAAAGGTAGGGCCTATTCTGATCGATGGCTACGTGAGGGCCAGCCTCAATCCATGGCTCAGAAAATATCACGATCCAAACCACCCGCGGCGTACCGAAGAGAAATATCGACGGTGAGATAAGTAGAACATGGACGGTAGATACAAAGCTTCCTTTGATCAAACGGCTGAAGAAGACTCCTGAAGTGAAAATATCCCATCCTGTGTGGAAATGACACCAGAGGGGGAATTCACTCGTGTAATCTGCCTCATCACAGATTGGCTGATTCCTCCGATGCCATCCAAGATACACCTGAGGTGGGAGTCTCGTCCAGTGGCACAATTTTCTCAGTTTACAAGTGTGGCACGTGTTCATTCGAGAGGAAGCCATCCCTGTGAGGTGACTTTGTGTGGACTGGCTGACGAAAATGAGTAAAGTAGCCGATGAATCCATTGCTCACATGGGGCAAATCCAACATAACGTGGAGGTGTACACTTTAGGGAATATGTAGTGTGAATCTACTGTAGCAGAGGAAGTTCATTTCAACCTCCTATAGCAGATAGTGAGACATCGTGATCTATGAAGCCGAATAACCAGAATCCCCAGAAAACAAGAGATCGCTCCGCTCGTGCCTTTGCACATGTTGAGACCAGATATACTTGACAACAGAATGTGTAGGAATGTTGACCAACCAGTACGAAGATCAATATCAATGCTCTATAAATACTACCTTTAGTTCAACATATCTCCAAGACCGAGGTTCTACCTTTCCACGAAGTTTGCAGAGGCCTGATAGAGTTTGACGATGAAGATTTGGTTTGAAAATCTTGTCCATCTAGGGGTGTTGATGGTTGGTGAGCAGGTTCCATGCTCACTCATCACCTTGGTATTTGCATGCCAATGGTGACACCAGCCATCAGGGCCCAAATGTGATATCCGCGTCTGTAAGGACGCGAGACCTAGACACCTACTCCCCATAAGTGTTTTTCTAGGAACCCCTGATACCATCTCACCCACCAAAGCATTCATAGAAAGGGTCAACCATTGGCTATTATTTGTGAATATGTTCGTTCAGATGGGAGAGTCAGGGGTTTAAAGCCCTAACAGCCCTGTTTGTGAAGTCCACTTTCCAAGGGTGATGGGGCTGGTGTAGATTTTCTACACCTTATTACCTATAGGAGAATTCACCTCACTAGAGGTGAGGAGTATAAGAATGATGAGCCACCCCACAGGTCTATATTAGCCAGAAGCAATGTGACACTTCTTCTAGAGCCCATGAATAACAATGTTACCCTGTGGGGAAGGAGGTGGTGGATGTGACTAGACTAGAGAAGGATGCTGAATACCTCACCAGTGTGTGCCCATGCAGAAAGCTGCATTTGAATGTGGTGGAAGCACACACCTCAAAGTATAGAAGCATGCATCCTACTCATCATCCATCATGGCAGTCGAATGTGTCGAACTGTTAGCCGGGCCGAATAAAGGCACTAGCTCCATAATGTTTGTTTCTATTTGTAAAACGTGGCGATATCCCACTCTTTGCACTGTTAACTCCAGATGGCGACTTGTAACAGTTTTTTATTCTATAGCCTTAACATTAGGATTGTATAAAAACGCTCCCGATAGAGGAAGAAAGGATTTAGAGAATTGGATTGGGAAGCAATCCCAGGTTGAGGCTCCAATTTGTAAAAGCTTGATACCTGTGTATGAATAAATTTCTAGTGCAAGACTGTCATTCACAACAGAGATTCCTGTGTTGTTGTTTTTCCTAATAAGTGCTTTCTTTACGTGTAAATTGTGTTTCTGTGTTTTCACTCCATTTTGTTTATTGCTTTCATGCCTGCAACATAGCGTATAGTGGTTCAGAATTCATACTTGCTACACTCTGACTACTATTCCAGGAATTAACAATGGTTCTTCTAAAGTCTCATGGAATTCATATCACTAATGCTCCATGAGATGGACTGTTCTTTCTTGTCCTCCAAAACACCCACTAAAATCTCTTGATTGGGAAATCAGTAGCTATCTTGCCTCCGTTTGCTACCTTTCATCATTCTTTCCATCTGTAATCATTTCTTGCGCAGGTTTTGATTCCATTTGCCCATGGTCCTTTAACCCCGATAACCTCACCATGCACCTACCTTGACCCACTTTTCCCTATTCAGGATCCTAGCCACCTGATCATACCGATTGAAAATCCTATGCGGAGTAGACTCTAGTGACACACAAGACTGACAACCTTATGTGGAGCTGCTCTAGTGACGAACGAGAGATCCCTCTATAACCGCAGAGAGCTGGAGGCACGGCTAAAGTGGTTTTGCTGTTACCCGGAGGCGGGCCTTTCCGCAACCTTGGGCTCATTTCTGGTGCTAACACTATGCATAGTATATATACTACGTTTATGAAAAGGAAATGGTTATTACGCTTACTGGGTATGTGTTGATTTATTTCCGCGCTATTTGTTTTCTCTGTGGGTTAAATATGGCATTTCACCTTCGTTAATGGACTATGTATAAATGGTTTATTTAGATATTGACTGTGATAGATGTCAACGCATGGGTTGAGGCCATGCCATGTATGGCATGAGCCCTCCCACAATTGCTATGATAGCTTGATTTGTTCAATCCCTTACTGTGTGGATTTAATTGATGGATTATGGAATGTGGAGACACCATGAGTGTGAACCCATGACGGCTCTCGTTAATGTAGGTGAAATTGTTATCAGTGTTAGTTTGTTGTTTATATACATATTGTGTATTTTAATTTTATAATCCGTGGATTAGCTTATGTAGATGCTGCGCATAGGTTTAGATGGTTTTTTATTTGTTATTATTTCCTTGATTAGTATGTAAGGTAAATTGGGACAAAGCCATGGGTACAAACCCATAATGGCTTTCGTCGGTGTACACTTCCTTTTTCATGGAATGTGTATTTAATTAAAGTATTGGTCAAGGTCATGCTATAGCGTTGGGTATAAGCTAAGTTCTTATGACCTTGCTATAGTGAAGGTGTTTTATTTGTTATTTTAAGCTGACATAAATTCTATGTAAAGCGTGGCCGTGATTATTGTAAACACTACCCATAGGGTTTGAACCCTGTGTGTGGTTGATGTAATGAGTTTTATTTTTAATTATAGACATGAGTTGGTCTTGCATGCCCAGAGGATTCGATTCTTGTTCACCATTGTAATTATTTCGAACTGTGTAGAGATTTTGATATGGTTTATAAATGAAATCGTTTCCTGTATGTGATATGGTGTTTAATTCGTTATATGGAAAGACTTGCAAAGTTATGTAATTGGTTATTGTTTGTGTATATGTGTTATGGTTGTTTTAATGAGTCCTATGGGTTGGATTTGTAACCCCACATGGGTCGAGACCACTTCCTCTGTTATACATTACAGATTTATTTAATTTTGTTTTAAATGTTTTACTTGGTTATTTTATAAGTAATAGTTATGAGCGATATTTAGATGGAATCTTTTGTGCACACTATTATGATGTTGTTTATTTTTAAATAATAGGACTGTGGATTTAGTGTAGGAACAAAGATGTGAATCTTGGACCAAAAGAATAGTCATGATACTTCTTGTTCATTTATTTATGATGATGTTATTTAATGGAATGATTTAGTAGTTAGTAGATAATTAATGGTGCAGACTTTGAAAGGTCCTTAATGGTTTATTTATCTTAGATTTTAATGTAGAATAATTATAGATAGCCTTCAGATTTGTTTATGTTTGATGTCTATATATGTTTCTATATATACATAGTAGTTCAGTTTGTATATAGTACTTTAGGTTATCTAGATTGTAAGTTTATACATATATGTATTTAAAAATTACTTCTAAGATTAATCTATTTTAATCTACATGTCTCTACTATCAAATGGAATATGTTAGTAGAGTAAGTAAGGCTAAAATAACAGTTATATAGTAATCTGAAACAAAACCTATTTTTCATTAAACATAGTTTAATTAATGAAGATAAATACATAAATAAACTTAATTGAAAAAACCTTAGTGAATACATCATGAGGTATAATTTGTAGCTTAGGGTTATACTTTAATAAATGTAAACCCTAGAGGATATAGACAGAACAACCATTTCTTGGGTTAGAAAATACAATATGAACCTTTACCTAAAGCAGCCAACATCTATGCTAGAAATGAATTAGACATACTAGGATTTCATATCTGTAACTTTCTGAAGCTCCTTTAATGGCTGAACCTGCACACTTTAAATAACCAGTATTAACAATTCAAAGGCATATCTGACCTCTATTTTGATGAAAAAATCACTTGGGAACTACCATGTTCCACCCAACCATGACCCAGAACCATTCCTAGTTTAAATCTGGATCCCCTCGAGCTAGAATATGTAATGTCCCGGTTTTGACCCCGTTACATTAGATGTATATGATGTATAAATTGTAAATGATCATGGTGTGGAGCTAAAGGCCAAGGCCCCACCATTGATCGGTTATGCTATGTTTTGGGATTTGAATTGTCGCTGATGGTATATTGGGGCATGTGGCATATATTATGTTGGTCATCATGTAAATATGCATCTATAATTAATTAAATGAACCCGACCAGCTACGATCGCGGCAACTAAAATGAGAAAGGGGCATGATTTTTCCCAAGGATAAGGATGTGGGGGAAATTTGTCAAACCTTGGCCAATGAGAGAAAAACCCATGTGTCTTCTTCCTTTGTTTTATTCCAACCACTTTCATTAAGAAAGACTACTGGTGGTTGAGGCAGTTAATTTTTTTGGGGAGTGGGGTGGCAGGACTGTCAGTCCTCACCCACACGCACACTCCACCACAGTGTTTGACTTCACAATGGTAGGGGAAAATTTTCACGCTCTCTCCAATTTTGGGACCTCATGATTTTGTTGTTCATCCCTCACGCAGACATTTTCTTCTCTCCATGACTGTGCTGAAGGCTCACGCACTTCCAATTTTTGCGTCCTTCCTGTTGTTTGTTCATCCACGAACAAAAACGGAGCTGTTTTTCCTCATGCAGGACCTCCATTGTCTGTTCATTCCTCACAGGGTCGAATTGTTTTCCACGCACAGGATTTTCTTGGTTTTTATCCACGTATTTTTCCTCTATGGATCTATGGATGGTTTGGCTATATTATTCCCTCACGGACTGATTCGTGGGTCCTGCATTGTCATTTTCATTCACGCCCAGGATGGGGAACTATAATCTCTTTCCTAGCATGGTCTATGTATGTTTTCTCGGGGAATTCATTGTCCAAGGACGGGTTGAGTTTTCCCCACGTTTTGAACCACATCCACTGATGCATTTCGGGGGTTGTTAATTTCCCCAGGCCATGTTCTGTGTTTGCTGTTACGTTTGGGGATTGATGTAGATGGTTTTAAGTCATTTTCCCTGGTTTAAGCTGTGATAGCTAAATTGATTTCCGAGTGCAATGGTTGGTCTTCGGACTGTATTGGGAGCAGGGATGGGGGCTTAGTTTTGCTTGATAAACCTGGTGGCTAGAAACCACACAGACAGAGCTAGAGGGCTGACCTTCTTCTCCATCACCCCTGAATAGCACTGGAAGGCAATGTAGGGCCTAAGGGACTATATAACAGAGAAGGGACTGATTCCTTGTGTTGGGTGTGTTTGGGTGTCTTAGAGGTCAGGCTAGTTCTGGTGTAGGTGTTCTTGGCTCTATAATGAGCTCACTAGCTTAGCATTGAGCCTTTCCCAACTCCTTGATGGCCTGATAAACCCAACCCAACTGTGTTGTCTTGGTTGTGTGTTTTGTATATCCTTGGCTATGTGTAAGCCTGCTTGTTCCCTTATTCCTTGGAGATTCATGCCCAGCTTGGGGGTGGCAGCATTGCTGAGGGATTAAGGAGCACGCTGGCCTATGGTTGGGTGGAACGTTGCAGCAACGTAGCTGGTTGCGGAACGAGTTCATCAAAAGATAAGTGCTCTTGTCCATTTTTACTTCTACAACCTTAATTTCTGTTAATGATATGATGAACACGTTGCATGAATGCTTGTTTGAATGTATGATGTTTCTGCTGTGTCTGATAGATGATTGCATCTATGCATGATAAATATTCATGTGAGCATATTCTAGTTCAATATACAAGTTTAAGCACTATGTTTATGAAATTTTGTGTATGCATATGTTCATGGGGCTCTTAGCCCGCATGGTTAACGCCATGGTGATCGCGTCCCCTACATTGGTCGGAGGCATGGGGACGTGATAGTATGGTATCAGAGCTCATGTTGCAACATGGGCATGCATGAGCCTTGAAGGATTGCAGTGACAAAGGCAGTGTTTCTTCTACCCAGCAGCAAGCAGTGGAAGACTGTAAAAATTCAAAAATTTTGTTGAAGTGTTGAACAGTCGGGCCATTAGCAGAATTGACTTCCGCTGTTGCGGAAGGGTTAGCGGTTTCCCGTTCGCTGTTGCAGAATTCCAAACCATTAAGTCTTCCGATGGGGAAGAATTTAGAAAATGGTCCAAGTGTTGGAACAGTCGGAAGAGCCAGCGGAAAAACTTTCACTGTTACGGAAGAGTTCGCGAAGTGAACTTCTGCCAATTGGAAGAGAAAGTGGTTTCCCGTCCACCGTTGCGGAAGTCCAAACCATTAAGTCTTTCGACGGGGAAGAAAATCGTGGGAGCTTTCCAAGTGATTTGACGTCGATCGGAAGAGAAAAGTGATTGAGCGTCTGCTGTTGCGGAAGCCAAAGTCATTTGGCTTCTGATGATAAAGACCTCCGACGCCAGAACAGTTTGGAGAAAGCTGCGAAAAGTTTGTCTAAGTGTTCCGTATTGGAACAATTAGCGGAAGGGACTTCCGCCGTTGCGGAAGCCAAAATCTCTAAGGCTTCCGACGCCGATCGGGATAAGTTAAGGTTTGGCGAGCCGCCATTGCAGAAGCCAAATTCATTTGGCTTCCAATGTCAGAAGTCCGCTGGCGCCAAAAAGTTAAAAATTTCTCCAAGTAAAGAGTGTTCGTCGGAAGGAGTTGGCCTTTGGTGTGCCGCCGTTGCAGAAGCCAAAGTCATTTGGCTTCCGATGTGCAAAGACCGCCGATGCCCGAAGTGGAAATTTTCTAAGTAAACAACTGCCAGTCGGAAGAGATAGCATTTCGTGAGCCACCGTTGTGGAAGCAAAAGTGCTAAGTCTTCCGATGAGAAATACTGCTGATACCGATGCCAGTAAAAAAGTTAGTTCACCAATCGGAAGTGAAAGTGGTTTGAGAGCCGATTCTGCAGAAGAGAAAGTGGTCCGAGAGCCAATTCTACGGAAGAGAAAGTGGTCCAAGAGTCGATTCTGTGGAAGAGAAAGTAGTCCGAGAGCTGATTCTGCGGAAGAGAAAGTGGTTCGAGACCCGATTCTATGCAAGGAAGATTTGGGTTTTCCATGGGGTTTAACCAGCGAATTTTAATTGTTTTCAGTGGGATTTTCAAGCAGTTTTCTAGTGGATTCTCATGGGTTGAGAAGGAGAGAAGTGGCAGCGATCTTATGTGCCAGATTGCGCGAAAAACATAAATTTACAAAAAAAAAAAAAAACGAGGGCGCTGCCCTCGACCCGCCCTGCAGTGGCAGAAGCCACAAGGGGGCAAGCCCCCTTGACCCCCGTCGTCCCCTCCAGACGAACGTTCTTGAGGAAGAAAATTCTATGTTTGGGTTAACTTGTTATTTTATGAATATTCCAGGAGAAGGTAAATAATCCTGGTTTATATCAATGCTATGCATCTAACATTTGTGTTATTAACACGTTTGCAGAATCATAGTCACTTTGAAGGGAAGTATTCCAGCTAGTGTAGTTTGACAAGTAAGTGGTGGTTCAGTATGAGAACCCATGATGGGTATGATGCTCAGGATTCTTACGAGCGAGCAAAATATGCCATGGGAGAAAATGTACGTGATAGAAATGACGGCATAGAGTATAATGGAAGGAGATTCCGAGAGACACCGTCAGATGTTGCAGCCACAATGAGAAGCTTAATTAAAGCCTAGGAGGAGCAGCATCAGTTGAATGCTGCTATGCTGTAGAGTTTGACAGACTTGCAAAGGAAGATAGACTCTGGACGAGGTACAACAAGACTAGAAGGCAATAAGAGCAGTACTAGGAGAAGGAGAAGAACTTCTAGTGGAACATCTGATTCTGAAGAATCCAGCGGGGATTCCAATTCTTCTTCTCATAAAAGAAAAAGAAAGAGACACCATATGGATCACTCTCGAGATGAATTTAAGAAAGCTAAACCTCCTACGTTTGATGGTGAGGTAAATACTGGACAAGAGGCTGAAGCTTGACTTCTTGGTATTAAGAAGTACTTTCAATTGCATGATTATTCAGGAAACATGAAGGCAAGAGTTTCCATATTCAATCTGAATGGAAGAGCATCCATTTGGTGGGAACACTTCAAGCAAGTAAAGAGGATCAGTGAAAGGAGACTTAAGTGGAAGCAGTTCAAGAAGTATTTCAAGCAGAAGTACCTCTCTTACAGGTATTATGATGACAAGATTAAGGAGTTCCATGAGTTGAGATTGGGACAGCAGACCATGGAAGAGTATGCAAATAAGTTTTTGGAGCTATTGAGGTATGTCTGATACATCAGAGATGAAAAAGTGAAGGTCCAGCATTTTCTGAGTGGACTACCCCAGTTGTAAAAGGATAGAATTGAGTTATATGAACCTAGAACTCTTGAAGAAGCGATAATAAAGGATAAGTATTTCTATGAGCAAAGCAAAGGTAAGCCAGATTTCCATAAGGCATGGAAGGACAAGAAGAACGAGAAGTTTGACCAAAGAAAGAAAGGTTTCAAACCTTCTAGCTTCAAGAATCAGCAGAAGCAACCCTCCCAAGCTGTGAGTAAGCTGGTTGGAGTGATAGGAGAAAAGCCTAGAGATCCACAACAGAATAGAGGGCCACTTTAGTGTTGGAAGTGTGGAGGACCCCACATGTGCAGGAATTGTCCACTCGAGAATGAGAGTGCAAGGCCAGCTTATAATGTTCAAGAAGTAGAAACAGTGGGTCAAGTAGCAAGGGAAGTCTTTAGGATCTATGCAACACTGGAAGACCGTCAAGCAGATCACCAGTCATCTGTGGTTGAAGTAGCAGGTAAGATTGTTGAGCAATCTGTTTCTATTTTGATTGACCCTGGTTCTACGCACAGTTACATTACTCCTAGAGTAGTGGAGATTTGTGCTTTTAAGAAAGTAAAGCATAGAAAGTCTTGGTTAGTTTAGCTAGCTACTGGAACTAAGAGAAAGGTTAGTGAAGTAGTAGAGAAATGTCCATTGGTCATGAATGGATTGGTCACTTGTGTAGATATGAATGTGCTACCGCTTGGTTCCTATGATGTTCTCATTGGAATGGATTGGTTAGAAGCTCACAGGGTGAAGCTTGACTGTTACAATAAGACTTTCGAATGCATGGATGAAGAAGGGAACCTAGTAGTTTTGAAAGGCATTCCAAAGGTGATTTCAATGAGGTAGGTTTCAGCAATGCAGTTAAAGAAGTTCTGTATGAAGGGTTGCCAATTGTATGCAGCTCAGATTTTGGAGGAAAAGAGAGATGAAGCTCCTCGGTTGGAGGACTATCAGGTGTTACAGGAATTCAGGGATGTGTTTCCTGATGAGATTCCAGGGCTTCCTCCAAAAAGGGACATTGACTTAACAATTGAAATTGTGCCAGGAGCAGCACCAGTGTCCAAGGCACCCTACAGAATGAGTACACCAGAGATGCTAGAATTGAAGATGCAACCGCAAGAGTTGTTGGAAAAGAAGTATATCCGATCGAGTGTGTCTCCTTGGGGAGCACCAGTTTTGTTTTTCAAGAAGAAATATGGTACACTCAGGTTATGCATTGATTACAGATAGTTGAACAAGGTTACTGTGAAGAATAAATATCCTTTGCCTAGGATTGATGACCTCTTTGATCAAATGAGAGGAGCAAGGGTATTTTCCAAGATTGACTTAAGGTCTGGTTACCATCAGGTGAGAATCAAGGATGAAGACATTTATAAGACAGCCTTCAGGATGAGGTATGGGCATTATGAGTTTGTAGTGGTACCATTTGGTCTCACGAATGCACCAGCTACATTTATGTGCCTCATGAATAGTGTCTTCAGCAGGTATTTGGACAAGTTTGTGCTTGTTTTCCTTGATGACATTCTCGTTTACTCTAAGAATGAGGAAGAACATGAAGAGAATTTGAGACTGACATTGAGTTTGCTCAGGGAGCATTAGTTGTATGCAAAACTGAGCAAGTGTGACTTCTATAGAGATAGAATTCAGTACTTGGGTCACATTATCTCAGAGGAGGGTATATCTGTGGACCTTGAAAAGATAGAAGCCATTATGAATTGGCCTACTCCAAGAAATGTGACAGATGTAAGATATTTTATGGGACTTGCAGGATACTATAGGAGATTCATTGAGGGATTCTCCAAAGTTGCACATGCTATCACTTCTTTGCAAAGGAAGGGGATGAAGTTCGAATGGACATCAAGGTGTGAAGAAAGTTTCCAGAGGTTGAAGAATCTTCTCACCAGTGCACCAGTATTGAAGGTTGCAGATCCAGAGAAAGACTTTGTGGTATGTACCAATGCATGCAGACAAGGGCTTGGAGGAGTCCTTATGCAAGAAAACCACGTGATATGTTATGAGTCAAGAAATATAAAGGAGCATGAGAATAACTACGCCACTCATGATCTAGATCTTGCAGCCCTAGTACATGCTCTCAAGATGTGGAGACATTACTTGATGGGAAGAAGATTTGAGCTCAGAACAGATCATTGTGGACTGAAGTATTTGTTTGATCAGCCTACTCTGAATGCTAGGCAAGCAAGATGGCTGGAGTTTTTATGTGAGTTTGATTTTGAGATCAAGCACATAAAAGGAAAGGAGAATAAGGTAGTTGATGCACTCAGCAGGAAGGTGCAAGAAATGCATGTGGCATCTCTTAGTATTTTCCAATAGAAATTGAGGCAGCAGATTGTCAATCATGTTGCTAGAGATGAATTGTATGAGCAGGTAAAAGACAAATTGCAGCAGCAAAGTTTTGAGAAGAGGTATGAGGGATATAAATTGGAAGAAGATGGGATTCTCACTTATAAAGGTATAATTTATATTCCATATGTAGCATATTTGAGGAGAGTTGTTATGGATGAAATCCATCAAGCTCCGTATTCTGGTCACCCAGGATATCAGAAGACAATTGCTACAACTAGAAAGCAGTACTTTTGGCCAGGAATGAAAAAGGATATGGCCGAGTACATTTCAAGGTGTATGAAATGTCAACAGGTAAAGGTTGAGCATCAACATCCAGCAGGTTTGCTGTAGCCTTTTCCAGTTCCGGAATGGAAATGGGAAGTTATTTCCATGGATTTTATTACAGGATTGCCAACGACCTGGAGACAGCATGACTCTATCATGGTTGTGGTAGAAAAGTTGACTAAGGAAACACATTTCATACCGGTTAAGTCTACGTATGAGACTGGTGACGTTGCAAAGATCTTCATGAAGGATATTTTCAAATTGCATGGATTTCCGAAGGCAATAGTCTCTGATAGGGATGTCAAGTTCACTTCCAACTTTTGGAAGGGGTTGTTTGCAGACTTGGGTACAAAGCTAAACTTCAGCACTGCATACCATCCTCAGACAGATGGCCAGATAGAAAGAGTTAATCAAGTACTTGAAGACATGCTTCGCATGTACATAATGGACAAACCAACCAAGTGGGAAGATTACTTGCACTTGGTAGAGTTTGCTTATAACAATGGACATCAAGCATCCTTGGAGATGAGTCCGTGTGAATATTTGTATGGAAGAAGGTATAGGACACCAGTGACTTGGGATAATCCAGTGAATTGGATTATGCTTGGACAAGAATTGATCAAGGAAATGGAGCAAGAGGTTGTAAAGATCAGGCAGAACCTAAAAGCAGCACAGGATAGACAGAAAAGCTATGCCGACAAGCATAGGGTGAACAGGGAGTTCAGTGTTGGGGATCATGTTTACCTTAGAGTGAGGGCAAGGAAGAGTTCTTTGAAGCTTGGAAGTTGTGCCAAGTTGTCACCAAAATATTGTGGGCCGTTTGAAGTGCTTGAAAGGATAGGGCCAGTTGCATATAGACTTGCATTTCCTGCTAGCACTAGAGCTCATAATGTTTTTCATGTTTCTTTGCTTAAGAGATATGTACATGATCCTAACCATGTGATAAATTGGGATGTGATTCAAGTGGAACCCGAGGGAGAGTTCCGAATCAAGACAATGCGCATCCTCGACAGGAAGGTCACCATGCTCCTAAACTGAGCCATAAGGTAGGTAAAGGTGTAATGGGAGCACTTCGGACCTGAAGAGGCTACATGGGAGCTGGAGGATGCCATGTGATTGGCACATCCATTTTTGTTCAATTCTGTGGAACACTGAGGCAATACCAGTGTATCATTTTGTTCAATCTTGTACAGCACTGAGGACAGTGCTATTGAAGGGGGAGGGGAATGTAATGTCCCAGTTTTGACCCCGTTACATTAGATGTATATGATGTATAAATTGTAAATGATCATGGTGTGGAGCTAAAGGCCAAGGCCCCACCATTGATCGGTTATGCTATGTTTTGGGATTTGAATTGTCGCCGATGGTATATCGGGGCATGCGGCATATATTATGTTGGTCATCATGTAAATATGCATATATAATTAATTAAATGAACCTGACCAACTACGATCGCGACAAATAAAATGAGAAAGGGGCATGATTTTTCCCAAGGATAAGGATGTGGGTGAAATTTGTCAAACCTTGGCCAATGAGAGAAAAACCCATGTGTCTTCTTCCTTTGTTTTATTCCAACAACTTTCATTAAGAAAGACTACTGGTGGTTGAGGCAGTTAATTGTTTTGAGGAGTGGGGTGGCAGGACTGTCAATCCTCACCCACACGCACACTCCACCACAGTGTTTGACTTCAAAATGGCAGGGGAAAATTTTCACGCTCTCTCCAATTTTGGGACCTCATGATTTTACTGTTCATCCCTCATGCACACATTTTCTTCTCTCCATGACTGTGTTGAAGGCTCATGCACTTCCAATTTTTATGTCCTTCCTGTTGTTTTCTCATCCACAGACAAAAACAGAGCTGTTTTTCCTCATGCAGGACCTCCATTGTCTGTTCATTCCTCACAGGATCGGATTGTTTTCCATGCACAATATTTTCTTGGTTTTTATCCACATATTTTTCGTCTGCAAATCTACGAATGGTTTGGTTATATTCTTCCCTCACGGACTGATTCGTGGGTCCTTCGTTGTCGTTTTCATTCATGCCTAGGCTGGGGAACTATAATCTCTTTCCCAGCATGGTATATGTATGTTTTCCCGGCGACTTCATTGTCCAAGGACGGGTTGAGTTTTCCCCACGTTGTGAGCCGCATCCACTGATGCATTTCGGGGGCTGTTAATTTCCACAAGCCATGAGCTCTGTTTTCTGTTACGTTTGGGGACTGATGTAGATGGTTTTAAGTCATTTTCCCTGGTTTAAGCTGTGATAGCTAAATTGATTACCGAGTGCAATGGTTGGTCTTCGAACTATATTGGGAGCAGGGATGGGGGCTTAGTTTTGCTTGATAAACCTGGTGGATGGAAACCACATAGACAGAGCTAGAGGGTTGGCCTTCTTCTCCATCACCCCTGAATAGCACTGGAAGGGAATGCAGGGCCTAAGGGACTGATTCCTTGTGTTGGGTGTGTTTGGGTGTCTTAGAGGTCAAGCTAGTTCTGGTGTAGGTGTTCTTGGCTCTGTAATGAGCTCACCAGCTTAGCATTGAGCCTTTCCCAACTCCTTGATGGCCTGATAAACCCAACTATGTTGGCTTGGCTGTGTGTTTTGTATATCCTTGGCTATGTGTAAGCCTGCTTGTTTCCTTATTCCTTGGAGAGTCATGCCTAGCTCGGGGGTGGCAGCATTGTTGAGGGATTAAGGAGCACACTGGCCTATGGTTGGGTGGAATGTTGTAGCGACGTAGCTGGTTGCGGAACAAGTTCATCAAAAGGTAAGTGCTCTTGTCCATTTTTACTTCTGCAACCTTAATTTCTATTAATGATATGATGAACACGTTGCATGAATGCTTGTTTGAATGTATGATGTTTCTGCTGTGTCTGATAGATGATTGCATCTGTGCATGATAAATATTCATGTGAGCATATTCTAGTTCAATATACAAGTTTAAGCACTCTGTTTATGAAATTTTGTGTATGCATATGTTCATGGGGCTCTTAGCCCGCATGGTTAATGCCATGGTGATCGCGTCCCCTACGCTGGTCGGAGGCATAGGGACATGATAGAATCCAACATGCAAGTAGCTTAGAGCTCCTAAGGTAGGGTTTCCTATTTGGTATATTAGATCTAGATCAGTTCTCCTTTTTCCTTCCAGGAAAATGTTCTCCAAAAATTACTTGAGAGAAACATGGAGAAAATGACTCCTCTAATGATAGATCAGAACCCCAATCCTTTCCTTGTCTTGATTCTTTATAGACAAACTTTTCAGTCAAAGGGACAGTTTAAATCATTTAACCCTTTTCAATTACTTTGGGTAATTATTAGTATTTTAACTTAGGAACTTTCTACTAGTTCCTAATTAGAATTTTTAGGTTTTGGACTATTTATTATATTTTCATAATAAATAATAATAGATGGAGCTTTTCATTATTTCTTTCCTCATTAATATTATAAATATATTTAACTCTTTATACATACCATGTATAAAGTACATAATAATATAACACTCGTTAACATTTGTCTTTGGGCATCATATACCATGATCCCTAGACTTAATAACGCTTCTTCATTAAGGTCAAGTAGGTATATGGTTTAGGTATACTAGGCTAGGAAACTCTAAACATCCTTGCATGTTGGATTTTCCTCGTATAACATGGTTGTTCTTCAGTACTTGATGAGAATACAAAAATTCAAAATTCTATTTAATCACTTATAAATAAGTATGATGAGTGTTAACCCAAAAATCCCCCACTCAGCTCTCAATGGCCTACATCACCCAAAGACACCATCTCATGACCCTCATATCACTCCATTAGACCCCCACACCCTCAAAATAGCTAAAGGATGAAGAAAGGGTCTTAAAAACCCCAAAAAGGAGCCCAAAATAGTCTCCTAGGAGCTAAAACCCCCAAAAAGAGGCTAAAACCATAAAAGGAGCTAAAGTTAGGGCGAAAGGGGATAAAAGCCCAAAAAAGGGGCTAAAGCTCTGACCAAGGGCTTAAAAGCCTAAAACCCCTTGAAAAATCTATACGAGGAGGGTGAGGGGTCACTCTCAAAGAACTTCTCCCTTGCATACTATTATGTTGCCCGTGGATGCCTTGAGACACCTTTGCCTCTCAAGCCACCCACACTCCCTCTCCACCATTTCCATTGAGCCAAATATCCCCATCCAAGAGAGGTGCTTCCACAAGCTAGGGCATGGTGGTCCATTTCCACCAGAGAAGGTATAGCTTGTCTTTCATGTCTTGTTTATTTGTTTTCCTTGCTTTCTAACCCTTGTTTCCATTTGTAGGTTTTATGTTTAACATTGTTTTTCAAGTTTTACTGCAGCTTAGTATTTGTTTGTAGGTCTTTGGAGGTAGAACCCTAACTTGTGTTTGTAGAGGGGTTCACCATTGCTTCTCTCTTCTTTCTGTTCGTAGCTTAGTTTACTATTTTGTCCATTTCCATTTCCATTTTTATTTTCTGCATTTACCCACTAGCAGGAACCTACCCTTCTGTTCTATAGACAGAAGGGAGCCATTCCCGCCCCTGTAGCAAGGAGAAATCCCTGCTACAGAACTGGTGACCATACCAGGTTGATCCCACAGGATCCTTGGTCCAAATTTTAATTTTCAAGTTTTTTTTTAATTTTTTGCCCCAGTTTTCAAAGATTTCGTGTTAAATCCACTTTAGATTTAGTTTATTTTCTGTTGCCAGTACTGTCAAAGCCTCTGCTAGGAAAAACCAAGTCAGACTGGACACAACACAAGTTACTGTCGGCTAGATCTAACTCTGCCTCACAAAAAACCCCAAATCCGGAGCAGGGCGCTCTTATCAGGGACAAAAGTGAGGTGAGGGTGCACTTAATGGGAAAACAGGTGTGCCCAAGGTGCACTTAATCCCTTGATAAGTGCAAATTCAACCCAGAAACTCAATCCACGACTGTTTCTGCATTCTATGTGACCCCCTCGCTTGTTTTTGAAAAAATATTGCGGCCCCCTCGCCAGATTTGATCAGAAATGTGCAGCCTGTCAAACAGAACTTCAATTCAAGTTTAATAGAGGTTAAATTTGAGTTTCATAGGGACTATCAGTGTGGCTCAGTCGCCTCTATCCAGCACTGCAAGTTAATTTCAGTTTTTGTTTCAATTTCATGCAATTTCTTTTACAAACAATGTGTAAATGCCAAGTAAATGTTAATGGCTTAATCAAATGAACCTAGCATAACTAAATTCAACCTAAAACAAATTATCTTTCTTACCATTCCTCCTCTACCCAGTCATCACCCTCTAAGGTATTATGGGATACAACGAAGGGCAAGCTCGTATAGATCTAGGCACTCCATTAATATTGTTTGAAACCACTAAAACTGGATGACCTGGAAGGTAGAAGGGGTAGAGAAGGAGGGCTTCTCATGGCGCTAAGCATCCTCCCTATTGACCAACCTTGCATCCAAGAGGTGACCTAATGATCTATGGATGGGTTTAGTCCCATTGTGTTGAGATCCCAACACCTTCTCTTGGTTGAAGAGGAATATCAGTGTGAGGTAGACATCTAGTTAGGCCATACACATTCAAGGTTAAAATTTGTATTTGTTCACAATTTATGATTATTCAAATGCATGCATACACAATGACATGAAATCTACCATGATGAATTCATAAACCATTTGCAGCTACCAAATACCAGAAAAACAAACAAACAAATACACCATACCAACTAATTAACCCAACTCAGTTCATGATGCTGAGTGAGCCTTAAAATTTACCAATTTACACTAAGTACAACCAATCTGTGGTATTTGAGGAAATTAGTCCCTGATTGCTTCAAATGTGGGAAGTACTTGGGATCTGCCCAGAAACTCATTGTGAGGAGTACCACAGGAACCCCAAAGTAGTTGGTCGCTGAGAGGAATTGCCAAGCGAAACGGGAAACGACCCCTTCCATTTGAGTAGAAACACCTATGAGGAAAAATCCAAGCGCTGTCTTCTGGCAACCTTGGTGGCCGAGTGACCACCTATAGCCAATAGGAAGCCACTGAAACTAGGTTCCAAACATCATTCCCACTGGTTTCATACATAAAAACACAATTGATGCTCCACACTCTTCCTCGTGCCTAAGAGGTGAACCACCACTATTTGGAACACTCAATAGACACCATCGAAGCTGCTCTTAGTGATATCCCACACCATCAGAAGGCCACACAACCTATGATTCTCATTCAGACCCATACCAGTCTGAACTAGACCTCCATACTGCACCATCAAGCCCCATGGCTAATGCAAATCTGGATCCATTTTCTGGCATAAACTTGGCAAGTGGACCCATGTCCACATCCCAACCTATCACCCACAACTTGGCAAGTGGCCCAAGAATAGTTATGCAGACTATCATTATTCAGCTGCCACCACTCATAGTGACCAGCCAAGCTGGACCACTGACAACACATGGGGGTAGTGGCCCTTCCACACACACTACCCCTCATGCCACACAGGGGGGCAGTGGACCTTCCACTTACGTTGTCCCTACTGTCATACATGGGGGCAATGTCCCCATCACTCATACCATCCCACCCACAACACTTTGGGGAATTGGCCCATCCGCAATGGTGCCACCGCAAGCACCCCCAGCTGTGCAGATGCATTATGCACCTGCTAACCCCACCACCATCGCAGCCCCATCCCACATCAACCTGGGGTCAAATCTACCATTCATGGCTCATCTTAACTTGCATGACTTGGCTAAATTAACAAATGACCCCATTCACCATCAATCCTTTTGGCCTCCAATGCCAACTAAGCTGCCATCAAACATCCCCAAGTTTGAATGCAAAGCAGGGGAATGTCCCCAAAACCACATAATGACATTCCATCTATGGTTCTTATCCAACAGCATCGTAGATGACTCCATCCAGCTGAGGCTATTCCAATGCACCCTTACAGGCATTGTGGCCAAATGGTACATTGAGCTGCCACAAGCCAAGTACCCAGACTTCAACTCCCTAGCCTTCATGTTCCTATAGTATTTCCAACTCCCCATCAGATATGATGAGGGGGTGGAGATCCTATTATCCTGCCATCAAAACATTGCCACTCATATAACTGACCATATCCATGAGTGGCGGCGATGCCTTAGCCTATGCAAAATCCAACTTGATGACATGATCTTCTTGGATTGGTTCCTTAAGACCTTGCTCTTGCCCATAGCAAAAGACATCGCATCCAAACATCCCCAATCTGAAGAAGAGGCTATACTGAAGGCCCAATAGTTTGACCTTATCTATGCTCAGTCTAGATACCTGTACACCGTAATTCCAGACACTCCTCGGTCGAGTACCTCATACCGTGATGCACCAGGGGCATCCCATGTTGTGGACAGCATCATAGGATTGGTCTCCCAACAGCCACAACCTCAACTGAAACCACCTGCCATTACACCACAACCAAGCAACACTGCTAGTGTTTCTTACCAGAACCAAGATCTAGACTACATAAGAATGATGTCTTAGTCTGGAGCAACAACTTCCTATGCACAGCCTGCGCCACTGCAGCAGGCGCAGGCCATGGCTTGGCTAGCACAGTAGTATGTGGGGAAAATTCCCACATTTGTGGCATGGCCACCCCCACAAATCTATTATGCACCACCAGTGCAACCGGTTTAAGCCCCTTCCCTCACTCCACCCACCCCATTGGGACAAGTGTTTGCACAACAAAACCGTCCCAACTAGCCTGCCCCCAACAATCAACAAGGGAAAGCTCAAAATAATCGGCCCCACAACCAAGGCAATAACCAACCATAGGGAGGCGGTCAACAACCGAACCCTCCTAACAATGCCACAGCAAATCGGCCAGCCCAAAACCCCCCATGACAGAATGCACCAAGACACAATGCTCTGTTGTGCACAAACCAACCGTGCACACTCTATGATGTTTATGGGCATTACACATTTGGGTGTCCCCTTATGTCTCATGCTAAGCATGCCATTCAAAACGAGGCCCAACAGGTCGCCAACGTGGCAAATCAAGCCCAATCCAACCCAGCACCACAAGGACCTCCCCCCATGGTGCTTTAAAACCCACTATCAGTCCAAGTATTGGTGGCAACTGCAGCCCCTCCCCAGGCCAATCCTAATGCTCCGGGGGGCACCTCTAATGGACAAAATAGGTGTTCACCACCTACTAGCGATGATGACTGAAGAGGTCAACTTGAAAACTTGACGGAATCAATACTATACCACCACCGAACCCACTGACACATCAGTGGCATCAACATCCAAAATGGTCAACCTACCTCTTTAGTTACCCCCGTTCTCATGCCCCCTCGTATGCAGAATTGCCAATAAAGCCACGGCTAGGGCTGCAGTCAACTATAGCATTATGGATGATTTGGCCCAAATTCCAACTGCCATGTCCGCTCTTGAGGTACTTAAAACATGCCCAACGTAGTGGAAAGCCTTACTAGCCACCCTTGGGGAAGTAGACCCCTCCAATTTGATCACATTCGACACAGAGAATAGGGAACCGCACATGCCAAAGACCATCACCTTTCAAATCCCAGTGTCCATCCGGAATTTGGTTGTGCACTGGTGCATAGTGGATGAGGGGGCATCCATGTGCATTATGTCTACCTTGGTTTGGCAGAAACTTGGATCACCAAATCTGCAACCATCCTGCGCAACCCTACGGGCTTATCATGGACATCCCACTAAAGCCCAAGGAATCCTCCCCCATGTCCCCATTACATCAGCCAAGAAGACAGTGCTGATTGACATAGAGGTCGTTAATGCTCAACTGACTACAACCTTCTCCTCGGGAGAAGTTACATATATGCCATGCGAGCTGTCGCATCAACTGTCTTCTGTCTCATGATGTTCCCCCATGAAAGGAATATTGTGATGGTTGATCAACTCACCTACCATGATCTACAAGGGTTAACAACAATTTCCAACGTTATCCCTACCATTACCACCATTGAGCCACAAGGGGTGACCACACACACTAATGTCGTCCCTACAACCAACACTATGGTTGAAAACACACTAGCCACCCCATTGTTGAATGTGGGACCTGGGTTGTTTGCTGATACCTCCATGATGGCCCCTTTCTCATTAGTGTCACCACCACTGACACAAAATGAAACTGCAGACTTGTGCATGGTCTCATCAAGCACCGCTGCACCCAAACAACAACTGTAGCCGGAGCCCCAACCACAACCACAACATCATCCGTAGCCACAACACCAACAACAGATGCAACATCACCCACAGCAGCAGCATTACGCACAACCACAACCACAACCGCATCCCCACATGTAACCAGCAGGGAGTTATCTGGGCTCATCCCTAGTCCATATAATTCCCTTCCTCTTTCCCCCACCTGGTGTCATGAGCAAACTGATAATGGCCACCTTAAGCCTGCCCAACTTTACATTGGGAATTTTGGTATAGTATCTTGATCCACTAGCTCAACCAACAATGCCCTAGGTTGTTTTAACCCCGATGCAACCTATCACGGTTGAGTCTCACCCTCCACCCAGTCTGCACAAGCCAACCGCCGCACCCACACCTACACTGCCCCAACCCAAAATGGCTAGGGGCAAGAACACCAAAGCCACCGTAGAGCCACGACAAGTCCCACCTTGCACCGTCTATGAGCAACAAGGCCATCCAACTCAAAATTTCCCTAAAATCCCAAGTAGATTCTAATCAATTTGAATTTCCTCATGTGGATTCGAATTTCTTGTGGCTATTTAGCCATTGTACTTCATTGTAATTATTATCTAATTACATTTTTTATTAATGAAAGCATTCATAGCTACAAGCCATTTTTGCACTGTTTCATTCTTTAATTGCTAAGTAAATTGTGTGATCTATCTTGTGAGTTGTGTGTTTTTCCACAGATCTATGTGCTCAATTTAATATCGAATCAGAGCCTCGGTGGACAAGGCACCTCTCCTCCTCAGATCTCCAGCTGGATCATTTTTTTGAGCAATTTTATCCATTCCTACTATGCACCAGAAGTAGAAGGTTTACCACTTAATACCCCAAGTTAAGGAATTGTAGATCAAGCTTGCTTGATCAATTATGTTGGGTGTGATGAAAACCTGAAATGTCCAGGTAGTCAACCTTACTTTGTATGTTTTATTGTGTGACATGTTATCAACTCTTCTCACAACATTCGCTACAAGCAACCCTTTATTCTAACTGCATTCACTACTACATCCAAAATGGCTCATTCAGTAGAGGCTCTCACTCTCTTCAACTGTCACCAGTGGAAGGAAGACATGGTCGTACTGCTCCACACCAAGAAGCTCTTTAGACTCACAGAAGAAATAGAGGCAGTTCCAGTTTTAAATCATGACAAAGAGAAGTACTTGAATGGGCTTGATGAAGCTCATGGATACTTATTATCCTTAGTCTCTTGAGATCTTCGATTCCACATCCAAGGATTGAAGACTCCCAAGGAGATTTGGGACAAGCTTGCCCTCCTTATTTTATAAGAAGGATGAGATGAGGGTCCATCAGCTAGAAAATTATATGATCTCTCTTAATCCATCCACCTTCGAATCACTGAATGAATTCTTCACAAAGTTCAAAAACCTGATATATCAGTTAAAGCAATGCAAAGTGGAGAAGGATGAAGATCAACTCATCCTTGCCATTCTCACAAAGCTCAATGTAGACTACTCAGTATTTGTATCAACCTTCCAAAGAATAAGGCTCACCACTCCAAATTGGAATATGCCCACCCTTGATGCCTTCATCCAATCTCTCACTTTTGAGAATGATAAATTGATCCAAATGGGGATCATTCAATCTCCCAAAGATCAAGCTCTCATTGCAAGAGGAGATAAGCCAGCAAATGATAATGGAAGCAAAGAGATGAGTTTCCTGTGAAGAAAGAGTAGTCAAAGGAGCCTTCAGGTTCAAAGAGAAGTAAGAATAATGGCAAAGGCAAGGTCCTTTTCTCTTACTGTGGAAGGGGCTTCCATTCAGAAAGCTCCTATATGAGAAGACAACTTGATGAAATGGCTCTTATTTTGAAGAAACATAACATTTCTACACCTACTATCACAAGGAAGGATGACTCTAAAGAAGAAGATGAAGAATACCAAAGGAAAGGCCATGCACTGAAGGCTAGCTACTCATCAGCTCATGTCTTCCTCATTGATTTTGGAGCTTCCAATGATATGGTTCCATCTAGAGAATCATTTTGTTCTTTTCAGTCCTTTGATGGTCTTGGTATTTAGATGGGAAATAACATTAAAGTCCAAACAAAAGGGAAGGGCTCTATCAATCTTGAACATGGAAGGTTCAAAGATATGCTATTTGTTCCCTCCCTAGCTTCAAACCTGTTATATATCTACCAGATGATCCATACTAGATCTCCAAAGCGAGTGATCTTTGGTCCTGACTCAGTGGAGATCACAGATATCTCTATTGGGAACATCATAGCGAAGGGTGTTACAAATCATGCCTCAAAAGCATATGAGTTCTCACATTTCATGCCTCCTTCAAAACCAATGCACTCTCAGCAACCACTTGCAAGGGAAGGTAAAATCATTGCATCTACTTCTTTTGCAACTTCTACTAGTATTGCAGATCCATATTTATCAGTTTATGATATTGAGATTCAAGGTGATTCAGATCTAGATTTAGTGCCTACTTCCAAACTGGAAGCTAGGAAGATGACTGAAAACCCACCCGATACTCAGAAAGGAAACACCCTTGCGCTATGCCATGCATTCTTACCTCCTTCAGAGAGCTGCATGAGACTCCCTGTAAGATTCTACATGGAAAGTGATTAGTCTCACTACATTCAGAAGAATGGATATGATCATACACCTCTTCATTCAGCAAGAGACAAAGGTTACATGCCTCCTTCCCTCCATCATCATTTTTGGAGAAGAAGGAAAAGTATACATGCCAGGCCCCAGAATACCTGTGCACAACACACCATGCATGCTGCTGCACTAACTCACAGAGATGAATATTGCAGAAACATATTTTCAATTTTTTCAAACTTGAGACCTGATTCTACCTACTTAGATAGAGGGGGGGATTTTTTCCCATGTGGTTTTTTCCCTAGCTCCTTGTATTGAGCAGTTACTTTATTTACTTGATGTAATGGGTGACCTATGGTCTTAGTTACCAGGGCCCATAGATTTTCTAAGTTAGCATTCAGGGGGTGTTAGGATTATTACTCCTTCCTTGTCCAATTTGGTCATATGTCTAAATCAGGAGTCATGTCTAAATCGGAAGTCCATCCAGTCTATTTTTAGTCACTAGCACGATTGGTTCCACTTGGCGTAATTGGGGCACATGTTTCAGTTACTAAAGTGTGGGGAACACTAATTGAGGCCTAGTACCACTGATTTCACTTGCATACATCAGTTTAGGAGCCTCCTAGACCAATCCCTACAATTTAGGAGCCACTGGGAATGCCTATACCAACCAAGGTCAGTTGAGTTGAGTTGGTGACTAGTCAAGCTCAGTTACGAGTTAGTTACATTCAGTTCTAGTCCTCTACATTCATTTAGCACTAGGTTTTCATGGCTTCATGCAGGACGGGTGCATTTCTCACCTACCATAGTCAATTATCCTTAGTCAACATTGAATTAGACACTTGAGTTGTGTTTTAGAACTCCTATAATGATTTAGACAAGGTCAGTTAACTACTGAGTCCTTTGATAATGATTTAGACAAGGTCTTAGTTACCTACAGTCAATTAGAGTCTAATCAATTTGAATTTCCTCATGTGGATTCGAATTGCTTATGGATATGTATCCATTGTACTTCATTTTATTTATTATCTAATAACTTTTTTGATTAATGAAAGCATTCACAGTTGCTAGCCGTTTTTGCACTGTTTCATTCTTCAATTACTGAGTAAATTGTCTGATCTATCTTGAGAGTTGTTTGTTTGTCCACAGATCTATGTGCTCAATTAATACATACTTCATTTTAAAATTGATTAAAATCCTTTTAATTCATCAGGATTCCTTTCTTTTTTCCCAAATGACCCATGATATCCTTCTCTTTTGCAAACCTGCTCGATCGAGAAAAACCAACTCCCGCAAGAATAAAGTTTCGCACAAGTGCTAATAGCGCAGGTTTCAACGGTTACAATGGAATATTGATTTAGATCAAGGACCTAAAATTATTCTGCTAATAAAATATGTTTGGTTCAAAATGTTTGGTAAGCCAATGAAATTGTTTAAAGTGATTTCATAATCTACGATGCGTACTTAATCAGATCAAGATCTACAGTCATGATTGATTCCACTGAATCAACATGCATGATATATAATGGAAGGGAGTCCCAACGAAATCAGTTAAAAGGGATCACAGATGAATGGTTGATATCTATGTAGGTTTAGATATACGGTGTAAAATCACTCCACTGGGAGAAGATGCACACTAGTTGTGGGGATTAGACCAAGCATAATATTTAAAGAAAAAAATGGATCGATAGTGGGAATTCATATCAAGTAAGATCAAATGTTGAGTTTTAATTCACTCAATCAATATTGAAGTCAGTTATGAGATAAGTTTGTGATGTTAAAAATTAGAAGAAATTTACAATGATGAACTAATTTGATGTAAATTTATGGATGGGATAAACTCCGCTACAGGAAGCCACATGAGGGATAAGGATGAGTAATATAGTGGGAGTTATAGGTACATAGGTAAGTAATGATCAAGATCTTCATCTCAGGATGAAAGGAATTAAATCCACGGAGAAGAATGAAGTTGGTAGAATAAGATGCATGACAAATAAGAGAATTAAAAAATATAAAAGCAAAGAACATGTATCTGGTTTATTTTTATGTATCTGCATTGAAAAGTGAGAGCTCATGACTGTGCATAAGAATCCAAATTATACTAAGATTTTGTTCTCTTTTCAACCAACCAGGTAGTGTTTCTCATCCTTACTCAAGGCTATTTAAACATGGAGAATGTATAAGTGATGGAGGCTCAAGCACAGGAATATCTGAAAATGGAGGAAGTATTTGAAGATAAATACTATGATATTTCTGACACCATATTGCCTCTAAGTTCAGTAGTTTTGATAAATAAAAATTTAAAGGTTCTCAAAGACCAAGAAACTGATATCCACAGAGTCTTCCATTCCCATTTTAACTTTTTCACTATTGAGCAAACCCTAAGCTTCTTGAAGTTTGTCGATTGGCACACCAACAATTATTCCTCTATCGAGAGGGTAATTATGGATGTAGCCAAGTCTAAGTTCCTTTTTCATGTAAATTAATTATTCATCTGAGATGCATTCTTCGTGCTGGCCACTTTTACCCAGTTATCTCAAGAATCAATGAAGAAAGTTTAATCCAGTCATTCAAAAAAGCTCCTGTAGAACAAAAGCATGTTTTTTTTTTTTCATTTGTTGTTTCAAGCCAGATTTCTCTTCATAGAATCAATATTTCCCTATTATTTCAAACCTATTTACTGATGAAACCCAATTTATTATCTCCTTGATGAGTCAATTTTTAGGTTTGGATACAGATAGATACACCACTGAGTTTTTTATGAGCCTTTTATTCAAAGTGAGTATTTTTCAAATTGAGTCTGTCAAGTCTATTCACTCATGTTGTATTAAGTTTGATGAATTCCTAGCTGAGAACATCCACTCTCAGTTAGTGAATTTCCATAGTACTAGGATTTTCAGATATCAATCTTACTTGGTAAATATGCTTCTACTCTTCAATGAAGAGAACTTGCAATTTCCAGAGATTGTTCTCACTGATTAAATGAGCAGGAACTTTAGAAAATATATGAATTTCTGATTTCTGAAGTATACCAAACATTTTTCCAATAGAGGCTTCCCATGGTAATACCACTGATGAAATATGTATTACAATTTTCTCTAGAAAAAGGATTGGAGATTAGTTTTTTATGGAAGGAGGGACTGTAATAAGAACATATGCATTTGTTCATCCACCCTATCTGTTACCAGCCTTCTTAACTCCTAGGGTTTTTTCTCTAGAGATGATTAGACAAAAGTTGATTGTGGAGAATGAACACTTCATTAATTTTAAGAAGTCTTCTGAAATTAAATTTCCATAGGTTATTTGTCCATTCATCATAAAAATAAGGTCTGCTTTACAAGTGGTAGAGAAAATATTGAAATAAATGGGGTTTTAGATAGATGCAGTTGCTAATTATGATTCCCATCACATTATATCCATCAAAATACAAGTGAACAAAAATAATCCTTTTGAACATCTTGAGATTGGAGGTATGACCGAGAGTGACAATTGGATAGATTATCCTCATGAGACAAAGGGGGATGAGGACATGAAACAAGGTTCTACTTCATCAGTGAGGGAAGTCAGTTCCACACAACCCGACCCTTCAAGTATTGTTCCAACATCCGAAAGGATCACACATATAGAAAGATTTTCTGAAAGAACAAACAAGAGACATTTCTCTGATGCCATGGACATAGGCGAAGATGATACAGCTAAGACATGCAAAAAGAAGAAAATTGAAGAAACAAGCAAGATAAACCAAGTAGCCGATGTCAAAGGTAAAAATAAGAATCACATGAGGGTTAGACGACCTACATTTCAAGTTAAGGAGTATCCTTTTTCTGAAACACACAAATATTCCACTTCTTAGTTTAGAACTAGAGCTGAACTGTTTGAAAAATATAGAGATGATAAGGAGGTGACTACAGATGAAGCTTTAAAGTTGTATACAGATGTCAGGAACATATCTAGTAAATATGTATCCCTAGTGACTGTCATAGATCATACCCATAATACACTAAACATGGAAATACCAACTAAAAACAAAGTTGTTGAAACGCGAATGAACTTAGAAAACATCCCAACTCTTCATATGATTCATTTTCATAAACAGGTTGGGGAGGTAATTTACCGTGACCTTCTTAAGGCCACTTTGAAAGTATCTAGAATACAATAAGCTAAGAGGAAAGTGGAGAATCAGCTGAGGTAGGAGAGGGTTGAAAACAATGCGCATCAACAACGGATAAAGAAACTTGAAGGTGGTCTGTTAACAGTTGATATTGAAGTTGACAAGGGAGAAGCTACTAAAAATATATTGAATTAGAAAGAAAGTAATATTAAACTCTTCAAGAAAAAATTAAAAATTCCAGCCACCCAACCCATACAAGCTACTGAGCTTACTGAGTTGGAGAAAGAAAAAGAATAGCTTAATGCTGAATTAAATGATTGTAAATCCAAGATTTTGATATTTGATGAAGAAAAGAAACAATGTGAAAGGGATATGAGACTTATGGTTGAAAATGAAAAATATTTGAAGGAAAAGCAAGATGAGTTGGAGAAAGAGTTGAAGGAAAAAGGTAAAAAACATTTCACCTCCTGCACAGGTTAGCATAGATTCTGTGGTACAAGCTATGTCTCAGGTAATCTTGAGAGATTTGGAAATAACATGATTAAAGAACCAAAATAAGAATTTGGATAGTTTGGCTTTGAAAATAGAAGAAGAGAGGAAAACCCGGGAAAGAAAATGCAAAGACTTGATAGATAAGAATGAAAAGATTTTGAAACATGTAACATGACAATTACTAATACATGGAGATAAGCACATCATTTGGGATGTACTTATAGCTGAAGAATCCAAATTCATACCTTATCTAGACTATATTCTAGACAAAGAAATTGTGATGCAAGCTTCTAGGTAGAGTGTAACATCAATAAAATAAATACTGAGTAAAAATACCATAGATATTGCTAACAATACTATTCATTTCTTGAATGCTATGACAGAAGAATAATTGAAAGTGGAAAAATTCAAGGACATAATTTCCATTATCACTTGGGAGAGGAAGGTCGTGAATAAACATCAACATTTGGACATTGTTGAAGCCAAAATTGACATTATGAACCATGAAATCAAATTGTTTATTGAAGAATTTACCCCATTATGAAAAATGGGTTAACCCTTATTTTGGGAGGAAAAGGGAGGAATGTTTTCCTAGAAAGAATATCATGACCGTTTGGTCGCATGGATGTTAGATCACCAAAAGTTTGAAGATATGAAACAATCATTTTCAGGAAAGGTGATAGTGGAAAAGTTAGTAGATGATTTTGAGCTGGTCTTTTCCTTCAAAGACACATGTGCATGCTTTCTAGATTTTTCATACAGAGAAAACATTGAATTAAGAGTACTGAAAAAAGAGATGGCCAACCTGGACCTAGGATCTATTGATCAGTGGAAATTGGTTGAAAAGTATGGAATATCTAAGTACAAGCTACATGGATGAATACCGGTCGAAGACCGATTTCTGAAGATTAGTTAATTGGGATTTAATTTTCAAAAATCAGTTTATTAGTAAGTTGCTATAATATGAAAGATGTAAAGGAAGTTATGGCATACTTTTAGAAGTTATTTATTTATGTCATGGAGCGATTTTGTAAAAGAACCAATTTTTGTAATGAAGAAAGGGATGGAACCTGTGAGATTTTGCATCCAACTAATATTCCTAAAGATTAATAAAATTACAGAGTTGAAGCTAGCCTTTTTCAAATATTCTTATGTTGTATGTGTTACATTATGCACTTTCCCTTTCTAATGTTCATGTATTTCTTGTTATTTACTTCCATAATTTTTTTCCTTCATGTTTGAAAATGAGTTTTTAATAGTACAAAATTCATAATCATATGATCTACTCTATTTATTTCACACATTCACCAATTTGTTCATCTAAATTTAATGCTGGATTCATCATAGTTATATGCCCACATTAATGGACTATTCTTTATTTCTTCTATAATCACATGACTAAAGATTTTTTACTGTAACTGGATTGCTACCCTATCTTTGTAAAATTTTCTCATGTAACAACACTCTCAATGATATTGTTCCACATTATGACTCCATGCCCAATGTACATTTGTTTCAACCATTTACAATATTAATTTTTCCTTTTGATTATAAATATCTTATCTTGTGAGAAAAATATTGAGAGATGCCTCTCTGGAGAGAAAGAATCCATCTTTCTTTCCTAAATCTTGGTTTCGTCGTTACCTTGGGGTTTATACTTTCACAACCCAGGGTAAAATATGAGTTCTAACACTCTCTTTATTTCTTAATTCACCTACCCTTATCCTCTCTCTTTCTCTTTCTCTCTCTCCCTCTCTCACCTACCTATCCCACTACAACTTAGCACCCCCCATCTCTCTCTCTCTCTCTCTCTCTCTCTCTCTCTCTCTCTCTTTGCCTCTTCCTATAACCCCCTTCCCCTCACTTTCCTTGAATTCTATAAAACTATACACCCCTACCCCAATAATAATGTCCATATTATTCTCTCCCAAACTACACCTCCACCTATCCCTATTTTTTCACACCCTCCCACCCTCACCCCCCCTTCTCTCTCTCTATCACCCATATAATCGTCCAACTACCCCTAACAACCACACATATCTCTCTCATGCAATTCCTTAGCACCACCTGATTATATTTATCTATCTTTTACACATACACCATGTACTCATCCTTGTACTACCTATTGGTCCTCGGGATGGTAGGGCATAATTCATCTAGAATTCTTCCTAAGTATGGAGAAGCAGCATAAAAGAGTAAAAGGAAGGAGCTACGATAGAGGAAGTGTTGATGTATTTGTAAATTTGTAATGTATTCACTTCTATATCCTATGTACTGTACCTTGATGTTTATTCTGAGAAGTATCTATAATGTAATTGAGTCATGTCATGGCCCGATGTTCCGATCGGGAGATTCAATAATGTAAACAAGTCATGTAAAGTCATTTAGCTTAACCCTCCATTGTAAGTTAGGGAAATTGTCCCCACAATCTCTTCAAGGTTAAACCTCCTTGTTGAGTAGAGGGAAAAGTCCCCACAGTTGTGGGGCACTAGGGTTATTAGGCTCTCCTAGAGAAGTCAGCCCTGGTAAGTAATTGTTAAGTGAGGCCGACTTGTTGGAGTGGACATAAAGTGAATGGATATAAATAGAAGTGAGGCTCTCCTCATTTCTACATATCACACACACACTCACTCACTGGGGTGCATGAGTGAGAGAGGAGAATCTCTCTCAAGTGAGAGAGAGAGAGAACTGTTGTTGGAGATCATCTTTTCTGTATTTGGGTTTTACTATTGCCATTAGTGCTCATTCTATCTCTGATAAATTTGCATGGTTTTCTCCTTTATGGTTTCCCTAAGGAAAATTATTTCTGTCTCTTGTCTCTTGTGATTATTGTTATGCATGTTATTATCTCAGATAAGATCCTAGATCATATTGCTTAAAATGATAAAAATATAACATGGTATTAGAGCTAACCTAAGAAGAATAAAATGTGTAGCTGCAGAAGCTAGGGCTTCTTAATTTTTGGGTCTCTCTCCACAATCCATCAGCAAAATGATGCTAGGCTAACTCTCCATTCAAGGGCACATCTTTCTATCAAAACAAAATTTGATTCCAGGCATTTTCAGTTTTTGGTGCGAGAAATTAGGGATTTTTACAGAAGAGGAATTTTTGAGTGAGGCTGGCATAGGATTTCTCTCCTCATAAAAATCGAAGTTTAGAGACCTAGGTTGAGACTTTTTTTTTGGGTGAAACTCCAGGAAAGTCAAACCCTAGTTTGACCCTGGGCCTGAAAAACCCTAAAATACTGAAACCGATAGTTTTGTAGATTTGCTATATCTCAAGATTAGAGAAGGCTTAGGTGCCAAAACTTTCACAAGTTGAAGATAAATTCCTTATGTACACTGTGTAAATGTTTCTTCTTCAAATTCAATATATTCTAGGAGATATGATTCCTCTAATTCAGGGTTCCAACCTCTTCCAGGATTGATCCCTATGCAGGACACATAGGGAGAATTACTATATCTATGACTACGAAGGTTCAAATGAAATTTATCAAGATTTTTTAGAAAGGGCATGGACTTTAATTTATGTGGTAAACGTTTCAAACCCTGAATATGAACCAGTGACACGTGGTAGTCTGTACAAGATCGCTCTTCTGAATAGTCCTGAAATAGAACATCTCGGGGAAATGAGCATAAGTATCAATTAATGAATCCAATTCTTCTCAGACCTATGGCATTGGAAAGAGGACAGAAAAGGATACCTCATTGCAAAGTTTCAGACATATTGGAGTAGTACTTTTAGAGATAGCATAGAAATAGTATCATGCATTTTTGCAAAAGAAATTGGTAAACTAGGGCTTCCTGTTACGGGAGTTTCCCTCCACTGTTTTTGGAAAAGGAGTAGATTGGACAACTCACCTTGAAGATTTATATCTTTCTATCCAATCATATCTGAAAGATTCCAAGCTTTTTGAAAATTAGGGTTTATTTTTTAAACCCTAGATTATCCAGCTCCGGAACCAGGACAAACACCTCAAATCGGTAATATATAATATTTTGCTATTTACATTTGAGGTTCTCATTTCTAAATGACTAGTCACACCAGCTTGATGACAAGCTTGGTGAAATTGACAAATTCCAAGAATGGAATTATTGGATCTCACTGGTTCTTGAAGAAAATGAATTGAACACCTACATAAGTGGAGAGTTTCAAGTTCCAGAGGGAGATGAGGCTAAAAGCCTTACATAAGAAGAACTTGGTCAAGGCCAAGAAGATCATTGTTAATTCAATCATGAATCACCTTATATCACAAGTGTCTTCCCTAAAGACACATAAAGATATGTTTGATTCCTTGACCAAGATATTTGAAGGGAAGAACATAAATCAGAAGATGAGTTTGAGAAAACAATTGAAGAATGCGAAGATCCAGAATGCAGAGACCATGCAGTCATTCTTTACAAGGGCCTCTCAAATCAAACAACAACTTGAAGGAGTAGAAGAAGAAGTGGAGAATGTAGAATTTACCTTGAATGGCCTCCTAGGATCATGGGATTCATTCATTCAAGTAATGTGTGCCAAAAGGAAGTGATTACTTTCAGCAGACTCTCGGAATAAGAAGAAGCTCGACCCATAATAAGAGAAGAGAAGATGGGAGCAACTGAATATCAAGTGCTCACGATTCAAGAAGATCCCTCAAGTGATGAGGGATATGAAGAACTGAATTCTTGAAGACCCTCTTATCCATATTGAGCATTTGGATAAGAAATGATGCTTTCATGAATGAAGAAGATGATGAAGTTGAAAGGAGTCTACCCATGAAACAAATAAAGATAAGTATTCAATTGTCATTTCATGATATTGTTTTGTTATGCATTTGTTTATATTCAGTTGATGTATTA
>LPNX010284970.1:212454-296130 GCA_001517045.1 Pseudotsuga menziesii
GTCAGTATACTACTAATATGAATGTGATGGGTAAGTAGCGCATAGGTGCTATACAACTCTCCATTGCTACTTATCTAGAATGAAACCTCTTTGCTGACATATTGGATTAGTGCACAATCTCAATGTTGTCTTGGTAGAGATGGAAGGAATCTAGAAAGTTTTCGTGAGATATGGATGAATGTTGTATTGGCTAAAATAGTTGCATGATCATATATTTATGCATAATAATTTTCCATTATGAATATTCCTTATGAAATGTTTTCTAACCATAGAAATGCATTTGAATTGTAGGAAATATCACATACAAACACCTACAAGCAAAGAAGGATGAGACTTGTTTCGAAGAACAAGTGACGACAGTTCAAGATGAAGAATAATATGATGAATGCAGCAACATCATTGATGCAGAACCTTCAAGCTATGAAGAAGTATCCAAGAATATAGGGAAGACCAGTTCAAGAAGAATGATGTCTAGGATGCAGTATCGAGACCTGAAGGAAAGTTCGTAGTTCCATCATGTAGTATATGGAAACATCGTGGGATACAAGGCAAGATTCGTAGCATGAGGCATAGACTATGAAGAGACATTTGCAGCCACTAGAAATACACATGACAAGAAAAATCATGTGTGCAAATGAAAGAAGGCCTTGTACGAGCTCAGAAGACACCCATGGGATAACACATACATGAGGAGCTTGAAGATCACCTAGAGTGATGAAGATCTTAACCTTTTCTACAAGGTTGAAGATGAAAGCCTATAGAGGATGACAAGCTCACATATGGGTGTGATAAGAATGCTTTCAAAGATAGAGGATCTTGGTATCCAGTGACCCTAGATGGATACATAGAATATTAGTAGCAGAGGAAGCTACTTATCATAGAATGTTTCAATGCATAGAGTATGAAAGGCAGAGGGAGAATGATGCTCCACTTTAGAGGGAGTGACTACAGAAGAACCTGAGTTTCAACATGGTACGAAAGGATGGATAGATTAATGATAACTCTAGGCTTTACTGAGAGTAAAGTGGATTCCAACCTTTACTTCAAGGTTTAGGAAGGCAATCCCATGATACCCCTATTATATGTGGATGACCTGTTTGTGACAGGTGAGGATAGATTGATTTCTGAAACGAAGACGTAGCTTACTGCCGAGTTTGAGATGAAGGACTTGGGCATGATACATTACTTTCTAGGCATGGAGGTGTGGCAGAATGTGGATGGAATCTCCCTGGGACAAGGGAAGTATGCAATAGATATCCTGAAGAGATTTAGGATGATGGAATGCAAGGCCATGACCATACCTATGGAATCGAACCTAAAGCTATTGAGTGTTGCTTCATCAGAGTAGTTTGATGCCATGATGTATCGTAAGATGATTGGATCCTTGATGTACCTGACAAACACAAGACCAAATATTTTATTTGTGGTGAACACCTTCAACCAGTTTCTCACAAATCCTAAACATGTTCACCTAATTGCTGTAAAGCATATTTTGAGGTACCTGAAGGATATGGTTGGTTATGGGCCCAAGTATGATGTGAATCAAAATTTTAATCTGGAGGGTTATGTTGATTCAGATTGGGCACGCAGTGCTACAGATAGAAATAACACCTTGGGGTGCTACTTCAGTATGGGATCAGGTGTGATCTCTTGGTTTAGTAGGAAGCAATCCTGTGTAGCACTGAGTATAATGAATGCAGAGTACATCTGTTGGAGTAGGGTCTCGCAGCTACAGGAAAAGCTACTATATCGGGACAAGAAAGTCAAAGGTAACAGTACTTGAGCGACCAAGAGGAGAGAGCTCAACCAATGCACTTAAGGCAGTGGCGTAGACAGGAGGGCTCAGCTACCCTCATAAATAGAAAAGGAGCAACGGGCTGAGGTATTGAAGACGAAGTACAGAAGGGAAGCGACCAAGGAAGCGACGCATGTACCCACGATCAGCGCTGGGAAGCGTGAAAGACTGCAGAGAGCTGTGGTGTGATGGAAATAGATAGTTTGAGTATGGATAGACCGACTATCACAGTTAGGGTTTGGGTTACTATTGGGATAGGCCCACAGTGTTGTAATGGCGAGACCTTCAGGCCACCTATATAAGCATGCATTTTCTATTGTAAAAGGTTAGCTATTCATACATTTAGCTAGTCAGTCGATGATCTGTTAGCTCATAGAAATTTTGTATTATAGAAGAGCTGAGCTCTGGTTCTGTTATTCAGTATGTAACATCTTACTGTAACCAATAGCTGACTCCTAGAGCATGTATGTAACAATCCGCAGGGATTGAGAGTGAGAGAGAGAGAGAGAGAGGAAGAGTATATTGTAAGAGAAGCAATATAAGAGAAGAGAAGAGATCTAAGAGAGAAGGGCACCTGGCGGTGTGCACAGAGTTACCCAGAAGATCTCAGCTGCATATGAGGTTGCAGTGGAACTGTGTTTACTCTCCTAAGTTATAATATATAAACCAGTTCCTGTGGACGTAGCTTCTACCCTGGAAGTGAACCACGTAAAATCAGAGTGTTGTGTGATTGATTCATGTGATTGTGTCTACTTATTTCTATCTGTCATTCATTACATGAACTTTGCTTACAGTTAATGTATGTATGCTATCTTTCAGTTTACAGTAGCTTAGAAGGATGAACTGCGCATTGGATCTGTTAATTATTATGTGTATGAGTTTACCAGTGCTTGATTCATGATATTAACACTTACAGTGTTAAGTGATTTATGTATACAACTTCAACAAGATTGCGCATAGTCGATGTTAAGCTTGTTAGACCGTAGAAGTCTAAGTGAGGCTGTTTAGTTCAGCTAGTGTACCTAAGGGAGAAAGCCCTTAGACCTCGAGAGTCGTATTAATCCCTACTATAGGAGATATCGCAAGTACAGAAAGGCAGTATCGCACCATCGGAGGAATTACGGTGTGAGATATCGCAGGAGAGAAGGAAAGTAGAGGGGAAGGTTGCACATCGTTTGCGAGGCTGTGATGCGATAGAGTCCTTCTCCTATCAGAGTCAGTGAATAAGAGAGAACGTTGCCTCACGAAGAGATCCCGCAGGCTAAGAAGAGATAAAGACCACCAGGATGCCACAGAACCTGGTTGAGGACACTTGAGTCTTTAGCCAACCCATAAGATCACTTCGGGTGAGACTTCAGGCCATTTTGCAGTCTATTGCCGAAAGGGCCAGTGAGCTAGGGGTGTTGTTGGTACATAACAAGTAAACCCGGGTCTTCCTTGTAGTAACCAACAACATCGCATCTTGTTCGGCTAGTTGTGAGGCAGTATGGATCAGGAAGCTACTATCTGAGCTATTTGATCTCTCGTTGGATGCTACCTATATCTTCTGTGACAACCAGAGTTGCGTGAAGTTGTCTGAGAACCCAATGTTCCATGACAGGTCGAAGCACATCGAGATCAAATATCACTATATCAGGGATATGGTGCAGAGAGGAGCAGTGAATCTCTAGTATGTTGCGATGGATGAGTAGATAGCAGATGTGTTGACCAAGCCACTGGCTAGGGTGAAGTTTGAGTACTTCAGAGAGAGGGTTTTTGTTCTTCAGATAGAAGATACTTCAAGGAAGAAGTGATGGGACACATTTGCAGGAGCCATTCGAAGCATGGTAGGAGGATCCTTCCCATGGCTGTGGATGTAAGCATTGTGTGATGAGCATCAGGATGATGATCAGGATGATCATATGATGATGATATACATCAAGATGATGCTATGATGAGTATCCGGATGATACTCTGTGGATATATTTTACAGATAACATGTAAAATATCCTGAGAGATCTGATAGTCTGTGCTCAAATGATCTTTCAAGGTTTTGCTACAGGTTGGCCATGGACAGGTTGTGTAGGTAGCATAGAAAAGATCTTGAGAGATCCTATAGTCTGTGCTAGGATTCTCTTTCAAGGTTTTGCTACAGGTAGCATAGAAAAGATCCTGGGAGATCCTATAGTCTGTGCTAGGGTGCTATTTCGAGGTTTTTCTACTAGAGGCATGTAATCATCCCTGAAGATTCGATAGGTTGAGCTATGTGCTCGTAAAAGTCCTGGGATGCTTGTAAGGATTTTCCTGACCACATAGAAAAGATCCTAGGAGATCCTATAGTTTTTGTGCTAGGATTCTCTTTCAAGGTTTTGTGGTGGTAGTCACATAGAAACAATCCTGGGAGATCCTATAGTCTGTGCTAGGATTCTCTTTCAAGGTTTTGTGATGGTCACATGTAAAAGATCCTTGGAGATCCTATAGTCTTTGATAGGATTCTATTTCAAGGTTTTGTTGATGCATGTAATCAGTCCTATGGATTCCACAGTATGGCCAAAGATGATGAAGACCTATAAAAGCCATTCTCTGGGATAATGGAGGCATTTGGTCAATTCCAAATAAATTGTTTCAGTATAGGACTGACACCTAGCCTAGAGCTGAGAGCCATTATTTGAAAACGAAAGATGTAAGTTCCGGGCATGCCATTCTGACATGGTTCTTGGATGAGATGTAAGTGCTTAGTGGGCCATTCTGACATGGTTCTTGGATGTGTTCCTCTCATGGTCAGATATAAGTGTTGAAGAAGATGAAGACCTACCTAGAGGCTAGGCCTACAACTAGCATGAAAAAGGAATGGATCTATAGAACTTCCTATGATGATAAGAATGAAGAGATAGAACTATTTGATTGAGATAGAAGATGCAGTGATGATGATGATGATGATCTAGCTTTGATGATGATCCAAATCAAGTGATGATCTAGACTTGATGAAGATGACTTGACGATGAATATGAATTGAAGATGAAGATGACTTAAAGATGAATTCGACTTGATGATGATCCATATGATACAGAGAAGAAGACTTGTGCTGATAAATTGTGTTGAGAGCCTTCCTAGTTAAGAGGGAGTGTTGATGTATTTATAACTTCAGAATGTATTCACTTGTATATCCTATGTATTGTACCCTGATGTTTATTCCAGGAAGTATCTATAATGTAATTGAGTCATGTCATGCCTCGATGTTCCGATTGGGAGATTCAATAATGTAAACAAGTCATGTAAAGTCATTGAGGTTAACCCTCCATTGTAAGTCAAGGAAATAGTCCCCACAATTGAGTCAAGGTTAACCCTCCTTGTTGACCAGAGGGAAAAGTCCCCATAGTTGTGGGGCACTAGGGTTATTAGACACTCCTAGAGAAGTTGGCCCTGGTAAGTAATTGGTAAGTGAGGCTGACTTGTTTGAGTGGACATAAAGTGAACGAAAGAATATAAATAGAAGTGAGGCTATCCTCATTTCTACATATCACAAACACACTCACTCACTGGGGTGCATGAGTGGGAGAGGAGAATCTCTCTCAAGTGTGTGAGAGAGAACTACCATTGGAGATCATCTTTTCTATCTTTGGGTTTTACTGTTGCCATTGGTGCTCATTCTATCTCTGAGGAAGTTGCGGGGTTTTCTCCTTTATGGTTTCCCCTAGGAAAATTCTTTGTCTCTTGTCTCTTGTGATTATTTCTGTGCATGTTATTATCTCAGATAAGATCCTAGATCATATTGCTTAAAATGATAAAAATCGAACAGGAAGGAGCATAAAGGAAAAGGGAAGGATGTTGCGACATAAGGAGTAAAGAGAAGAAGAAGACAAAGAAAAGGCGTGTCATGAATAAGATGTGTCAGATTAGTAAGCCACGATAGATGTAGACAACAAGGTACGAGATGACATGGTAGAATATCCAAAGAAGTAGGCATGTGAAGAAGTGTAATGGCAGAAAAATGACTGTAAGGAATAATGCTAAGAAAGCAACAACCCTTAGAGCCAAAAGAAAACACACGCATGAAGGCATCTTTGTAAGTCATCCCGATAGATATTTTTTGTTTTGTGTTGCTAGAATAGGAAATACATTATGTTGTATGAATATAGTAAGTTGGCTGGGATAGCGATTGAAGAGAAGTCTGTAAAGAGTTTGTTAGAGTCTGTATCAAGTCACTATTGAGTTGGTAACAATTGTGTATGGGATTTGTAGTGAGTATGTAATGGGGATATAAAAGAAGGAACACAAGATGTAAATGGGTTAGATGGTTTTATATAATTAGTTGATACAACAATTTTGAGTAATCTCTAGACTCTTGGAAAAGATGATTGAGCTATACTTTAGATAGATAGTTTTTTTTAATGACTCTGGATAGTTGAGTGCATTAGAGTAGTGGTTTTGTAGCTAAGTGCGCTGATAAGAATAGAAGGTTGAGTCAATCCAGGATGTGTGCAGATCACTACTAGGAGTAGAGTAGAGAGAGAAATAAAGAAGCTTGGAGAGAATGAGAGGGAGGAAAAGTATGTAAAGATAGAAGAGAAGATGTTCAATAGAGTCTGCAGCTTTGTGTGCAGACAAAAGCTGCATCTATTTCCTCATGCCATATGAAGAGCATTTGGTGGTTTTTTCTGGTATGGGTTTCCATGTTATATGTTGTGTATATGTGTGAATGTTGAGTATCTTAGTTATATCTGTAAATTTTTTGTTGAATGGATGGATGATTATTGTGTTGTAACTGGAGAAATGTATGACTGTCACATTATATTAATGAATATGCTTATGCTATCTATTCACTATTTGTTCACTTGATTAGCATAAAAAGGGGTTAGATCATAGTTTGGTATTTAATTAATGTGCATAAAAGTATCCCACCTTCTCGGTCTTCGTTAGAAAATCTTGGTGCAGGGCCAAGGTACTAAAATCCCTCCCACGCAAACTATGGAAATGTGGTTCTTGAAGTAACCCATAAAACTAAGATATCTCAAGTGAGACGACATCTGTGTCGTAGGTGGTGCTGGTTGAGCTCCACTCCGTTGAGCCGATATCTTGGGATTTTTTTTTAAGAAAGAGGGATTGAACCTAGTTCTAGAGACAAAGGGACTAAACCTAGTTCCAAGGACAAAGAGAGGGAAGAAAGCCAACAAATGGTTATGTTGTTGGGATTTGGCAAGAATATTGAGCACTGTCGAGGGATTTGGAAAGAATATCCATGACAAGAATGGGTTCACCGATTCATCCACATTTTATAAATGGTACGAAGATGTTGGTACACCTCAAAAGATATGCAACAAGGAACCATTGAAAGGGAAATATTAGTTGTAATATTTACTGAGACATTTGAATTTGTAAGTGACCACCCAATAGTGGATGATGCATTACAAGTCATAAAGGAGAATATATTTAAAGAAATATTGGTTGCTGACATGAAATTCCATCAATGCAGCATGACTACGCATAGCTAGATGCAGTGCTATAATATCACAAAAAATCTGAGTGATAATGACCCATTTTCCATAATCGCCATGTGTTAGAAGGGATGTGCAAAGTGGAAAGAGTTTGCATGTATGAAAATGAATGGTACCTTATTCGATATGACATAAAAAAAAAGAAAAAAAGAGTTTATTATACTAATTATGCATAACATATTGAGAATGAAATGCAAGTTGTAAGCAGTGTTGTACAGGAATAAACACCTTGTAACCGAAGGTCTGGGGTTACCAACATACTCATAAAACTTGCAGGCAATCAACTCTAGAGTACAGAAAAGGAAATAAGAGGATAGAAAAGACTCACTCAATACATGATGGTTGATCCTAGCTTTGTCCTCTTTCTCTCTGCTTCTTCTCCAAAGCCTTTAGGGATGCTTCTCCTTCACCTATCAAAAGCAAATCCTCCAAGTGCAAGATGATACATGCATATAAAACAAGTTAGATCAATCATATACAGAGTGCTTAATCATAAGTATTCATCAAACCATAATACATGAAATATATTCTGGACACATATGGAAGAAGGATTCTCTTTATTAACAATAGTGAATGAGTTCAGACTACAACCCAATGCTTGAGACAAGGATTCCTCTGCAACCTAAAGATTCTAAGTTCCACTGCTCCAAAGACTTCTGAATAGACTCCACCAGCATAACTTTGCTCTCAGAGTATGATTCATTAATACCCTCCCCAAGGCCTTTATTTATACTTAGTGAAATAAGGTAGTTTCGAGGGTTGAGGAGGTTGAGACAGTTAAGATAGTTATAGTTAAGGGCTTAACAAATATCAAATAATCGTGATTTATTATTTTTAATGTAAAAGGAAGGTGTATGCGGGTATTAATACTGGCAACTCGCGTATGACACGTGAGTTGCTCTAAGGGGAACCTGCGTACAAATCTGTACGTGAGATGCAATTACCAATACTCGCGTACAACACGCGATATGCTTTAATAAAAGGCACGTATGTATGCGAGTTGCATATAGGAAGAGGCACCTATAGTACTTGACATATTTAAAGGTAAAAATAACCATCTAGATGGATGATAAATGTAGTTCATAATATTCCCATCTATAGTGTTTTAGGAAACCTTCAATCCATAAATGTCCTTTTGTGTGCCAACATAGGGAATGTTGGCACTTAGACGGAGAAGTGCCATTCAGGTGGATAACAGATGCCCCCTAATGTGTGAGGTCAGAAGGAAGTGATGGCTGAAATACATTATAATATTTATCTTTGGAGAACTCAGAAATCCAATGGAGCAAAGATAGTACCTGAAACAAATACATAATAATGTCATATACAAAGTCATATCTGAGGATGTTATGTTCAATATACTGGAACACTAGCTCCTTTACAATATTTGAGTACATCATATGATTCGGGTTTTAAACCACGTATATTACAAAGGTGGATCGAAGCCACAATATACAATAATGATGAGTCTTCAAAGATCTGGAATTTGTGTACATGAATAGAACATAATCTTGCACAAATTAGTCCATAGGTGAGGAACTAAGGTCTTCATAAACTATCCCAAAGAACTAGTACAATCCAAGCCATGTGAATAAAGGTAGGTTGAAGTCGAACATGGAAAGGATTCAACAGTTTGTCAATCAATAAGTAATAATTAACAACTGAAGCAAAGGAATTCACCAATGATGAAAGTGAATCTTGAGGTACGATCATCAAAACTCTAGGTCTTCGTCATCAGGAAGTACTAAAACGGAACCGTGCTGTGATAGGGAAGGCAATAGATGCCAAAAATGCCAAAAATGTATTGGCATTTTTACCATTGTTCTTCTATGGAGCAAAAATGTATTGGAAATGACAAAACCACCCTATGGGAGCAAAAAACACTTTATAATGATGAAAAACCTGTTTCAAGGCAAAAAGAAATATGGTATTACTTAAATAGATTTCAAACTATAGGAAAAAACCCACTTTGAGAAATAAAATTTCTATAAATAGTTCAAAATCAAAGCAAAACTCACCATTTGAATTTTAGCCATAAAAAGCAAGTTTTTACCTCTACCTTCATTCGATCGTTGTGGACAATATAGTGGACGAAATCAAATTCTGCAAGTTGCAGGTAAGCCTACACCCCGAGCTCTTCATTTTGATCCTAGCAATTATTAATTTTGAGTCCCAATTTCATAATTAAAAGCATCCTAAAGCATGTCATGGCGTGTACGCAGGTTCACAGTGTAAAGACTCGTGTACACGCGTTCTGTACGTGGGTTGTCTATAGAGACAGTCATGTACAGTATGCAACATGTCTAACTAGACATTCACGTGTACTGCGTGAAGGATAAAAAGCTAAATATAGTAAAAAAAATTGAAATTTTATATGAAATTAATGAATCAAACTACTTGTTTTGCTAGGTTTGAAGATGGTGCTGGAATGGAGGGAACGAGAACATGAAACAATGGAACAAAAAGCACTCCAAAGTGCGCCCACCATACATGCATTGTGAATGAGTGGGCTATTAAAGTTTTTTTTGCACATCACCCATGCAGGTCAATGTCCGCCTATTAGAGTTCATGATAAATTATTGGGATCATGGTTTGGGGATGTTCGACCTACAGGGTGAGACTTTGGAGATTACTATTGATGACATATATTTCATTACCGGTCTATCATGACGAGGAGCACCGGTCAACTTAGAGGGCACCGGCAAAGGCGGCGACCCTTTAAGTGTCCAGAACTATATAGATGTGTTTTGCACACCAGGTACCCAAAAGAGAGGGAGTTGTGTCCCTATTACACATATTCATGAATTTACACTACAGGTACTTACGAGAACCATCGTGAGGATTGCAGGATCCTCCTCATTACATTTAGTTACACAAAACCAAATGAGGTTAAAAATAGATTGTTTGCATGGTGCCCTCTATGATTGGTGTTCGGGAGTTGTCCCTATCATGAAAAGACAACTTTCCTATTGCAAGAGAGGAAGGAAAAAGAACTTTGGTTATTCTAGCATATTGGTTTCCTTCTTCTTCTTCTTCAAGTACTAGGATTGAGCCCTGCCATACCTCTACCAGTCCGATCTCCACGTCAGCTGAGGTTGAGCAGATGGGGAGACATCTTCCTCCATCAAGGGGGAGGAGACACAGTGCATAGTGTATACGATGATGATTTCTATATCTAGTGGGAGCGACATCTACCAGCACTAGAACAGCTTCCATATGCAGGCATGTATTTTCAAGGTGACCCAAACCTTGTCCTCCCTCCAGGAGGAGCATGGGGAGAGCTAGGTAAACAATTTTTAATTTTTTAACATTTTTAATTTTTTTATGAATTTTAAAATGATATATATATACATATGTACAGGTCTTAATCCTATAAATGTGTCAAAATGCAGATATTGGACCGGTCCTCCCTGAGGGGCATCCACACATGTTTGTTTGTCCTATCATAGGCGAAGATCTGGGGCTGATCAAGGTTCTAGAGGGAAGCTGGCCAGGCTGACCCAAAGATTTCCCACCTTGCAGATAGAGCATATCCTAACTGCCATGCAGGAGTTTTTTGTTGGGGTCTCACCAGTCTGGTTACACCTTTTCAAGCGAGTGGCTAGAGTGGTGCTTGTATACATAGATGCTGTGGAGGCTACCGAAGCCAAAGAGGCTGAGGAAGCCAGAGTATGGAGAGACCATGGGGACCAAGGTGGTCCAAGTGACCAAGATGGTCCTGCTTAGATCTAGGACATTTTTATTGAATGCAATCCACATTTTTGTATATTGTACCGTTATGATGGGATTTGAGGATCAGACTCGACCTATCTATGGACAGATATTTGTTGAAATATTGTAACTTCAAATAATATTCTATATGTATTTCTTTGTGGTCCTCGATGGTCCTACCGGGAGAACCACTTGTATTACTTTGTACGTCGATGATCCTAATCGGAAGAACTAATAAGAGTCATGAGGCAGTCCCCTCTAATTGTAAAGGTGGGTCATTAGCACCCCAGTGTGGTTACTTGAGCCTACATGACAGATGAGTTAACTTAAGTGAACAGATGAATATAAATAGAGGTGTAGTGCTCCTCATTTATGTCACACACTCTCACTTGTGTAGCGCATTAGTAGAGAGGAGAAGTAGCTGGAGAAGGAGGAGGATCAGGCTTTGATCTCCTTGCTGCTTTTATCTTTTATCTTTTTGGGGAATCTATATTGAGGAAGATTTTGCTAGGTTTTTCCCTTTAGGGTTTTCCCAAGATAAATATTTGTTTTCCTTTTGTATGGTTGTGCTTATCTATCTTTCAGTGATCCTGTTTATATGCTTTTGTTATGAAAAATGAAATGAAATACTGATGTCTTAGCTAAGCATATGAAAATTTAACATGGTATCAGAGCCACATTGAAAAGAATACATTGTGCAGCTATAGAATCTAGGGCTTCTTACTTTTTGGTTCTCTCTCCACAATCGATCAACAAAAGAAGGCTAGGATAACTCTCCATTGAAGGGCGCATCTTTCTGTCGAAGCAGAAATCGATTCCGAGCATTTTCAGTTTTCCGTGTGGGAAATTAGGGCTTCTTGCAGAAGAAGAATTTTTGAGTCAGCCCAGCATAGGATTTCTCTCCTCATCAAAATCAAATTTTAGAGACCTGGATCAATATTTTTGGTTGGGTGAAACTCTGGGAAAGTCAAACCCTAGTTTGACCCAGAGCTAGAAAAACCTTAAATACTAAAACTGCTACGTTTTGGTATATTAGCTATATCCCAATATTGGAAAAGGTTCAAGAGCTAAATATTTTAGATACTGAATATAAAATCCGGATGAACACTGTATCCAAAATTCAGCCTCATATTCACTATATTATAGGATATATGATCCCTCCAAGTTAGGGTTCCATCCTCTTCCAGAATTCATCCCTAAACAGGACACCTAGGGAAAATTGCTATAGCTTGGGCTACAGAGGTCCAAATGGAATTCTGGAAGATGTCCCAGAAATAGAACGGAATTTTGTTTCTGTGGTCTGAATTTCAGAACCTAAAGATGAATCGGTGATACGTGACATGCCATACAACTTCACTGTTCTGAACAGTCCTGTAACAAGTCACCTTGGGAAAATAATCATAAATCCAAATTGGCAAAACCAACTATGATGAAACCTATGGTGTTGGATCAGGGACATACGTGGTTACCTCAATGAAATTTTTAAGACATAGAGGAGTAGTAATTTCATATATATCATAGAAACAGTAATAGGAATTTATGCAAAAGAAATTGGAAAACTAGGGCTTCCTGTTCCAGGAGCTTCCCTCCATTGTTTTCAGAAAAGGAGTACATTGGACAACTCCATTTGAAGAGATATATAATTATATCCAATCATATCTGAAATATTCCAAGTTTTTAAAATTAGGGTTTCTCTGACAAACCCTAGATCAGCCAGCTCCGGAAGCAGGACGGACACCTCAAATCGTTAAGATCTAATCTTTTGCTATTTGCATTTGAGGTTCTCATTTCAAAGTGATCTATCACTTTAGCTTGATGATAAGCTTGGTGAAGTTGAAAAATTCCAAGCATGAAAGTATTTGATCTCTCTGAAAAAAATGAATTGGACACCTACATGAGTAGAGAGGTTCTAGTTCTAGAGGGAGATGAGCCTCAAATCCTTACACAAGAAGAACTTGATCAAGGACAAGAAGATCACTGTTGATTCAATCACGGATCAAATTGTACCACAAGTGTCTTCCCTAAAGACACCGAAGATGTTTGATTTCTTGATCAAGCTATTTGAAGATAAGAATGTAATTCAGAAGATGGATTTGAGAAAACAGTTAAAGAATGTGAAGATCCAAAATGCATAACATCTTGAAGCAGTAGAAGAAGAAGCAGAGAATGCAGAAGTGGTGATAGCCACCTTGAATGGCCTCCCATGATCATGGGATTCATTCATGCGAGGAATGTGTGCCAGAAGAAAGTGATTACTTTTAGTTGACTTTGGGAAGAAGAAGAAGCTCATCTCATAAGAAGAGAAGAAGAAAGATGGGAGCAATTGAAGATCAAGCTATCACCATTCAAAGAAGATCCCTCAAGTGATGAGGAATATGAAGAAATCAATTCTTGATGAACCTCTTATCCATCTTATCATTTGGATAAGAAATGATGATAAAGCAGAATGATCAATATGGAGTCTACCCACGAAACAAATAAAAGATAAGTATTCAATTGTCATTTCATGATATTGTTTTACATTTGATTATATTCAGTTGATGTGCATGATAGATTGTTTGCATTAATGACTGTATACTACTAATATGCTTGTGATGGGTAAGTAGCTCATGGTGCTATACAACTCTCCATTGCTACTTATCAAACCTCTTTGCTGACATATTGGATTAGTCTAGAAAGTTTCTATGAGATATGGATGAATGTTGTATTAGCTAAACAGTTGCATGATGCATAAGAATTTGTCGTTATGCATATGATTTATGAAATAGTTCTAACCATGCAACTGGTACATTTGAATTGTAGGAAAGGTCCTGTACAACCTCCTACAAGAAAAGAAGGATGAGACTTGTTCCAAAGAACAAGTGATGACAATTCAATAAACATGAGCCTGAAGCTCCCAGGGCCAGAGACACCATGACGGAAGAAAGAGCTTCAAAGAGCAGTAGATCCACCTCGAAGGATGAATACTACCATGGGTATGAGAGATAACTCAAGATGAAGAAAAGAATGCTATGAAAGAAGCTATGATCAAAGAATAATAGTTGATAATGGGGAATGATGTATATGATATGATTTCAAGACATAAAGGAAAGTATGTAGTATCCTCCATATGGATATACAAGAACAAGTGTACAAAGCAAGGTTCGTGATTTTCCTCAAAAAGAATATACTATGACATGACATACTCTATTGACCAGTATATATCAAGCATAGAACCACCTATACAGAATGAAGAAGGAAGATAATACTCCACTTCAGGGGGAGTGACTACAGAAGATATCTGAGTTTGACAAGGTATGACATGATGGACAGCTTCCTGATGGATTGATACTTTTGGGTTACAACCTTCAAAGTTGAATGTAGAATACTAGGATATGTTGATGATCTGACAAGATGAACTCATGGAAGATGTTATGATAAAAGAATACTAGAATGATGTTTGGGATATAGTACTCAAACTAGAAAGCAAGAATGTGGTATCTTACAAATGGATTTGCAAGATAAAATATGTCGTTGATAGAAGTAAGGAAAGACTTGTGGCTAGAGGTTTCCATAAGAAAGAGGGAATTAATTCTAAAGAGACACTTACTCTAGGAAGCAAGATACACTTCCTTCAAAACTATGATGGTAGTTGCTTCCATGATGAAGTAAAGACAAGCCTTCCTTAATGGTATGATTGGGAAAGAGTTTTACATCGAAAGGATTTGAAGTTGAAGACAGATGGACTCATATATGTAAGCTGAAGAAGGCCCTCTATGGCATGAAGCAATATCCCAGAGCTTGGTATGGAAGGATAGACAGTTTCCTATCAATTATGGGCTTTACCAAGAGTAATGTTGATCCTAACCTTTATCTCACGGTTGTAGAAGATGAACCTGTCATCCTGTTATTATATGTGGATGACTTATTCTTGACAGGGAAGGAGAAACAGACCATGGAAAGTAAGAAGAAACTAGCAGAAGAATTTGAGATGAAATACCTTGGGTTAATGCACTATTTCCTAGGTCTGGAAATATGACAAAGTTCAGAAGAAATCTTTCTCAACCAAGGAAAGTATGCGGTAGAGATACTGAAGAGATTCAATATGTTGGAATGAAAATCCATGGCCACACCCATGGACTCCAACCTAAAACTGTTAGCTGGTGACTCATCAGAGTTAGTGGATGTGACTCATTATAGACAAATCATTGGGTCATTAATGTACTGAACAAATTCCATACCAGACATTTGTTTTGCTGTGAACAACTTAAGTCAATGTCTTGTTCAACCAAGACGGGTTCACCTAGTAACCGCAAAACATGTGATGAGATATCTGAAAGGGACTATAGAATTTGGTCTATACTATGATGGTAGCCATGAGTATAGATTGTATGGCTACACAGATGCAGATTGGGTTGGAAGTATCTCAGACAGGAAAAGAACATTAGGTAGATGCTTTTGTTTGGGGTCTGCTATGAGTTCATGGTTTAGTAGGAAACAGTACAGTGTTTCTCGTAGCACGGCTGAAGCAAAATACATAGCAGATTGCTCTGCTAAGTTGTGAAGTCATATGGCTTCGGAAACTGATATCAGGTCTCTTTGACCTGAAGATGGATACTATAATGATTCTATGTGATAACCAGATTTGTGATGACAGAGAACCCTGTGTTCTGATTGTAACACATAAAAATTAGGTATTTCTACATATGAGATAAGATGTAGATGATTATGTTTCAGTATTTACATATTGTAGATGCAGATGATGATGATTCCGTATTTCTATACTGAAGATGTAGATGATGATGGTTTGAATGATGATGTATTGTTGAAGCTTCTGTCTCGGGTAAAGTTCGAACACTTTCGAGACAAGCTTGGTGTTGTTCGAAAAGGCCTTCCTTGAAAGGGGGAGTAGTGATGTTGCAGTGGGATTGTATCATCCCTGGGCACTTGCCCTAAAGTGATCCAGAGACCTCAGTCCTCGAGAATGAAGAGGGATTGTATCATCCTGGGACATCTGTCCAAAAGTGATCCGGTGACCTTGGTCCTCGAGAATGAAGAGGGATTGTATCATCCTAGGACATCTATCCAAAATAGATCTGGTGACTTTGGTATTCGTGAATGTGGTGGGATTGCATCATCCCTGAAATTTGGTTCAAAATGTATCCAGAGGTCTCGGCCCGAGTGAATGTGGTGGGATTGCATCATCCCTAAACTTCGGTTCAAAATGTATCCGGAGGTCTCGGCCCCTGTGAAAGTGGTGGATTGCATCATCCCTGAACCTTGGTTCAAAATGTATCCGGAGGTCTTGGCCCCCGTGCAAGTGGTAGGATTGCATCATCCCTGAACTTCGGTTCAAAATGTATCCGAAGGTCTCGGCCCTCGTGAAAGTGGTGGATTGCATCATCCCTGAACCTGGGTTCAAAATGTATCTAGAGGTCTCGGCCCCCATGAAAGTGGTGGATTGCATCATCCTTGAACCTTGGTTCAAAATGTATTCGAACATCTCGGTCCCCATGAATGTGGTAGGATTGTATCATCCTTGAACTTCGATTCAGAACAGATCCGGTGACTTCGGTACTTGAGAATGTGTGTTGATCCCGTAATTCCTAGAGGAAGGATTGTCTGAGTTCCACATATGTGTTGATCCCATAATTCCGAAAGGAAGGATCATTAGTAACTCTGTAAAGACCTAAATCCCATAATTCTGAAAGGAAGGATCATTGAATTGATCCCGTAATTCCAATAGGAAGGATTGTCTGAGTTCCACAGATGTGTTGATCCCTTAATTCCAATAGGAAGGATTGTCTGAGTTCCACATCTGTGTTGATCCTATAATTCCGAAAGGAAGGATTGTTAGTAACTCCGTAAAGACCTAAATCCCATAATTCCAAAAGGAAGGATCATTGAATTGATCTCATAATTCCAATAGGAAGGATTGTCTGAGTTCCACAGATGTGTTGATCCTGTAATTCCAATAGGAAGGATTGTCTGAGTTCCACAAATGTGTTGATCCCATAATTCTGAAAGGAAGGATCATTAGTAACTCCGTAAAGACCTAAATCCCGTAATTCCAAAAGGAAGGATCGTTAGTAACCCCGTAAAGACCTAAATCTCGTAATTTCGAAAGGAAGGATCATTGGTAACTCCGTAAAGACCTGAATCCCGTAATTTCGAAAGGAAGGATCATGTTGATGTTTTGATGATGATGATGTTCTCTGATTGAAAGATCATAATATGATGATGATGATGTTTCTCTAATAGAAAGATCAGAAGTTGTTGATGATGATGATGTTCTCTGATTGAAAGATTAGAATATGATGATGATGTTGTTGCTGACGATGATGACGTTCTCTGATTGAAAGATCAGAATATGATGATGATGATGTTTCTCTGATCGAAAGATCAGAAGTTGCTGATGATGATGTTCTCTGATCGAAATATCAGAATATGATGATGATGATGTTTTCTGATCGAAAGATCAGAAGTTGCTTATGATTATGATGTTGCTGCTGATGATGATGTTTTCTGATCGAAAGATCAGAATGCGATGATGATGATGATGTTTCTGATCGAAATATCAGAATGTGATGATGATGAGATCCTGATGATGATGATGCCATATTATCAAAATATGATGATGATGACGTACTGATCGAAAGATCAGAATGTGATGATGAGTTGATGTTAGAGTATGATGATGTTTGGTTGATGATGTTTCTGATCGAAATATTAGAGGATGATGATAATGATGATTCTGATTGAAATATCATAATGTGATGATGATGATATTTTGATGATGATGTTTCTGATCAAAAGATTAGAGTATGATGATGATGTTGTTGTTGATAGAAAGGCCAAAGTGCTGAAGAAGATGTTGCTGATCGAAAGGTCAAAGTGTTGAAGATGATGTTGCTAATCGAAAGGTCAAAGTGCTGAAGAAGATGTTGTTGATCGAAGCAGTCAAAGTACTGATGATGCTGAAGACTAAATATTGAAGATGAAGACTACATGATGTTGAAAAAATTCCAATGATTTATAGATGTATCACCCTGATGATGTTGATGATGTCCTCTATCTCTCTCCTATTATTGTTGTTGTTGATGTTGTTATAGAATACCCTTCTCGTTAAGGGGGAGTGTTGAAATATTGTAACTTCGAAGAATATTCTATATGTATTTCTTTGTGGTCCCCGATGGTCTTACCGGGAGAACCACTTGTATTACTTTGTACCCCAATGCTCCTAATCGGAAGAACTAATAAGAGTCATGAGGCAGTCCCCTCTAATTGTAAAGGTGGGTCATTAACACCCTAGTGTGTTTACTTGAGCCTACATGTGTAACTCGAGCCTACATGATTAACTCGAGCCTACATGACAGATGAGTTAACTTAAGTGAATGGATGAATATAAATAGAGGTGTAGTGCTCCTCATTTATGTCACACACTCTCACTTGTGTAGCACATTAGTGGAGAGGAGAAGTAGCTGGAGAAGGAGGAGGATCAGGCTTTGATCTCCTTGTTGGTTTTATATTTTATCTTTTTGGGGCATCTATATTGAGGAAGCTTTTGCTGGGTTTTTCCCTTTCGGGTTTTCCCAGGATAAATCTTTGTGTTCTTTTTGTATGGTTGTGCTTGTCTATCTTTCAGTGATCCTGTTTATATGCTTTTGTTATGAAAAATGAAATGAAATACTGATGTCTTAGCTAAGCATATGAAAATTTAACAATACTATATATATATATATTGTTGTTGTTGTTGTCGGTTTATTTACAAGTGTTTTTTATGTGCATGCTGTATATTTTTATGAAATATGTGTGATATGCCAATCTAAAATGTAATTAGCATATGCATCAGTCAATGAATTCTGATTTCGTGGAATGTGATTGAATATATTGACTTCAAAATTTCTTTCCAAAAACTGAATTTGCATGAGCTGACGTAATAGAATAGGATTTCATACCTGATAAGCTCGATTAAGCTGGGATACCACCAACTGAGAGTCTAAACGAACCTCGAGCTGGGTGATACCACATGACAAATCATCCCATAGAAGCTCAATTACAGCCCTATACTTAGCAACATTATTAGAAGCAAGACCTAAACAAGTGCCTCCTGCGGCAACTAGTTGTCCTAAGGGAGAGTAAATGACCCATGCTGCCGAAGCTGGATTACAAGTATGGCAACTGGCACCATCAACGAACCCTATAAACCTTTCAGAAGACATCTACAACAACCAGTAGATGGTATAAAAAATAAAACCGACAACCTAATGTACATAAAAAATACATACAATAAAAATACAAGAAAAAGTGCTAAGCCTAAGCATAGTACTTCTTCAGGTAGAGCCCATTTCTAGGCTCGGGTAGTTGGTTCCCATCAAAATAAACTAACTCATATGCACCATTCTTCAAGAATTTCAACACGAAATAAGGTCCTAACCACATGGCCTTGAATTTTCCTACCCCCAGGGGTTCTTTGTCTTGGTCCCAAGGCAAGACAAGTTCCCCCTCAGAAAAAACCCAAGGTTTGACCGATTTAGCATATTGAGTTTTGACCCTATTCTTATGAACTTGATTAGCATTCAGTGCATCTCTACACTATTCATCAAGGTGTTCTAAATGTACTAGACGTTCTTCAAGCTCCATCGTATCAGGTAACACATGAATAGCTATCTTTAGAGACGGGATTTCACACTCAATCGAAGTAACTGCTTGTACTCCATGAATGAGTTGGAAAGGGGAGAAACTCAAAGCATTTTTTACGTTAGTTCGGTAGGCCCAAAGAGCAGGATATAACATGATGGGCCAGCCTGGGGATTAGAGGGACCTGCCCCCGAATGCCCATAGGTAAAAGTGGGGTTTCCCCCTGCCACTGGTTGCGAAGTGGGTAGATTACTCTGAAACGGATTCCATCCGTAAGCCACATGATTGTGTGTGGGAGGTGCAGTATAAGAATTTCAGGCCGTCCCAATCGAAACTGGGGTCTGAAAGACAGGAGCCGGTATCCCTCTGCTAAATAACGAAAATGGAGAGCTCGTAAATGGGGCCGAAATCAGAGTTTGAAAACTTTTCCCATAAGAGGTATTGTTCCCAAACTTCACTCCTACATACGAAGGTGATGGACCTACATATGGAGTGGATGGGGGAATGTACCCCCCATTCCAAGGAAATCCTTGGACAAACACCAAGGATCCTACCGGACCACTCTGGGTAGTGTATGGAAAGGAAGAAGGAACAGTAGGTATACTAGGAATCCCAGTAACCATATCACCAGAAGTACCTACTAGGTTTGATTGAACCGGTGGTTGGACCACCTGGCTTGCTGGAGTCAAAGGTGTAGAAGGTATACTAGATCTAGGGGCACTTACCAGGGGAGGTATTACCCCTTCAATCGGAATGGATGAGGTGAACGCAAAAGAACTTTCTTCCGCAGAAGACATAATCCTACCCACAGGGACACCTAAAACAGGTGAATCAACAGGTCTAACCTGAACGATCACATGATCGTTTAAATCAGTCAAGGGTGTGTTAAAATTCCTTGCAAACTCTTCAGTCTGCAAGTCTTCTATCTCGACTATATCAAGATCAAAATGGTTAGCTATAAGTTCTGGTTCACCTATAACTTCACTTACTCCTACCAGTTCAAACGAACCGTTTGTGTCCAATCTCCACCTTTGGGGTAGAGGTGGAGGCTCCAATGTGACGAGAAGAGGAAGGTTTCGTAACCTTCTTGACCTTCTTATAGGTTGGTCCTCCATGATTGAAAATTTAACAAATCAAACCCTAAGGACAACTAAACACAGGAAGAACCACAGAGCACACACAATAAAAAATCCTAAAGCCTCAAACAATCAATCAAGGGTGAAATATATGCTTTCCCAAATAAAGCTAAAGAATGATTACTTGGCGTCCTTGAAGTGGTTCTTAGGCACAAGCGAAGGAATCACCCACCTCCCTCCCACACTTACAACAAGGGTTACCTTCCAAGCCCGTGTAAGGTGAACCAGAAATAGCCTTTCGGTTTACCTAGGTATGAACCCTAAATGTCAAGAGACTAAAGGATACCTTAGCTATACCAACAGCCTGGGGGGACAGTCGCAAGCCTAACTCATACGCATGGGCAGGGTAGCTGAGCCCAAAACTCTATCTAGGACAGAATCCCCAGATGCGTAAAAGTCCTGATTTACGTTTTGACAAGGAATCGGAGGGTTATCTCCTCAGTCCAATGCCTCCACATGGCCTTGTGCTTGAATCCCTTTTGAGAGGAGCTTCCCAGATACAAATGATAAAGTAAAGGATTTACCTAAAGAAAGGTCCACTACGTCTGAATTTTAAAACTTATAGGAAGTTTACACTTCCTATCCCACAAGTCTAGCCTAAGCTAGTAGGTGAAAGGACCCCAAAAATAAAAATTACTGGTAAATTTTAATTATTGTGTTCATTTTAAAGGGCTTTTTCTTACTCAGAAGGAAATGGAGTGATGAACTATGGTGTTTTTGGCTCGATAAGAAATAAAAAAGTAAAGGTGTATTTTTTCAAAGAAAATTGCTACTATTTAAATCAAACTTCTTTTTCTTTTTGTAAATATAGATTGATGAACAAATGCAAGCGATAAAGAGAAACTAAGACTATGTTTTTGTAGTTTTTGAGGTTATATTTTAAAACTGAAATGAAAACTACTTATGCAAAAGCAAATGAAAAAGCTTGAAAATGTTTTTCTTTTCACTTTTTAAAAATGCTCAAACTCTACTATGCACCTAAAATGCACTAAACTTGAGTATACTTGGATCTAATCAACTGTATAAAATAAGCAAACTAAATTAAACAGGTCAATACAACCAAGAATCAACCAACAAAGGAAGACTGAAAACCTAGCTTGGGTGTGTACAATGACAAGAAATCATTGTAAACTCACAAAGGTAAGTGACAAACCGGCCCCTATCAAAAGATAGACTGGGAAAACAATGCCTAAAATCCTGGTCACTGATTCGGACAGAGGCACTTCAACCTATAACCCAAACAGGCCAACCTACTTCAAAATGCAAACAGAAGACAATCCAAACAAAATAAACCCAAGGGATTTATGAGAAAGCACAAAGTGTGGTCACCATGGTCTTCAGACTAAATACACAGTATTCATAAAGAAGTCCAACTAACAAACATGAATTACAAAATACAGGGACAAGCAAAACCCTAGCCTAAAAATCCCTATTTCTAGGCTTGTACACGACTGTGTATAAGGGAAACTCGTGTACTGTACGCGACTGTCCAATAGAGAAACCCGCGTATGCAGGCCTCTGTATGTGACTGTGTATGAGAGCAACTCGCGTACATGTACAATTTTTTTCTCAAAAAACAAGAAAAATCCACAAGGATTTCAAACACTATGGTAAGCATGAACCAGGATAAAATACCACACACAAAATTCAAGGCAAATATTGGTCAGGGGTGACAGAAACAACCTACAGCAGTCTGGGCTCCCCAGTGGAGTCACCAGTTCTGTTGTACAGGAATAAACACCTTATAACCAAAGGTCTGGGGTTACCAACATACTCATAAAACTTACAGGCAATCGAATCTAGAGTACAGAAAAGGAAATAAGAGGATAGAAAAGGCTCACCTGATACATGACGGTTGATCCTAGCTTTGTCCTCTTCTGCTCTGCTTCTTCTCCAAAGCCTTCAGGGATGCTTCTGCTTCACCTATCAAAAGCAAATCCTCCAAGTGAAAGATCATACATGTATATAAAACAGGTTAGATAAATCATATACAGAGTGCTTAATCGTAAGTATTCATCAAACCATAATACATGAAAGATATGCTGGACACATATGGAAGAAGGATTCTCTTTATTAACAATAGTGAATGAGTTCAGACTACAACCCAACGCCTGAGACAAGGACTCCTCTGCAACGTAAGGATTCTGAGCTACACTGCTCCAAAGAATTTTGAATAGACTCCACCAACATAACTTTGCTCTCCAAGTATGATTCATTAATGCCCTCCCCAAGGACTTTATTTATACTTAGTGAAATAAGGCAGTTTCGAGGGTTGAGGAGGTTGATACAGTTAATATAGTTATAGTTAAGGGCTTAACAAATCTCAGATAATCGCAATTTATTATTTTTAATGTCAAAGGAAGGTGTACGTGGGTATTAATACTGGCAACTCGTGTATGACACATGAGTTGCTCTAAGAGGAACCCGCATACAAATCTGTACATGAGATGCAATTACCAATACTCACGTACAACACGCGATATGATTTAATAAAAGGTGCGTATGTACACAAGTTGCATATAGGAAGAGGCACGTACAATACTTGACATATTTAAAGGTAAAAATAACCAACTGGATGGATGATAAATGTAGTTCATAATATGCCCATCTATAGTGTTTTAGGAAACCTTCAATCCATAAATGTCCTTTTGTGTGCCAACATAGGGAATGTCAGCACTCGGATGGAGAAGTGCCATTCAGGTGGATAACAAGCAGTACGACAACAGGCTGGGAGAGATTAAAAGAAAAGCGTAAGTTTCCACTTAAATGACACCATTATAAAAGAGATGCCACGATTGGAATAGTAATTAAGTAAAAAGTACTGACAGGATAATTTTCAGTTATTAATTTGGAAATCTCGATAGAATCAATTGGCATACGTTGGAGCCATGTACACCATAAATAATAACAACCATTTGTACCAATGCCAGCTAATTGACGTCGTGCTAAATTTTTTTCCTTAAATAACCCACACTACTGCCCCAGAGCATTTGAAAGATGGAGTACCTTCTAATTACAGACTGCACGTGTGAAAGACAATTGTCAAGAAAGTTGTTCCTTTATAATACGCATTGTTACCACATTTAGAATCATTATTCATTAAACAAGAAAAAGAGTAAGTATTGTATGAAACCTAATGAGTAAAAACCATTTTATCTCCATTACGATAATAAGTGTTAACCCCCCTGTGAGACATGTCTATGCTAATCCCATGGAACATGGTACAGGGAATAGAACCCCAAGGAGTTATCCTTGACCACCTATTGGCCAAGTTCCACCTCAATCTTTAGAAAAATGCAGGATGCAGGTGTTAGCACTTGGATTTTCTTTGGGTTGTGTCAAGGAATCTCCAAGGAAACAACATAACCACTTTAGAATGCATTTCTGACCTAATACAATCAGATAGGGATCTCTTGATATTTTCAATGTTTTCACACATGATATTCAATCAAAAAAATTAGAAGGTCATATTTATGTAGGAAAATTTCATTTAAAAAAAATGGTGGGACAGTCATGGAGGAGACCATTGGGCAATGGAGTCAACAATCAGATCTAAGTTTGGTTGCAAGAGGTTGGGGTTTTAAAGGATCATGGATAGAGGCAAGGTAGACACCATTTCCTCATTCTCGAGGCTTTTCAAAGTCATTTAGAGGACAAAGAAGGCATAGCACCAAGATTGGGTGTATTCTGGAAGACTTTAGCAGAAAATTGTTTTGAAATTCTTGAACAAATGAACCTAGAGCATGCAAGATGAATTCTAGCCCATAACCTATTATTCAAACATGAAAGAAATACAAAATAGAATGGGAAAATAGGATAAATAGTCACAAGAAAATCACTTACTAGAGAAAAAGATGCCACAAGAAATCTCTTCCATGGAAACTTGAACCTTCCATCTCTACAATTTTTATTCATCTATTGAAAATGAAAGCCATTACAATTAAGATCCTCCTTGCTCTTGAAAATCCAACCCTAAACCTATCTATTACATATGGATATATAGATAACAACTACATCTATCATTCTTCAAATCAAAATCTAACTAAACTCTAAAAATAGAAACAATTACAAATCATTTGCTTCATTTCAGGAAGTAGACTACTAAAAAATAGGCTTCAACGCCCCACATGTATATCTGAACTAGTGATATATTTTTGTAATATGAGATATTTTTCTGTATTTCCACATGTCTCCAAAAAAACCCATGTCTTCATTTGGATAGATTCCCCTCCAGCTCCTCAGAATCTTCTTTTGCATTTGATGACACAGAGAGTACCTTCAAAATTTCTGGAAACATACACTGTGAATATCCTTTTGATTTTCCCAAATTGTGATACCTGTGTAAACAATGGAGTAGTTGTTTTAATATTGGAATATTCTAAAGAAAAGCCTCTCTCTATTTCTTAAATTTCAGTCCCATTTGGTTGAAACAGTTCTTTGAAGTTGATGACTAAAAGAGTCATTTAAAAATCTAGAAAATTATCCTCTGAAGATGACTTAAATTCTCTTAAAACATAATACATGTGTGAGAACTAAGACGGGTTATTTTATATAGGCATGTTATGAGGAAATTCTCTTCAAGTTTCTGTAAATTCTTCTTCATTTGGTGGAAATAGGTATTTGAAGTTAGTGACTCAAAAAGTCATTTTCATGAAATAACTCTTCTTCCTCTCCTTCCAAAACTTTAGGGATATCTAACACTTGTAGATGCTCTGTATCAATTAATTTTAACATTTATCAATTATATTTAAAACTATTACCTTCACACTTTAACTGAAAATGAAATGGATAAAATTCACCTTTACATTTTGATCCAAGAGTAATTATGCTTCTGCCTTCCAATTACCCTTTTAAACTTATCTTTAATGTGGTTGAAAACTTTGATCAATCATGTTGTTGGATGGTAAAATTATTTTTGTTTAGTAGAATTGAAAACATAAAAACCTCATTGTTTTTGCCGAAGTTTCATACACCTAAGTGTGGTTAATTATGAACATTTGGAACCCACTGTAAAACTTAACCAATTACTTGCCATCCATTAAATCTTTGAACAGTCTTCTCATCAACATTGAGGAGTATAGAATCTCAGGGATATCTAGATCTTTAGGAATGATCCAAAGATAGATTTTGCATAAAGAAGATCCATTGATATTCCTTTGAACTTGAATTTCATAATTGGGACATGTGTATTTCATCCATAGAGGAAGTTATAATGAAATCAAATTCTGCTTAGCCTTTTTATTATTAAACTCCTTTCTTAAATTCTCGCAATTTTCCTCAGTGGAATACCTGACAACCACTGATTTTGTTTACAAATGAATAGGATAAATACATGTGTTTTAACCTACTTGCCATATACAATTTCGCTGAGATATTAGAAATTAAATCAACCATACTTTCAATCAGCGAAATTAATATGAAGCATTGATTAACTTGTTAAAGCTATACGGCATGGACACGTGGTTTTATTTTCACTATGAGCATCTAGATTTCACACATTTTAAAATTTTCTTTTCCTGTGCTTGTTGATGTTGCAGAATGAATACTCGTCGTTGGATGACTTGGGTATTCAATGTGCTTCGTTGATTCATTTCTCTTCTATCTATTTTGAGTGTCTGTGAATAAACCCATTGCATATGTTATTGGTTATCCACATCAGATGTTTTTGCATGACAATCCTCATCACACTTGCAGTTGATTGTGCTTGTTTAAGAAAATGTTTTCTTAGCTTGTTCAAATCAAAATATCCTTATGTGTCAACATGATCATAGCTGAAGTCTGCTGGTTCAGATGGAAAGGTTAAAACCTGGAACCTGCAATTGATGTAATACTTTCTATAGGAGAAAAGGATTGACCTCCTCCTCTGGCTCGAACGGATGGGAATCATAACGTTTCCCAATGTTGATAATTGTAGCTTGTTTTTCATATTAAAATATCTGGTCTCTGGAAGGAGAAAAAACTAGAATGAAACTAGACCCTGGTCTCCTTTATTATATAAAATGAATAAAATGATGAATTCATTGACACACTCAATCCACAACGCATAATGTTGTCGCCACTTTAAATACAGAAATTGGAGCGATTTATAGAACTTTTGCAACCTTAAACATGGGTAGCCAGCCTTCACGCTGTTGTTGGGTAAGATCAAGAAGAATAATAACTGTGCACTGCTTATAATTTGATGGATTGTAAATTATAATTTCTTTCACCCATTCTTTATACCTCCCTTTGCTCGACTGTCCTCAACCATCTTGTAAATATTTTCAATTGCAATTGCAAAGTGTCCAAACCCTGTGATAATGTCATAAATCTCAACTCCATAATTGTATGTCAACTCCAAAAAAAAATGAGAGTCCTCCGATTCATATCGAAGAAAATCATTTGAGTATTTATCTTGGGGAATGTTTCTATGTTTTAACATATTCATTCCTAATAATTCGGTGTAAAACTTGATGGTTTTCTCCAAGTTGCAAAATCGATAAAAAATATGAAGAAACCTATGCTTATATTTTTGCGTCCATTCCAATACATTCCCAGGTGCTTCTCTTGAAACCATTCTTTAAAAGGCAGATGCTCAAAATCTTAAAATTGTAATAATGAGTAGTTGCTTGTGACAATAGAAACGCCCACAGTGAAGAATCTCAGGAAAATCGCATCTACAAATATTGCTCTGCTGCTCTTCGTATTACCTTCTTATACTCGCTGGCTTCCATAAGAATTTGAATTTCATCCATAATCATTTACATCGATAGTGATGTCCACATTGTAATTTCATTTATTTTTTGCATAAACTAATATCCCACATGTAACGTAAGGTTGGCCTTTTCACTATTTATAAACTCTTGTAGTTTCAATTAAATCAAGTAATAATAGAAATATGACTCCTTGGGAACTCGGTGCTTGGAATTTGATGAAGGAATTTTATTAGTTTGCGTGGATTGATATGAATTCGTGCTGAGTAGGGGCTTGTCCCAATATTACTTTGATTAAAATAAATCTTCAGTTTTATAAATTTAATAAAAATAATATGAACCTTGGCCAATAATATAAAGTTATGAACATAAATCCATTTTTTTATCCAAAAGGGATTAATTTTTTCCAATTGTAAAACAATTCCCTTTATTTTTTCTCAAAACACCTCTAACCCTTTTTCTCACCAACTTGGAATTTTATATAAATTGCTTAAAGGGAAAGACTTGAAAACCACTCAATCACCAATGGAAAATTGAATTTTTAAAGGCAATAAGAGAAATTTTAACATAAATAAATTAGTGCTAATATCTAGCTCCACTTTGTATGTTATCCTTCCTGCGAGGTAGCAAAGAACCCCATAGACCAGGTGCCAAATCCATTGGGATGCTCTCAATATTTCTCTAAAATCCTCAACCTGCTCTGGCCTGTAACTAGCCACTAAAACCACTCTGCAACCAAATCCATGGTAACGTGTAATCCATCCATACTAAAACCTGTAGCCTATCACCTGTCCAAACTTCGAAGGTTGAAAACCAACTGTAACTGCAAATCTGAACTTTGAAACTGAAACTTAAACTGGAACTAAAAACAAACTTGAAATTGCAACTGAAATCAAACTGAAAACTGCTGAAAGAAATTCTCTCTATGTCGAGCTCATTCACACCTACCTACCCTACTTAACCGAGCACCAATTCCCAATCACGTAAACTCTGACTCCCAATGAAGCCAATAAAGCAACTAATCCAATAAATGAGCTTCTTTCTCATGCTTGATTGAAATTATAACATAGGAACATAATGGTAACAATCTATGATAAAAGATGTTTTTTTTTTATAGAAACATAACCAATCATTCTCGCTGCAATTTTTATTCACATGCTCTCCTACTGGATCATAAAAAGCATGACAAATTTCAAAATAATCAATGACTTGTTTGTCATGACTAGGCTTCGCAAGATGTAAATCCTATTGCACACTCTCAAATTGATCTTCAAAAGAACCATGCAAGGAATTCTCATAACAATTTTCAACTGAGACATCCACAACTTCATTTAAAATTTCTGAATTAACATCTTGATTCTTATCATGCATTTCAAAAAATATATCATTTTGTCTTTCACTAGAATCAAGAAAACAAATTTCTTCTTGACAAATTTTTTTTATGAATTTGAAAGATATGAAGAAATATTCATTGGAGAACCCTCATCTTCTTTTTCATGATTCAATTCCTCATTACAAACTGTTGGTTTTTCTATATGTTGGGATTGATTGTAATTTTTTTCATCCTTCTCATCTTCCACAAGCAAAGAGGGATTTGTATTTTCATTTAAATCTTCAGGTGAAACTTGAGTTTGAAAAACAAATAAAGGTCCTTGTTCAACCATTAACTCAAAATTTGATTCCTCTTTTCTTGCAATTTCAGAAAATAAACATGTGGAAGGACTACAAGACTGAGATTTTCCAGAATTAACATTTTCTTTGTAATCAATCGCAAAGGAATTGTAACTTTGAAGAGTTTTTTGTTGCAAGAAGAAATTTACTAATTGGAAATGGACAACCTCTTCTTGTAACAAAATTTCAGAAGTTGAATGATATGAAGAGGGATTTGATTGATACTCCCAACTTCCTTCTTGGTCACACAAAGAATAAGACTACTGGAAATTATCATCAATTTCACGAAAATAAATGTAGTTGGTTGAATCAGAGTTTTGGCTTATGTCTCTTTCAGTCAAGGAAGATATTATCAACTGCTAGGAATTTTCTTGAATGTCAAGGTAGATGTTTTGTATTTCTGTTTTCCTAAAATTGGTACTCATGTAAAATTTCTAAAATATCTTCATCCATAAACTCATGATTACCATACATGTTTTCCAAATATTCAATGAAACCTTTAACATGCATGCAACAATATTGAACTAGCGGCAAGGAAGGGTATTGGTTTTTAAAATGTTCATGAAATATTGTATGAAAATCAGTAAGGGACAATGAAGTTTCTGATGGTAATCCCTCATACCAAGACCTTTCTTCTCCTTCTAAACTGACCATGAACATTTTCATTAAAGAATCCTCATGCAATTTAACTCTCAGCTTATGTATATGCATATCAAATCTAACCAAATGAAGGGAAACATCATCACTCTTTTGGTTTTTGAATTTTGTAAGACATGCTTGCCCATCTACATTAGGTATTTGATTTGGAAAACTGGAAATGTGAGAATGATTCATAGGAGCATACCTTGCAAATAAATAACTCATCTTGACTAATGAAGACACAATATCAACTCTTCAAAGTTTGCAACATTTTGACAGTGGAGTCGCCATAGGAAATTCTAAAAACTGGATTCTTTGAGGATGGAATCTCCAGGTGAAAGATGCACAAACTTCTTGATGTTTGACCATTTTTCACCATCAATATTCAAATATGAAATTATTTCATTCATACCCAGGGAATATTTGAACCCTCTCTCCCCAGCAACAATGCTAATTTTTTAGCACTCATATTTTCCTTGGGTTGTGTCAATCAATCCCCGACATAATGGCAGAACCAATTTAGACTGTATTTCTAACATAATACAATCAGGGAGGGATATATCATTATTTACAAGGTTTTCACACTCTATATATTCAATCAAAACACTCAGAAGGTCAGATTTATGATGGGACAAATAGGACAAGTTTGTTTAAAAAAAATTGGTGGGACAGTCACGGAGGAGAACATTGGTTAATCGAGTCAACAATAAGATTTGAGTTTGGTTGCAAGAGGTTGGGATTTGAAAGTATCATGGACATAGGAAAGGTAGACACCATTTCCTTAGTATTGAGGCTTTTGTAGGTCAATTAGAGGACAAAGAAGACAGACCATCAAGAAGAGCACCAAGCTTGGGTGAGTTATGCAATACTTTAGCATAAAATTATTTTGAAATTCTTGAAAAAATGAACCTATAGAAAGTGAGATGAATTCTAGACGATAAACTACTGTTCAAAAATGAAAACAAGACAAAATGGAGTGGGAAAACGGGATAAATAGTCACAAGAAAACCATTTCTTGAAGAAAAATATGGCATAAGAAATATCTGCCATGGAAACTTCAACCTTCCATCTCTGCAATTTTTATTTATCTACTAAAAATGAAAGCCATTACAATGAAGAGTCTCCCTTCTCTTGAAAATAAAAACCTACATATAAATGTATAGCTAACAACTACATCTATCAGTGTTCAATTCGAAATATAGGTAAACTCTACAAATAGAAATAGTTACAACTGATTTGCTTCATTTCATGAAGTGAACTGCTAAAAAATAGGCTTCCAAGATCCACCTTCATATATCAACTGGTGACATTCATGTGAAAAATATGAGAGAGGTTTTTGTAATTTCAACTGTCTCTGACAAAACCCATGTCTTCATTTGGCTACATTCCCCTCCAGCTCCTAGGAATCAGGTTTTGGATTTGATGACTCAGACAATACTTTTAAATTTCTAGAAACATACACTATGAATATCCTTTTTATTTTCCCAAAATATGATACCTATATAAAAAATGAAGTATTTTTTGAACATTGGCACATTTTGATGCAAAACCTCTCTTAGTTTCTTAAAATTCAGTTCCATTTGGTAAAAACTATTCTTTGAAGTTGATAACTAAAATAGTCATTTAAGAATATCAAAAATTTCCCTATGAAGATGACCTAAATTCTCTTATACCATAATACCTATGTGAAAATGGATAGAGGTTATTATATATAAGCATGTTATGAAGAAATTCCTCTCTTAGTTTCCATAAATTCTTCTTCATTTAGTAGAAACAGGTATTTGAATTTCGTGACTCAAATATCATTTTCATCAAATAAATCTTCTTCCTCTACTTTCGGAACTTCGAGAAACTCTAACACCTGTAGATGCTCTGTATCAATTAATTTTAACATTTCAGAATTATCTTTAAACCTATTACCTTCACACTTTAAATGAAAATTAAATGGATAAAATTCACCTTCACATTTTGATCCAAAAGTATTCATGTTTCTGCCTTCCAATTTCCCTTTAAAATTATCTTTAATGTGGTTGAATTTTTTTATCAATCATGTTGTTCAAAGGTCAAATTATTTTATTTCAGTAGCATTGACAACATAAACACCTCATTGTGTTGTCTAAATATTGATACATATCAGTGTGGTTAACTCTAAATATTTGGAATCAACTGTAAAAGTCAACCAATTACTTGACATCCATTAAAGCTTCAAGCAGTCAGCTAATCTGCATTGAGGAGTATAGAATCCTTGGGATATCTAGATCTTTGGGAATGATCCAAAGAAAGATCTTGCGTAAAGAAAATCTGTTTATATTCCTTTGAACTTGAATTTCATAATTGGGACATGTGTATTTCATCCATAGAAGAAGTAATGAAATCAAATTCAACTCAGCCTTTTCATTATTAAACTCCTTTCTTAACTTCTCATCATTTTCCTCAGCGGAATACCTGGAAACCATTTATTTTGTTTCCAAATGAATACGATAAAAACACGTGTTTTAATCTTCTTTTTGTATAAAATTACGATGATATTTTAGAAAATAAATCAACCATACTTTCAATCAGTGGAATTAATATGAAGTGTTTATCAACTTGGTCAAACTATACTTCATGGAAACGTGGTTTTATTTTAACCATGAGCATCTAGATTTCACAGATTTTAAAAATTAATTTCCCTGTGCTTGTTGATGTTTTCGAATGAATAATTGTCATCGGATGAATTGGATCTTCAATATGCTCCATTGATTCATTTCTCCTCTATCTCATTTGAGTGCATATGAATAAACCCATTGCATATGTTCTTGGTTGTCCTCATAAAAAAATTTTGCATGACGATCCTCACCCCACTTGTAGCTGGATGTCCTTGTTTAAGAAAACTCTTTTTCATCTTGTTCAAATCAAAATATTCTCTGTGTATCACTATTAACCCAAAAAATCCCTCACTCAGCTCTACATGGCCTACACCACCCAAGGACACCCATGCACGACACTCATTTAACCCCATTTGACCCCCACACCCTCAAGAAGGCTTAGAAATAGGAACAAGGGCTTAAAAACCCCTAAAATGTTTTGATGTAATTGTAACTTCGAAATGTATTCACTTGTATATCTTATGTATTGCACCCCGATGTTTATTCTAGGAAGTGTTTGTAATTTATTTGAGTCATGTCATGCCCCGATGTTCCTATCGGGAGATTCAATAATGTAAACAAGTTATGTAAAGTCATTGTGGGTAACCCTCCTATGTTTCAAGGGTTAAATTCCCCATAGTTGTGGGGCCCTAGGGTTATTATACTATCCTAGAGAATTCAACCCTAGGTGAGCTATTGTAAGTCATGGAAATAGTCCCTACCATTGTGTTAAGGATAACCCTCCTTGTTGGTCAGAGGGGCAAAGTCCCCACAAGTTGTGGGGCACTAGGGTTATTAGACACTCCTAGAGATGTCGGCTCTAGTAAGTAATTGTTAAGTGAGGCTGACATGTTGGAGTGGGTTTCAAGTGAACAAAATAATATAAATATAGAGTGAGCCTCTCTATTTATCACACACATACTCACTCATTGGGGCGCGTGAGTGAAAGAGAAGTTGCTGGAATCAGAAGTTGCTGGAATCAGAGAGAGAGACTACTGCTGTCGGGAGATCATATTTATGTTTTCAGGTTTTCATTTTGGTGCTGATTCTATCTTTGAGGAAATTAAGGGGTTTTCTCCTTTATGGTTTCCTCGAGGAAAATTCTTTGTGTCTCTTGTCTCTTGTGTTTATTATTGTGCATGTTATTCTCTCAGTTAAAGATCCTAAGATCATAATGCTAGCTTGAATGATAAAAATCTAACATGGTATCAGAGATAACCTGAGAAAAAGACATTGTGTAGTTGCAAAAGCTAGGGATTCTTACTTTTTTGGTCTCTCTCCACAATCCATCAACAAAATTATGCTAGGCTGACTCTCCATTAAAGGGTGCATCTTTTTGTTGAAGCATAATTCGATTCCGAGCATTTTTAGTTTTTGGTGCGAGAAATTAGGGCTCCTTACAAAAGGGGAATTTTTGAGTGAGATTGACATAGGATTTCTCTCCTCATCAAAATATAATTTTAGAGACCTGGGTCAATATTTTTTGTTGGGTGAAACTCTGGGAAAGTCAAACCCTAGTTTGACCCCGAGCTGGAAAAACCCTAAATACTAAAACTGATAAGTTTTGGTAGATTCGCTATATCTCGGGATTGGAAAAGGATCAGGAGCTGAAACTTTCATAGGACGAAGTTAAAATATTTATTTACACTGTATCTAAACTTCAGCCTCATATTTTCTATATTCTAGGAGATATTATCCCTCCAAGTTAGGGTTCCATCCTCTTCCATGATTCATCCCTAAATAGGACACCTAGGGAGAATTGCTATATCTTGGGCTACAACGGTCCAAATGAAATTTATGAAGATGTTACAGAAAGTGCATAGACTGTAATTTCAATGGTTCTAGTTTCAGAGATAGAAGAGGAAACAATGACACGTGGAAGTCTGTACAACTTCACTATGCTGAATAGTCTTGAACTAGTGAAACTAATTCTGATGAAACCTATGGTGTTGAAATAGGAAAAGGTGAGGCTACCTTAGTACAAATTTACAGACATATAGGATCAGTAATTTCAGAGATACCATAGAAACAGTATCATGCATTTTTGCAGAATAAATTGGTAAACTAGGGCTTCCTGTTCCAGGAGCTTCCCTCCACTGTTTTCAGAAACGGAGTACACTGGACAACTCAACTTGAAGAGATATATATTTCTATCCAATCAGATCTAAAAGATTCCATGTTTTGAAAATTAGGGTTTCTCTAACAAACCCTAGATCAGCCAGCTCTAGAACTAGGATGGACATCTCAAATCGATAATATCTAATATATTGCTATTCTCATTTGAGGTTCTCATTTCAAAGTGATATATCACATAAGCTTGGTGAAGTTGACAACTTCCAGGCATGGAATTATTTGATCTCTCTAAAGAAAATGAATTGGACACCTTTATAAGTAGAGAGGTTCTAGTTCCAGAGGGAGATGAGGCTAAAATCCTTACACAAGAAGAACTTGGTCAAGGCCAAGAAGATCATTGTTGATTCAATCATGGACCACCTTGTACCACAAGTGTCTTCCCTAAAGACACCGAAAGAGATGTTTGATTCCTTGACCAAGATATTTGAATGGAAGAAAATAAATCGGAATATTACTTTGAGAAACCAGTTGAAGAATGTGAAGATCTAGAATGCAGAGACCATACAGTCATACTTTATGAGGGCCTCTCAAATCAAAGAACAACTTGTAATAATAGAAGAAGAAGTGGAGAATGCAGAAGTGGTGATAGCCATCTTGAGTGGACTCCCAGGATCATGGGATTCATTCATTCAAGAAATGTGTGCCATAAGGAAGCGATTACTTTCAGTAGAATCTGGGAAGAAGAAGAAGCTCGACTCATAATAAGAGAAGAGAAGATGGGAGCAATTGAAGATCAAGCTCTCACCATCCAAGGAAGATCCCTCAAGCGATGAGGAATACGAAGAACTCAAGTCTTGAAGAACCTCTTATCCATCTTAGCATTTGGATAAGAAATGATGCTATTATGAATGAAGAAGATGATAAAGCTGAAGGATCAAGAAGGAGTCTACCCACGAAACAAATAAAGATAAGTATTCAATTGTCAATTCATGACATTGTTTTGTTATGCATTTGTTTATATTCAGTTGATGTATTATGCATGATAGAATGTTTGCATTAATGACAGTATACTACTAATATGCATGTGGTGGGTAAGTATCTCATGGTGATATACAACTCTCCATTGCTACTTATCTAGAATGAAACCTCTTTGCTGACATATTGGATTAGTGTACAATCTCAATGTTGTCTTGGTGGAGATGGAAGGCATCTAGAAACGTTTTCGTGAGATATGGATGAATGTTGTATTGGCTAAAATAGTTGCATAAGAATTATGCATAAGAATTTGCCATTATGAATATGCCTTATGAAATGTTTCTAACCATACAACTAATGCATTTGACTTGTAGGAAAGATCACATACATAATCACCTACAAGAAAAGAAGGATGAGACTTGTTCCGAAAAAAAAGTAACGACAGATAAAGAATAATATGACGAATGCAACGACATCATTAATGCAGAACCTTCCAGCTATGAAGAAGTAACCAAGAAGAAAGGGAAGACCAATTCAAGAAGAATGATGTCTAGGATGCAGTATCGATACGTGAAGGGAAGTTCGTAGTTCCATCATGCAGTATATGGAAACATCATGGGATACAAGGCAAGATTCCTAACACGATGCTTCTCATGAAAAGAAGGTATAGAATACAACGAGACATTTGCATCCAGTGGGAGTTGAGACACATGACAGGTAGAATCATGTGTGCAAATAAATGAATCCCTTGTACGAGATCAGAAGACACCCATGGGATATCACATACATGAGGAGCTTGATGAAGATCTGAACCTTTGCTACAAGGTTGATAAAGGATGACAAGCTCACAGATGGGTGTGAGAAGAACACTTTCAAAGATAGAGGATCTTGGTATCCAGCGACCCTAGATGGATACATAGAATATTAGTAGAAAAACATAATGTTTCAGTGCATAGAGTATGGAAGACAGAGGGAGTATGATGCTTCAGATGGAGTGACTATAGAAGATCCTAAGGTTCGACATGGTATGACAGGATGGATAGATTTCTGATGACTCTAGGATTTACTCAGAGTAAAGTAGATTCCACCCTTTGGTTCGAGGTTGAAGGTAGAATATTAGTGATGCTCCTGTTATTTATCAATGCACTATTTTCTAGGCATGGAGGTGTGGGAAAATGTGGATGGAATCTTCCTTGAACAAGGGAAGTATGCAGTAGATATCCTGAATAGGTTCAAGATGATGGACTGCAAGGCCATGAACACACCTATGGCATCAAATCTAAGCCTATTGAGTGATGCTTCATTAGAAGCGATTGATGCTATGATGTATCGTCAGATGATTGGGTCCTTGATGTACCTGACGAATACGAGACCAGATATTTGCTTTGCTGTGAACACCTTGAGCTAGTTCCTGAAAAATCTGAGACATGTTCACTTGATTGTTGCAAAGCATATTCTGAGGTACCTGATGGGTACAGTTGATTATGGGATCAAGTATGAGGTGAATAAAAATATTAACCTGCAAGTTTATGTTGATTTAGATAGGGCAGGAAATGCCATCGATAGGAAGAGCACTTCAAGGTGTTGCTTCAGTATGGGATCAGTTGTGATATCTTGGTTTAGCAGGAAGCAATCCTATGTGGCATTGAGTATAGCTGACACAGAGTATGTCACATCTTGTTCAACTAGTTGTGAGGCAGTATGGCTAAGGAAGCTACTGTCTGATTTATTTGATCTCCAGTTGGATGCTACTTGTATAGATTGCAACAACTAGAGTTGTGTGAATTTGTCGAAGAAACCGGTGTTCCATGACAAGTCGAAGCATATCAAGATCAATTACCACTATATCAGGGATATGGTGTAGAGAGGAGCAGTGAAGCTCCAGTATGTTGCGATGGATGAACAGATAGTTGATGTGTTGACGAAACCATTAGCTAGAGTGAAGTTTGAGTACTTCGGGGAGAAGCTTGGTGTTCTCTAGATCGAGGTTCCCTCCAAAGGAAAGTGATGAGTCTGTGAGCCATTTTGACATGGTGAGAGGATTGGTTCCTTCGATGGTCAAATGTAAGGGCTGAACCATTCTATCATGGTGATAGGATTGGTTCCTTCCATGTCAGATGTGAGTGCTGAGCTATTCTGATGTGACTGTAGGATTGGTTCCTACATGATCAGATATGAGTGCTACATGCCATTCTTGGAATGGAGGAACCTGGTCAGTTACCAGGAAAATCTCAGTCTGGGACTGAGGGCCATTCTGATATGACTCTGGGATGTGTTCTCACATGATCAGACATGAGTGCATGGCCATTCTGATGTGATTGAGGGATGTGTTCCCACTTGATCAGATAAGGGTTGTTGCCATTCTCTAGGAGAATGGAGGCACCTGGTTAGTTACCAGGAAAGCTCAGTCTAGGAATGAGGGCCATTCTAATATGACTGTGGGATGTGTTCTCACATGATCAGATATGAGTACATGGCCATTTTGATGTGATTGAGGGATATGTTCCCACTTGATCAGATATAAGGTTTGCTTCCATTCTCTGAATGGAGGCACCTGGTCAGTTACCAGGAACCCTCAGTCTGGGAATGAGAGCCATTCTGACATGGTGAGAGGATTAAGTTCCTTCCATGGTAAAATGTGAGTGCTGTTCCTTTTCACAGATGGTAGTAGGTGTGTCCTACCATGCTAATGATTGTAAGTGATGTGCCTTTCCACAGATGGTAGTAGGTGTGTCCTACCATGCTAGTGGATGTAAGTGCTGAGCCTATCCATAGATGATAGTAGGTGTGTCCTATCATGGTGGTGGATGTGAGTGATGTTCCTTTTCATAGATGATAGTAGGTTTGTCCTATCATGCTAGTGAATGTAAGCACTGGGCCTTTCTGACAGGGTTGTGGGATGTGTTCTCGCATGGTCAGATGTGAGTGCTGGGCATGCCTTTCTGACATGGTGTTAGATGTGTTCCTCTCATGGTTAGATGTAAGTGCTGGGTGGGCCATTCTGACTTAGGGTCAAATATAAATGCTGAAGAAGACCTACATCGAGGCTAGGCCTACAACCAGCATGTAAAAGGGATGGCTCTGTAGAAATTCTTGTGATGAGAAGAATCATGAGATAGCACCCGTGATGATGATCCAGATCAAGTGATGGTCCAGATCCAGTGATGATGATCCAGATCGAGTGATGATGATCTAGATCGAGTGATGATCTAGATCCAGTGATGATGATCCAGATCAAGTGATGATCCAGATCCAGATGAAGATGAATTGAAGATGAAGATGACGAGAAATCAATGATGATATAGATGATACAAAGAAGAAGAATTTTGCTGATAAATTGTGTTGAGAGAATACCTTCCTAGTTAAGAGGGAGTGTTGATGTAATTGTAACTTTGGAATGTATTCACTTGTATATATTATGTATTGTACCCCGATGTTTATTCCAGGAAGTGTCTGTAATGTATTTGAGTCATGTCATGCCCCGGTGTTCCTATCGGGAGATTCAATAATGTAAACAAGTCATGTAAAGTCATTGTGGGTAACCATCCCATTGTTCAAGGGTTAAAGTCCCCATAGTTGTGGGGCCCTAGGGTTATTAGACTATCCTAGAGAAGTCGGTCCTAGGTGAGTTATTGTAAGTTAGGGAAATATTCCCCACCATTGTGGTAAGGATAACCCTCCTTGTTGGTCAGAGCGGAAAAGTCCCCACAAGTTGTGGGGCACTAGGGTTATTAGATACTCCTAGAGATGTTAGCTCTAGTAAGTAATTGTTAAGTGAGGTTGACATGTTGGAGTGGGCTTCATGTGAATGAAAGAATATAAATAGAGAGTGAGCCTCTCTATTTATCACACACACACTCACTCATTGGGGAGCATGAGTGAGAGAGAAGTTGTTGGGATCAGAGAGAGAGACTACTACTGTCGGGAGATCATTTTTATGTTTTCAGGTTTTACTTTTTGTGTCGATTCTATCTTTGAGGAAGTTGTGGGGTTTTATCCTTTATGGTTTCCCCGAGGAAAATTCTTTGTGTCTCTTATCTCTTGTGTTTATTGTTGTGCATGTTATTCTCTCAGTTAAATATCCTAAGATCATAATGCTAGCTTAAACGATAAAAATATAACAAAAAGAGCCTAAATAGCTCTCATAGGGTCTAAAGCCTCCAAAAAGGGGCTAAAACCCCTCAAAGGAGCTAAAAGCCCAAAAAAGTGGCTAAATCCCTAACCAGGGAATTAGAACCCTAAAAATACTATAAATATAGGGGTCGGGGTCACTCTCAAAACATTCCTCCCTTGCATACTGTTATGTTTCCCGAGTGGATGCCTTAAGACCATTCACCTCTCAAGCCACCCACACTCCCTCTCATCCATTTTCCCTTTGAGCCATAGCTCCCCCATTGCTAAGAGAGAGGTGATTTTCCAAGCTAGAGCATGGTGGCCCATTTCCACTAAGAGGTATAATATTTTGTTTAATGTCATTTTCATTTTAGTTTTTTTCTAACTCAGTTTGCTTACAGGTTTATTTCATGTTCTAACAAGTGTATGCAGGGTTCTAGAGTCTAACCTTGTGTGCAGGGTTTCCATCTCTTTCCTTTCTATTATTTGCTTCATTCCAGTTTCATTTTTCCTGCATTACCATCAAGAACCCTACCCTTTTGTCCTATAGACAGAAGGTAGCCATTCCTACCCTGTAGCAAGGGAGAAATCCATGCTACAGAACTGGCGACCATAACAGGTCGATCCCATAGGATCCCTGGGTTTATTTTTTCAAAATTTCATTTTTTAATTCTATTTTTTCCCTAGTTTAAATTTCTGTTAAAATATAGTTTATATCTCTGTTTATTTGCATTTCCAGTTACTGTTGAGCCTCCTCAAGGAAAATACAAGTCCGTTTGGCCACAGTATAGGTGACTGTAAACCGAATCTAACTCAAGACCAATTTTTTTTTTAGTTTCCAGAGCAGGTCACTCTTATCAGGCCCAGAGAGGGGACCAAGTCGCTCATTCTGGCCTCACAGGTGCGACTAGATCACCTATTTAGACCTAAAAGGTGTGACCCCCTTCCAGAAGTTAGCCCGCTTCTGTTCGCAAATTCTAAGTGACCCCCTCTGCTGTTTCTAGAAAAATTTGGCGGCCCCCTCGCCACATTTGAACCAAAAAGTGCGATTTGTCACTCAGAGTTTGATTTTTTAAAATTTAAGGACTGTCAGTGCAGCTCAGTCGCCTCTATTTATGCAAACTATTTTTGTTTTTGTTTATGTTACTGTTTCTGTTCATTTCATTTGCAGAATGTGTAAATCAAAGTGTAAATCAATGGTTAATGGATTAATGAACATAGCTTGATTAAGATTTACTTAAAATCAACATCTTTCCTAGCCCTTCCTCCTCTACCTAGTCATCACCCTTCAGGGTATTCTAGGATAAGACGAAGGGTGAAGCTCGTACAGTAATAAGCACTTCACCTATTATTTTTCAAAGCCACTAAAAACGGGTGACTTGGAAGGTAGAAGGGGTAGAGAAGGAGGGCTTATCATGGCACTCAGTGTCCTCCCTGTTGACCAACCTTGCATTTGGAGGGTGACCTATGGATCTACGGATGGGCTTAGTCCCATTGTATTGAGATCCCAACACCCTCTCCTGGTTGAAGAGAAATATAGGTGCAAGGTAGTCACCTAGTCAGGCTATCATAGTTCAGGATCACAAATGGTACATGTCTAAAAAATTATGATCACTATTTACTACATTCATTCATAATGTTATGAACTCTATAGAATATTCATAAACCATTTAAGTAGCCACCAGATATAATAGAAAAACAAAAGACATACATATCATATGATATAAATCAACCCAACTCAATTCATGACGTTGAGTGAGCCAGTAAAATTTACAATTTACACTAAGTTAAACATCTGCAGTCTTTGAGGACATAAGTCCCTAACTACCTTAACTGTGGGAAGTACTTGGGCTTAGCCCAGAAACTCATTGTGAGGAGTACCACGGGAACCCCAAAGTAGCTAGCCACTGAGAGGAATTTCCAAGTGAAATGGGCAATGACCCCCACCAATTGAGTAGCACTCCCATGAGGAAAAAGCCAAACGTTGTATTCTGGCAGTCTTGGTGGCTGAGTGACCACCTGAAGCCAATAGAAATCCATTAAAACTGGGGTCCAAAAATCATTACCACCATTTTGACATACAAATCTGACACAATTGATCCCTCACGCTCTTCCTCATGCCTAAGAGGTGAACCACCACAGTATGGGTCATTAAACCGACATCGTCGAGACCATTCTCGATGACCTTCTACACCATTAGAAGGCCACACATCCTTTGATTTAGATTCAAACTCATATCAGCCTGAACCATATCTACACACTGCACCATCAAGCCCCATGGCTGGTGCAAACCCGGATCCATTTTTCGGCATAGTAATTGCTAGTGGACCCATGTCCACACCACAAAACACCACCAACACCCCTATAGGTGGTCCCAACATGGTGATGAAAACTCTCATAAGCCAGCTACCACCATCCATATTGACCAGTCAAGTTGTCCCACCTACAACACATGGGGGTAGTGGCCCTTCCACCTACACTTCCCCTCATGTCATACATGGGGGTAGTGGCCTTTCCACTTACACTACCCCACCTACCACACTTGGGGGCACTGGCCCATCCATGATGGTTCCATAAGTACCCCCAGTTATGCAGGTGCATCATGTACCTGTAAACCCCACCACCATGGCTACCCCATCTCACATCAACCTTGGGTCAAATATTCCTTTCATGGTATGTCTCAAATTGCCTGATTTGGCTTAGTTAACAAATGACCCTATCTGCCATCAAACATTTTGCCCTCCCATTCCAGCCAAACTTCCCTCAGACATTCCCAAGTTTGAAGGGAAGGAAAGGGAGTGGCCCCAAAACCACATCATGGCGTTTCATCTATGGTGCTCATCAAATAGCATCGTAGATGACTCAATTAGGATAACACTATTCCAACACACCCTCACAGGTGCTGCAGCTAAGTGGTACATTGATCTACTACAATCCAAGTACCCGGATTTCAATTCCCTGGATTTCATGTTCCTACAATATTTCCAACTCCCCATCAGATATGACGAAGGGGTGGAGATCTTGTTATATTGCTGCTAGAATATTGTGACCCACATAACCGACCACATCCATGAGTGGCGGTGACACTGTAGTTTATGTAAGATCCAACTTGATGACAGGATATTTCTGGATTGGTTCCTTAAAACCTTGCTCCCACCTATAGCAAAGGACATAGCATCTGAACATCCCCAATCCGAAGAGGAGGCCATCTTGAAAGCCCAGTAGTTTGATATGATCTATGCACAGTTTGGATACCTTTACACCGTCATTCCAGACGCTCCCTGTGTAGGAACCTCCTACCGGGATGCATCGAGGGAATCTCATGCTGTAGATGGCATCATAGGTTCTATCTCTCACCAACCATAGCACACTCTGAAACCACCTACAACACCACCACAATCAAGAAACACTCCTAGTGTTGCTTACCAAAACCAAACTCTGGACTAGGCAATAATGATGTACTAGTCCGGAGGCACAACTTCTTATGCAAAACCTATGCCACCACAATAGGCCCAAGCATTATCTTGGCTGACATAACAATACGTGAGAAAAATGCCCACATTTGTGGCATTGGCACCTACCCAAGTCTACTATGCACCACTGGTGCAAGCTGTTCAAGTCCTCGCCCCTGCTCCACCAACTCCATTGGGACAGGTGTTTGCAAAACAAAACCACCCCAACCAGGCAGCCCCCAATAACCAACAAGGGCAAGCCAAGAATAACCGACCCTAGAACCAAGGCAACAATCAACCACAAGGAGGCGGTAAAAAACTAAATCCTCCCAACAATGCCGCAGTGAACTGGCCAGCCCAAAATCCTCAACGACCAAATGCACCGAGACGCAACACTCCATTGCAGACAAACCAACCATGCACATTATGCAAGGTCTATGGGCACTACACATTTGAGGGTCCCTTCATGGGTCACGATAAATGATCCATTAGAAATGAGGTTCAACATGCCACCAATACAACAGACCAATCCCAACCCAACCTGACACCACAAGGACCTTCTCCTATGGTGCTCCAAAACCCATTACTAGTACAAGGATTGGTGGCAACTGCACCCCCTCCCCAACCCAATCCCACTGCTCCGGGGGCACCTCCCATGGTAGAAATAGGTGTCCACCACCCGATCACTATGACAACTGAGGAGGTCAATCTAAAAACCAGATGAAATTAGTACAAAACCGACACCAAACCGGCTAACACATTAGCGACATATATGTCTAAAATAGTCAATGCACCTCTTCAGTTACCCCCTTTCTCGCGCCCCCCATACACCTGGTTGCCAATAACACCACATCTAGAGTTGTTGTTAGCTACAGCATCATGGATGATTTGGCCCAAACACCTACCGCCATGTTCGCTCTTGAGGTACTCAAAACTTGCCCAATACAGTGGAAAGCCTTACTAGCTGCCCTTGGGTCCGTAGACCCCTCTGACTCCAAGTTGATCACATTCGACATGGAGAATGGAGAACCACAAATGCTATCAACCATTTCCTTTCAAATCCCCGTGTCTATCTGGAATTTGGTTGTGCATTGGTGCATAGTGGATGAGGGGGAATCCACATGCATTATGTCTACCCTAGTCTAGCAGAAACTTGGATCCCCAATTCTGCAACCATCCTCCATAACTCTGTGGGCTTATGATGGCCATCCCACTAAATCCTAAGGAATCCTCCCCCATGTCCCCATCACATTAGCTGGGAAGATAGTTCTGATTAACATAGAGGTTGTCAATGCTCAGTTGGACTATAACCTTCTCCTTGGAAGAATTTATATGTATGCCATGAGAGCCGTAGCATCAACTGTCTTCCGTCTCATGATGTTCCCCCACGAAGGGAAAATCATGACGATTGACCAACTGACTTATCACAATCCTCAAGGGCTAACAACACCTGCCAACATTATCCCTACAATCAACACCATTGATCCACAAGGGATGACCACACATGCCAATGTTATCCTTGCAGTCAACACCAAGGTTGACAACATACCAGCCTCCCCATTGTTAAATGTGGGCCCTGGGTTGTTTGCCGATACCACCATGACAAATTATTTCCCCTTAGTGTCACCACCACCAACACCAAATGAGACTTTGAACTTGTGCATGCTCTCATCCAGCACTGCTGCACCCAAACAACAATCGCAGTCACAGCCCCAACCGTAACCACAACACTGTACGTAGACACAACATCAACAGTAGCCACAACATCATCCACAGCCACATCATTACGCATAGCCACAAACATAACCTCATCCCCACATACAACTAGTAGGGAGTTATCTGGGCTCCTCCCTAGTCCACACAATTCCCTTCCTCTTTCCCCCACCTGGTGTCATGAGCAAGCCAGTAATGGCCACCTTAAACTTACCCAACTTTACATTGGGAATTCCTGTGTGGTATCTTGATCCACCAGCTCAACCAGTAATTCCCCAGGTAGTCTTAACCCCCTTCCAACCCATTGTGTTTGAGTCTCATCCTCCACCCGTCCTACAAAAACCAACCACCACACCCGCACCCACACCGCCCCACCCAGAAAAGGGCCAGGAGCAAGAATGCGAAAGCTACCGATGAACCTTGAAATTCCTACCTTGTACCATCTGTGAAGAACAGGGCCATCCAACTCAGAACTACCCTGAGATTCCTATAATTCGTGTATATTTGGATGCCATGGATACAACTGAAAACCTCCCTGTGGTTGAACTTCCAAGCGCGCCAATAGTGAGAAATAAGTCATTGAGAACAAACCATGGTTGTGCCCCTTGCAGATTGTATGGATACTATTCTCACCACTGCCAAGACTTGTTCGAGTTTTGAATGGCTTTAGCCAACCTTCAAAAACATTCCCTTGAATCTAAGATCACTCTGATCGAAGAAGTTCACCCCCCACCTCCTTCTTCGAACACCATGTCCATTTACATGATGTCCAGTTCTATTGACCCTCTTGTCTCCACCATCAATGATGGTCCATCAGACCTGTCTCTTCGTTTATTTCTCAATGATGAGGAGATACTTGAAGCCTTAACCACCTTGGAATACCCATGGGATGACATGCACCATCGCTCGTTCTTCCTCCCTAAAGAACTTGTGTCGCAGCCGGACCAGTTTTTCATGGAAATGAAAGATTTCATTCATGGGAAAGTCGATTGGTTCAAAAATCCCATTCCAGTACTAGACACCTTCGAAGAAGGGAACATGGCCAGCATCTCGCCAACCATCAAAAGAAACATCTCAACCAATCCTGAGGTTGTTGAAGAAATCATGCTGGGGGCATCCTGCTCCCTGGAGGAAGTCGCTACCTACAAATCTCTCTTCCAAGAATTCTGTGACATCTTTTCCTGGTCTTACACTGAAATTCCCAGGTTGGATCCATACATTGTAGAACACCACATCGACACATGGCCCAATGTGGCCCCCATACGCCAAAAGCAACGACCCATCCATCCTTCCAAAGTGGCCGCGGTCAAAGCCAAGATAGAGAAGCTACGTACAGCCAGCTTCATTTACCCCATTGCGTACACCACTTGGGTTTCTAATCCTATTCCCGTGAATAAAAAATAGGGTACCATTCATGTTTGCACAGACTTTCGCAATCTAAATGGGGCGTGTCTGAAAGACAACTTCCCAACACCCTTCATCGATCAGATTATCGATGCATGCGCTGGACATGAGGTATTTTCCTTCATGGATGGATTTTTTGGATATAACCAAATCCAAATCCAGAAAGAAGACCGTTATAAGACTACATTCACAACCCCGTGGGGCACATTTGCATGTCGAGTCCTACCCTTTGGCCTAAAAAGTGTTGGAGCCACCTTCCAGCATGCCATGATACACTATTTCCGCGACCTCATTCACATCATGTTGGTTTATCTTGACAACCTCATTGCGCAGTCACAGAAGCAAGCACAACACATAGATGACTTGCGGCAAGCCTTCCTATGATGTCGCAAGTACAAAATCTGCTTGAACCCTTTCAAGTGTGTTTTTTGTGTCCCAATAAGCCATCTCCTAGGGTTCATCATGTCACACAAAGGAATGATCGTTGATCCCCTGAAAGTCCAAACCAATTTCCCTCTAACGTCACCTCTTTGAGTGACTGTAGTATATCTTGTATTATAGTCTTTTTCATTTTTGTTTTTCATATTTTTAAAAGTGAGTCTTATGTATTTTTTCCCCTCATTGCTCCAGATGGATCCTACCTCAGACTGGTACATCGTATTTGCTAATGGAGGGAGCAGATGGTCTCTGAACCTCACCTCGGCTACATGGGTCATCTACTCCTTGTCATAGGAGTTGATCCATATTGATGAGATATGCATGGGAAGTGAGACCAACAACCAGGATGAGTATGATGGTGTCAACGGCCTCTTGGCCACCTCTCTCCAGTTAGGCATTCACCATCTCGATGTATTCTTAGAATCCCAGCTACTTGTTTCTTAGTTGAACAACTACTACTGGGTACGTGATGATATATATATATATAGATAGATAGATAGATAGATAGATAAGTCGCATGTCCAAAATATGTCTAGTAAAAAATGAGAAGCCGCATATGCTTTCTCAACTGAATATACATAGCGATGCAAAAACTCCTATGCACTAGGGGCAGCCCCACTAGGCTACTAATAGACTTAGACTCATCATCTGGCTTAGTATCATCATCTTCCTCAGAAGAATAATCCTTTGTAGGAAGATCACCTCTCACCGCCCGACGAAGGTAATCACAGGCCACGACCACCCTCCTCATCATAGATGTCCACTCTGGAGGAAAACTATGAATGGAAGCAATCAGATCATTATTCAAATTATGCCATCCATCATTAGAGATCCCATCAACAAGCTTCTCTAGATACGACATAAACTCATCCACCTCCTGCCGTCGCCTACGAAGGTTGCCCGCAGGAACAGCCGCAGGTGCCATAGCAACCACTCGCCTCTAATACCCAGGTGATGGGTAGGGACCAATATCTGCATACACAAACAAGGACACCATTAGTATACACATATAAACATACAACTATGAACCAGCTCAACTACACTATGTATAAAGATGAACATAAAGACATCACACATACATACTAGCTAGTCCCCATGCCTGGCCTATAGGTCGAGGCATCTCGAGGTCCCCATGATAGTTCATACCCACATACGGGTACTCCTCAATGACCACTGGAAGCTTACACCACTGCTGCAATAGCTCCTTAGTGTAGAAGCGGCCCACTCTATCGCCACCCTCTCGTACCATCATTTGGCACCACCTGTGCATCCACGACTCCCATGGACCACTATCCTGCACGACCTGGTGCAGACACAAAGTAGGTACTTTCTCAAAAAAGAAATCACATAGAAAGGAGCCAAAGAAAAATCCTACCCCATATTTCTTCACGTTTTTAGGCTGATGCCGAACAGCCTGAAGATACATCTAGGCCCACCCATAGTACGTGCCCCCCATAGCACGCTCTACCAACTGCAGCTGCCCTCTAGATATATTGTGGAACCCAAGATGCATAGCAGTGATGTCACCACTGCCTGTGTCGACAGGTCCTCATTGTCACACATCAAGATGCATGAGCCACGCACATATGCAGTAGTGTAATAGTGCCTATCACATATCTCCTCCAATGTCTCCCCCCAAGATAGCACCGATGCCAAGTCACCAACAACTTTCAACATAGGGAGCCTAGTCAAGAAGTACACATCCACCAGTGTGATCTCAATACACTGGCCCTAGAAGAGGAAGGACTCCTCCCCAATATCCCAAAATCTCACCAACGTTTGTAGCAACAAATGAAATATCTTCATAAGGGGTATCCTCATGAACTTCAGTAAACCAAAATGTATCACGGACATTCCCATCCTACAATGACGCCTCTCGGAGGTATTTATAGTCTCTCTCCCGCCACTTATTCTTAGCCATCCTACACAAACAAAACATAGATGTCAGCCATTTCTCTCATCAAAAAATGTCACCTAAGGCCAAGTCGCACCTATTTGGGAAAAATGAGCGATCAGGTTGCTCTTTTTCCCTTGAAAGGTGCAACTTAGCTCCATGAAACCCTATCAGGCTCATGGAGGACCTTTGGGTGGCCAAATGCAGACTGTAAACCACCAAAATGAAGATATTTGGCAAGATCTCTTACCTACAAGTCACACAAATTGAAACAACCGGTCAGAACAGGAGAAATCAGCAAGATAAAATCTAGGGCCCACCTCTCCAACTCTGCAGTGAACAGTTACAATGACACTTCACAAAGTGGTCCCCACCCTTATATAGGCCCTATTTGACCTAATTTCTCCCTTACTGTTATGGTATATACGTTCTCCATATTCAACATTTTCGTTCATACCCCTCGTATCGAGGTATTTTTCCTCAAATACATTTACTCCTTTCCACTTGGCTCACCACAATAGTAATCATATTAAATTAACATAAAATTTTCATAATGAGAACTTTTTTTTTGACATCTTCTGAAACACATATTTTTTAAAGCATTACAAATGCAAATAACAACAACATTTATATCCCATAACGCATAATTTGCAACTAATGTTTCATCAGTCATCATATCATGGTGCACAAAAGACCAAAATCACACACACATACCTTAAGATCAATGTTCCAAGCACTCCTTCGATCAAATATTCTTTAAGAAGTACTCATATATATACATGAGGGTCATCTCCTCAGAGAACCACAAGTTAACATGCAGGAATCCACAACCTGTATATATATTTCACTCAATGAATACTACATAGTCTAACACCTCCCCATGGTGCTCTCTGATAGTTCTTCTCAAGATCCTAACACCTCCTCTGGGTTATCTATGGAAGCTATTTTCTTAAGAGCCTAACACCTCCTTTGGTTGTTCACTAGAAGCTCTTATATTAAGATCCTAAAACCTCCTTTGGGTTCTCATTGCCAACTCTTTGCCTAGGCTTAGGGATTAATATCATAGAGTGCTCAACAGAGTCCAACAACTCACAAGAGTGTTCATTGACGACTCTGTAAATTAAAAAAATGCAGAGTCTAACACCTCTCCACGGTGCTCCATAGCATCTCTTCTTAATTCAAAAGTATTTTGTGTTTAATAATTTCAGTTGTTCATTCTGAAATTAAATTTTGGTTTCCCAAGTCACATCACATGCATAAAAAGACTAAATACTTTAGGTTTTCTAGAGCCCAACGAGCTCAACATCAAACTGAATTTATTCTTCTTCTTCATTAATTAGTTCTATTTAGTGTCTAATACTTTCTTATAATTTTAAGAGCCTTATAACCCAGGGTGTCCCCCGTAGTCAACTCAAAAGTTTCACCCCTCTTTTTTATTAATGAGTCATAATGGCATAAATTTATGAACATTGAATGCATGAAATATCATAATCATCACTGAACATATCTATGTTCCAAATTCTACCAACTCCACATCAAACCAAAATTTTAATAATGCTGAACATTTCTAATATTCTTAAGCCTACTGGCTCAATATCATATCACAAGGTCACTTTGTAATCCTAATGTTCCAAAGCTTTCTTTTTCCTTTGTGGGATTTATCTTCCAATCATCTTTCGATTCATATCTGCTGATGCATTTTTCCACCATGAATACCTACGCTTTGGACTCACAATTCCTTGCCAAATATTACTTGTATCATAAATGCATAAAGATAATTATAAAATATAATAGAAAGTTACTATTTTGAATTCCATAAACTCTTGATACATCAAGATATTATTTTTCTCAATGCATTACTTTCTCAACCACTTAATCATAATTATACAGTTTGCATGAAAATTTATAGATGTGCATCTTAATCAACTTTATATAAACTTAAATTTACGTCATTAAATCTTTGTACTCCCAGTAGTTTATTTTATCGTGCCTTCTCTTCATCACCCTTGACCTCATAAGCAATTAATCCTTCTAATCCATTTCAATAAATCAAGTTTGTATGATAAGAAGCAGTATGCATCTAAAAATACCATATGCATATCTATGTAGTATAGCAATCTAAGTTAACATTAAACATAATACTACATATACTTCCTCAATCGACGTAATTTACATTTTATTACAACCAAGCCTTCCCATCATCTTTTCGTCATGCATTTTGATTTATGTTCACTGGATTAATAAATTATTGTTGTAGTAATTCTCTAAAAAAAATAATGAATACATCACAAGCGCACAACATACCAGTTTTGCAAGCGAGTCCATTAGGTCTGAGTGTTGACGACCTGCTCTGATACCATATCTAACATACCCATTTTTGCATCCATCCTTATATATTTTAGGTACACTGTGACAAATTTAAGATTTTAACCTTCGAGTACACCAATTTAATTAGTCCCATTGCATAATGACATTATCCCATCCCAAGAATTATTAGATTGAAAATACAACCACTCCAAAAACAAAACATCTTATGTATCTTTTTAATCTTCTAATAGGATCCTTAATTAATGGCATACTTCAATATAGCCAACATAATCCATCTAAGACTGAAAATATTCACTATCACTAATATCGTAAATTCTTCTCATCCTGTAGATAAGGCATTCCAAGTTGTTGTTTCTATTGCAATCAAGTACCACTTTATTTCACTCACTAAACACAATAGAAATACATATTCAATGTATATAAATGCTATGATATACATATTTCCCTTAAGTTCACACACCTATTTTTACCCTTCCATCGCATGAGTAATCAAGTATGTCCTCAAGAGATATTGTCCAAACCTTCAAGCAAATCCACTCACACATGTATTAGGAGATTCTTACCATTTTTAAATAATAATGAATACGACAATCATAGACAAGATATACCCAATATAGTGGTCACAGAGTTATTCCTTGAATAAAATGGCGCTAACTCATCTTATTCTTTTGTTATGGTTGATGCATTCCATAACAATAATTATTAAAAGCATTAGAGGAAATTTGGGGTCTAAAATGGGCCTTATAAGAAAACGTGCTAAAATAAGTTTTTGTGAGTTGGAATTCAAGAACCAATAGAATTTCAATAAAATAAGTCAACCATAATGGTTGAATTGACATATTTGTCATTAAAAAAAACTACTTTTTTTGTTCTTATTTTCGACATATCTCATTGTGTTTTTACTCAAATTTCGATCGGGAGAGCTCGTTGGATGTGGAATTTGATTCCGCATCCAACGAGTACCCACACTGCATACTTTTGATGGACCCCGCTACCCCAAAAACAAGAAATACCTTGAAAAACGTGATGATGACATCATCATCACATTTTTCAAGGTATTTCTTGTTTTTGGGGTAGCGGGGTCCATCAAAAGTATGCAGTGTGGGTACTCGTTGGATGCGGAATCAAATTCCACATCCAACGAGCTCTCCCGATCGAAATTTGAGTAAAAACACAGGGAGATATGTCGAAAATACGAACACAAAAAGTAGTTTTTTTCTTTCTTCCTCCAAAATTAACCAATATTATTTTATTATTTTAACTATTATTTTATTATTTTAACTATTATTTTATTATTTTCCTTAGGAGGCCAATTTTAGACCCCAAAATTCCTCTAATGGTTCCGACCTTTCCCTTGTGACACATTCTTTGCAATCACAACTTTTAGTTAAACGAGTAAGCTCATAAAAGATTAGAAGCATTATTCTCATCGGTACAATTATTCAAGGAAAAACATGATAAGCAGGAGTCATATTACAATGTTTACTTAACAACAATGATCATGCATAAGACAATGTTTTTCTTAAGGAACCTAATAAGCATACAACATTTACTTAAGAAATAAATCATCTTGTCCTTTAGTTACAGTTAATACATTCTGTAACAAGAATTCTTATAATGTTCCGAATTTTCCCTTGCGACACATTCTTTACAATCACATATTTTTGTTAAACAAGTAAGCTCATAAAATATTTGAGCATTATTATCATCAGTACAATTATTCAAGGAAAATCATGATAAGTAGGAGTCATATTACAATGTTTACTTAGCAACAATGATCATGCATAAGACAATGTTTTTCTTAAGCAAACTAGTAAGCATACAACATTTACTTAAGAAATAAATCATCTTGTCCTTTAGTTACGGTTAATACATTCCGTACTAAGAATTCTTATAAGGTTCTGATTTTTCCCTTTTTACACATTCTCTGCAATCACAGATTTTCGTTAAACAAGTAAGCTCATAAAATATTTGGAGCATTATTATCATCAGTACAATTATTCAAGGAAAATCATGATAAGCAGGAGTCATATTACAATCTTTACTTAACAACAATGATCATGCATAAGACAATGTTTTTCTTAAGAAAACCAATAAGCATACAACATTTACTTAATAAAACTAAACAATATGATTCAAACAACTGGAAACTTGACTTCTACTTTCCTCCCAACCATTGGCTCCATGTGGCGTATGTTGTTCTGCCTAGAGCCACCCCTGAGATGGGCGATGCTTCCACTAGGGTATGGAAAATTTTAAACTCTCTTCATGGTTAAAGGGTTTCTTGGTGATTTCATTCACATCCCAAACATGATTTAACCAAGTACGACTTATCTCTTAAAATGTTTAAGCCTCAAAGGAATTTTTCCTTCCCAAAACACGCTCAGAGTTTTGACATGTATACTTAGTACATTTAGATCTACCACTCCATAATCTGGAAGAAAAACTCAAGAAATCAACTACATGATAAGGTATGATCAACAAATGCATGGTGATTTAATCAAATCTTAGGCACATTCTCTACAAAGCACGATATGTACAGAGATCCATTTATCAAGCAAAATGTAGGAAGACTATCCAATACATGCTCCGAGTAAATAAGAATGTATACAACCATTACTTGCTTAGATTTGATCAACTATTCATAAATAATCGATTCAAATCTACTCAACACCTTCTACTCAACATCGAATCAACAATTTTACTCATTCCCACATATCTATAGATCCAACCTGTAAGGAATCTATACAAGACGTACAACTCAACACTAGTTTAACAATTCGATTTATAACAATGTATTTACCAATGTAAACCATGCGATGGACATTTACAAGGTTACAAATCGGCATTATTTTATACTCTACTGATAATAACGAGTGTTACAAATCTAACACTCAACATTGGTTTAAATCTACGGACTTTGCAGATTTAAACCAAATTGTAATAAATGGGTATTAATACATCTACTAATACTTCCCACATATTTTATCAATATCTTGGCTATCATTTGCAGACTCTATAGATTAAAAAAAACATGGCTAAGACCCAACAAAATGGATGGGAGCAAAACAAATTCAAATATGGTCTACATGAAACGCAGGGACACATTTCCAAAGTCAAAAGGTGTAAAATCAAGATGGAGTCTGTTAGGTGTATGTGCTACACTAATCAACTACAGATATTACCAAATACTCATCGGTCTAGGTAGAATTCCTTCATGTTCAACTATAAATAGCTTCATATCTCAAGTTTTTGTTGCAACAAAACATAAAGAGAGAAAAGAAAACAAGGGTAATGGATATACAGAAAGTAGAACCATTTCTGGGTTCAAAACAACATTATCTATGACAAGCCAACATATATAGTCTATATATAGAAAAAGGGATTCTCTCGAGATATATTATCTATTAAACAAAATCCAGAACTAAACAATATCCAAAAGAAACCACTTACAAAGGATCCTTCCAGATCTGCTTGTTGTTAACAATCCACGCCATAACCAAAACAAAAATCCCAAAAGGAAAATGCTTGTATCTTTGATGTGTTTTGTTCTCTACCCAAATATGACATAACCAAGAAAAATCCAAGGTAAACGCATGTAGTTTTTGATGGATATGCTATTAAACATAATCCATAAATAAACAACATCCAAAGGCGACTGCATACAAAGTATCCTTCGAGATCTGTTAGTTATTCACAATCCATGCTATAACCAAAATGAAAATAAAGGGTAAACTCATACAATTTTTTATGGATCTGATCAAAACATAGTCCACAATGCACACTCAGAATTTTATCAAATCACGGGCAGTAATTGCAAGCTCAAAGTTTATCCAAACGCCGGAACAAACACATGTTCGAATACACGCTTAGATATGATACAAAGAATGTAGGAAAGAATGTGTATCCCCGATCTTATAAAGGCATGGGTATACAATAGATGTTCTAATAAAAACGTAGGCACAAAAAGAACATTTTAGATCCTATGAAAATGGTGATAAACATATCCAAAATCTCTTCATGCAGGATGTGAGAATAACAATGTCACCCCCCAGTACAATAAAACACAGAACATGTAATAAAAAGGAATGCATACCAATATTTATACAGTGATTCCTCCTTGAGCTAATCATGCCATGCCCTCTTCCCCACAAGAGAACCCCCATCATGAATAAATAACTAAACAGAAAATATTTCCCAAAACTGTGTCCAGAGCATCCCGTAAATCATTCCACTACATATGCCATCATTTTTTCCGAGGCATATTGCCCCTTTTTAGTCATGAAGTAATTACTTTACTTCATGCACCCAACCAGGCATTCCTTTGTCCTTCCTTTCATAACTATTTCCAATAACGCTTTCAACGTTAACATCCAACTATGTACAAATCAATTCTTATACATATCATCATAAAAATACTCTTCAATATTGTTGTTCAGGATTAAACACCCTTGTAACCTAGGGTCTGGGGTTACCAACTTACTTCTAAACTTGCAAACAATTAGCTTTAGTGAAGTACAGAAAGGAAATAGGAAGAAATATTGGACTCACCCGATTACCGACAGTTGATCCAAGGTTGATATTCTTCCGCTCTGATTCTATCCAAATCTTTCAGGGATGCACCTCCTTCACCTGCAAAGAGCAAATTCTCCAAGTACAATCTTATACATGTATATATGATAGGTTAGATAAACAATATATATAGTGCTTAATTGAATATATTCATCAACCATAATACATAAAAGAGACTCAACACAATGTTGGAAGAAGAATTATCTTTATTAACAATCAGTGAATGAGATAAGTGTACAACCCAATGCCTGAGACAAGGACTCCTCTACAACCAAAGGACTCTGAGTTCTGCTGCTCCAAGACTTCTGAAGATATACCACCAGCATAACTTTGCTCTCAAAATTTTATTTTTTAATGCCCTCCCCAAGGCCTCTATTTATACTTTGGGAAATAGAGTGGTTTTGAAGGTTGAGGAGGTTGAGATGGTTGGGGTAGTTAATGATTAGGGCCCAACTAATCTCCATTAATCATGATTTATATTTTTTAATGTGGAATGGAGATGTATGCGACTATTAATATAGGCAACCCATGTATGACACACGAGTTGCTTTAAGGAAACCCGCATATGATCATGTACATGGGTTGCAATGGAGATAGTCGCATATAGTACGCAAGTTGTCAATGGGAATAGTTGCATACATACGCAAGTTTCAATGAAGATAGTCGCGTACGCCAATCAACACTTAGAAAAACAATGTGGTAAGCTGGTTGAAAGGTAAATGCATCTCATGTCCTACCCATCTATAGTTTTTTGTCAATATTCAATCCTAAAATGTCCTTTTGTGTACCAACATAGGGAATGTCGGCACTCAGATGGAGAAGTGCCATTTGGGTTGATAACAGATGCCCCCTAATGTATGAGGTTAGAGGGAAGCAATGGTCAAAATACATTATAATAATTATCTTTGGAGAACTCAAAAGTCCAATGGAGTAGAGGTAGTACCAAAAACAAATACATAATAATGTCATATACAAATTCATATCTGAGGATGCTATGTTCAATATACTGGAACACTAGCTCCTTTACAATATTTGAGTACATCATATAGTATGGGTACAAGACCATGTATATTACAAAGGTGGATCGAAGCCACAATATACAATAATGATGAGTCTTTAAAGATCTGGAAGCTATGTAAGTAACCACAACATAATCTTGCGCAACTTAGTCCATGGACATGAAACTAAGGTCTTCATAAAAAATCCCAAAGAACCAGTACAATCCAAGCCATGTGAATAGATGTTATTGAAATCGAACATGGATCATATTTAATAGATTGTCAACTAATAGGTGATAATCGACAACTGAAGTAAAGGAATTCACCAATAATGAAAGTGAATCTTGAGGTACGATCGTCAAAAATCTAGGTCTTCGTCGTCAGGAAATGATGATGCATAACCATACTATGATAAGGAAGGCAATAGATCCTCCAACGGATCACAAGAGTGACTAGGAACTAGGTAAGGGAAGGGAGACGCAAGTAGTAACAGATATGACAATGATGGAATCAGGATATAGATCAGGCACAGGGTTAAGTCCTTGAACAATGAGCACGACACAAAGATGACCCAAGGCAGCTTTTAACTTTACAGATAGTACAACTAGACTTATCTATCATGTAAGAGTCATGATCAGATTCCCTAGGTAGAACTAACAAGAGGAGGACTAAGCAACTCGAAGTAATAGCTGAACTAAAAGTGAACACTGAGACATCAGTATCGGAAAAAAACAGACAGTGCTATTTTCAAGGAGGACATGCTACCACTGATTGAGAACCAAAAAGAAAACTTCTTCCTTAGCTTCCCTGTTAAATTTTAACGATTCCAAGAAAGTCAACTTGTATCTCTTTTCATTTTTTGACAAGCTTGAAGAGAAGAGGGAATAATGCTTGATAGTGTCACTGATTCATGGATTTTATGATCCCAAACTAGTATATGCTCACAAAGAAGACTCCAAGGGGGTCCTTTTTCATCCAATTTAGTCTCCTGAGGCCGGAAAAGTATAAAACATACCACAAAAGAACTCTCTTAACTTCCGTAGAAGAAAAGGTGAACCTTTTTTGTACTTAGTCAAGGAGGTCCGAAAAATGTTAAATTACCACCTACCCAATGCTCCTTCAAGAGCAGCATATAGCTTGAGTTTTATGAGTGTGAAGGAAAGCAATATCACTCGGAAAGATCCATTTGAGTATGAGAAATGGGGCTTACAACATTAAACTCAATGCTTTGTTCTTGGTGTTTAACGAGCATGACAAAGACATAAAGTACACTCGAAATATTTTTCATGTTTAGGTCCAGAGCATGAAAAAGAGAAAACTAAGCTCATACCAAGTGTTCCTTTTCCGCAAGTTTAGTCCCTCAGGTCCAGAAAAGTGATAAACATGTACCTAAGAATACTCTTCTCAATTCCATAGAAAAGAGAGTGATCCTTTCTTGTATTATTCCACATGGTCGGAGAAAGAGATAACCTACCACCAATGTGGATGCCCATTCACATATTCTTAATGATTTTGAATGGACAAGTTTACTCGGCAGTCAAGTCTATGTTGAGGAGTTAGACCTAGGCCTAAAGAAACTCCATAAGGGCATGGAGTGCTATAAAGGGATAGCTTGTAAAAAGAGACCAAAATGAGGCTCAATTTGGCATGAAAAATAGCTAAAAAATATTTCCCTAAACCTATGATAGCTGCAGCATGAGTATAGAATGACAATAAATAGGTTCTAAATAAAGATACTCATGGGAGGAAGGTCCTATCCATAGAAGAACAATAGTAAAGACAAGGATCTACTGTTTAAAATACCATAGTCTGTGGTTGAAATGTTCATGCTAGGATTAAGATGGAGTAGGTATAAATGCCAAATGCATGTGAAATGACCAAAAACCATCCTATATGAGAAAAAAACCAGTTAAAAACGACGATAAACCTATCACATGGAAAAAAAGATATGGCATTAGTTTAAAAATTATGAACTACAGGGAAAAAACCCACTTGAAAATAAATTTTCTATAAATAGTTCAAAATATGAATAAAAAACTCACCATTCTAATTTTTAACCATAAAAGACAAGTTTATACCTCTACCTTTGATTGCTCAGTGTGGACAATTTGGTGGACCATTCTCAAAACCGCAAGTGTCAGGTAAAACTACACTCCATGCTCTTTCATTTGATCCAATAAATTGTTAAATTTGAGTCCTAATTTCATGTTTTTAAGTGCCCTTAAAGTAGGAACGTTGTGTACGCAGGTATGGTATGTTAATAGTCATGTACACACATTCTGTATGCAGGTTTCTCAAAATATAGTCGCGTACAGTACGTGACTTTCCTAAAAATACAGTCGCGTACGCTGCGTGAGGTAGAAAAACAATGTGTAGGGTAAAATTTTCAAAATTTTATATGAATCTAAAGGTTTGCAATTTCTTGTTTATTAGATTGAAATATGGTTCTTGAGTGGAGGGAGCGGGAGCATGAAGACATGGACCAAGAATCTCTTCAAGATGCCCCCATAGTGAATGTTTTACGTTAAAGTGGGTTATTGAAGTTTTTTTGTACCTCACCTATGTGGGAAAATGTCCGCCTCTTAGAGTTCTTGATAAATTATTGGGATCATGATTTGGGCATGTTTGACCTTCAAGGTGATTCTTTGGAGATTACCTTGGAGGATGTCTATTTCATTGTTGGTTTATCACGATGGGGAGCTCCGGTGAACTTGGAAGGCACCAGCAGAGGTGGTGACCCTCTAAGTGTATAGAACTATATTGATATATACTACGAGCCAGGAACTCAAAAGAGGGGTAGCTGCATCCCTATTGTTCATATTCGCAACTTTCCTTTACAGGTGTTGACGAGCACTATAGTGAAGGTTGAAGGGTCATCATCACTTCACCTTGCAACCCAAAACCAAATGAGATTAGCAGTAGACTGTATGCAGGGATCCCTATATGACTGGTTATCAGGAGTGATCCCGATTATGAAAAAACAACTCTCTGACTGCAAAAGAGGTAGGAGGAAATTTTTTGGTTTTTCTAGCATATTAGTAGCCTTCTTCTTTGAGAGAGTGTCGGGATTGAGTCATGTAGTACCATTTCTAGTTCATTCTCCCCGTCAGCTTAGGCTAAGTAGGTGGGGAGATATCTTCCTCTGCCAGGGATGTGGTGGCTTGGTCCAGAGTGTCTATGATGACGACTTCTACTTTTGGTGGGAGCGACAGTTACCAGCCCTGGAGTAGTTTCCATATGCTGGATTATATTTCCGTGGTGATACTGACCTTGTCCTCCCTCCAGGAGGAGCATGGGGAGAGTTAGGTAATTTTTATTTTTCAAAATTTCAAAATTTTTATGAATTTTAAATATAGAGATATATACATATGTATAAGAGTTCTAATCCTTTTAAAATGTCAAAATGCAGATATTGGACCAGTTTTCCCTGCTAGGCATCTACGCATGTATGTGCAACTTGTTTTAGAAGAAGACCAGGGATTTACTAGGCTTCTTGAGGGGAAGCTAGAAAGGCTTACCTAGAGAGTACCTACCTTACAGATTGAGCACATCCCAGCCATCATGCAGGAGCTAGTGGTTGGTGTACCACTTGTCTAGATATGCCTTCTGAGGTGAGTATCCAAAGTAGTACTTATGTACATAGATGTTGTTGAGGCTTCTGAAGTCGAAGAGGCTGAAGAAGCCCGAGTGGATGGTGATCCGAGGGACTAGGGGGGTCCAAGTGACCAGGGCAGTCCAACTTAGACCTAGGAGCATTTTATGGACTATGATCCATGTTTTGTATATTTTTTGTATATTATACAGTTATGTCTGGATCTGAGGATTAGAGACTCAACCTATCTATATGGACAGATATTCACACACACACACACACACACACACACACACACACACACACACACACACATATATATATATATATATTGCCAGTTTATTTACAAATGTTTTTTTATGTATTTTCTGTATAGTTTTATGTAAAATGTGTTAAATGCCAATCCAAGATGTAATTAGCGTATGCATCAGTTAATGAATTTTGATTCCTTGGAATATGATTGAATGTAATGAACTCAAAATTTCTTTCCAATAACCTGACTTGCATAAACTGATGCAATAAAATAGGGTTCCGCACATGATAAGCCCGATTGAGCTAGGAAACCACCAGTTGAGAGTCCAGTTGGACTTCCAGCTGAGTGATACTACGTGACAAAGCATCCCATAGAAGCTCAATAGCCCTATATTCAGCCACATTATTGGTAGCAGAACCTAAGCAAGTGCCTCCTGAGGAAACTAACTGTTCTGAGGGCAAATAAATAACCCATGCAATTGAAGCTAAATTACAAGTGTGGTGAATAGTGCCATCAGCAAAACCTATGAACCTATAGGAAGCCATATGAAACAACCAATAGATGGTATAAAAAACACAAACCGATGAACTAGTGTACATAAAAATACATACAATAGAATACAAGAAAAAGTACTAAGCCTAAGCATAGTACTTTTTCAGGTAGAGCCCATTTCTAGGCTCAGGAAGCTTATTCCCATCAAAATCAATCAATTCATATGCACCCTTATTTAACACCTTTGACACGACATAAGGCCCCAACCACATAGACCTGAATTTTCCTACCCCTAGGGGTTCTTTGTCTTGATTCCAGAGCAAAAAAATCTCCCCTTCAGAGAAAATCTAAGGCTTGACCGATTTATCGTATTGGCTTTTGACCCTATTTTTATGAGCTTGGTTTGCTATTAGCGCATCTCTACATTGTTCATCAAGATGTTCTAAATGTAATAGACATTCTTCCAGCTCAAACGTATTAGGTAACACATGAATAACAATTCTTAAGGACAAGATTTCACATTCAACCGGGGTAACGACTTCCACTCCATGAACAAGTTGGAAGGGAGAAAACCCCATAGTAGTTTTCACATTGGTCTGATATGCCCAAAGTGCAGGATACAACATGATATGCCAGTTGGAAAGGGATGCATTAATAGTACGTTTGAGGATAGTTTTCAAAGTTTTATTAACATCCTCGACTTGACCATTTGCTTGAGGATAGAACAAAGATGAATGTTCTTGTCTAAATCCTATCATAGTGGTCAATTCAGTCATCATGCTATTCTGGAAATGACTGCCATGGTCAGTGACAATCACTTTAGGTATACCGAATCGTGCGATAATTTGATTGAACACGAAAAAAGCTGTAGTTTTCCCATTAGCTTTAAAGGTGGGCATTGCCTCTGCCCATTTTGTAAAATAGTCTATAGCGATAATGATATATTTGTGCCCCCCAACCGAGGCCGGGTTACACATCATGTAATCAATCCCCCACTTCATGAAGGGGCCCACTGAGATGACAGGAAATAATGGAGCAGGATGTGACCGCATATTTATGGTGTAAAGCTGACAAGGATGACAACGCTTCACAACTTCTACACAAACTTTAAAGACTGTGGGCTAGAAATAACTGGCACATAATATCTTCTAGGCCATTGCTAACCCAGATAAATGAACCCCACACGCTCCACTATGGGCATCATTTAGGACAATCTCTGCTTCCTCATGGGTAAGACATCGACGCAAAACATAATATACCCCCCTACAGTATAAAGTATCTCCAATGATGAGGTAGTTCTTGGCATGTAGGCGTAGTTTACATCATTCTTCCTGTGAGAAAGCTGTAGTATACTTCAAAGTATGGATATAGATAAGTATATATCCATACCAGGGGTTAGAGGTGGAAATAAAATATATATGCTCATCTGGGAATGAGTCTTCTTTGATAGCTACATCTTCCTCTACTGGAAATTCTGCAATGAGCTTAGCAAAAACTAAGGATTTTTTGGATTTGGCAGACTGAAAATCCAAGTCAAAATCTTGGAGAATTACTATCCATTTGTTGAATTTTCCTCTAACTATCCATCGAGACAAAACATATTGAAAAGGATTAACATCTGCCACTACCATCATAGTCCTTAGTAAGATGTAGTGATGTAACCTCTGAACAGCATAAATAGCTGCTAAGGCCAACTTCTCGATGTGGGAGTAACTAAGTTCAGGTCCGACTAAAGAATGGCTGAGATAGTAAAAAACATGCTCTTGGAGCTTATCATCCTTTTGGACTAGGACTACCCCTATGGTCGACTCAGATGCGGCCAAATACAATATAAAATCCCTAGAGTAATCTAGCAGATGCAATAATGGTGCCGACAACAAATCTTTTTTCAATGCCTCGAATGCGAGTTGTGCAATTTCATCCCATACAAATGGGGTGTCCTATTTTAACAGGTGCATGAAACCCTTAGTAATATTGGCATAATTTACAATGAAACGTCGAAGAAAATTGGACTTCCTCTGCAGGCTCTGAAGCTGCCTGATAGAACAAGGAGAAGGCAGATTTACAATGGCCTCAACTTTCAATGGATCCACTTGAATGCCTCTGTTAGAAATAATGAATCTGAGAAATCTCCCTGACTCAACACGAAAAACACAGTTGTGGGGATTCAAGTGAATCTTATAGTATCTGCATCATTCAAAAATTAACGCAAGTGATCTAGATGATCGATCCTCTTACGAGAATGTGTAGGCATACCATCAAGGTAAGGTTAGACAATGGCTTTAATATCATGAAAGGAAAAATTCATTGTCCACTGAAAGGTTGCCCTAGCATTGTTCAATCCAAAGGGCATTTTCTTGTACGCGAAGGTACCCTAAAGACAAATGAAAGTTGTTTTATGTTGGTCTTCTGGTTTAATTTGAATTTGATTGTATCCAGAGAAACCATTCATAAATGAAAAGACTTCACTTCCCATTCAAGAATCAATAATTTGGTCTATAAATGGTGTGGGATAGTTTTCCTTAGGACAGGCTTTGTTCAAATCTCAAAAGTCAGTATAGATGCATATGGTCCCTTGCTTTTTATCAATAGGAACATGGTTGGATACCCATTCTGTCAAAGCTATGGGATAAATAAAACCAGCTTTCAGCAGTTTCTCCACTTCAGCCTTCATTGGCGCCGCTTTGCATGGGTTAATAGGTATCAAATTTTGCGAACAGGTTTAGCATCAGGGTATGTTCAAATTTCATGCTTGACTATAGATGGATCAATGCCTAGCATCTCCTCATATGACCAAGCAAAAATGTCACGATATTCATTAAACAAGGCAATATAGATCGCAATCTCCTCAAGAGAGCAGTTTGTGCCGATATGTATATGTTCCACAACATCAGGATTTACAGAGATGTTGGTAGGGATGGTAGCGGAAATATTTTCCATATTCCCCTCAACAAACATTCCTTCCCTTGGTAAGGGATTAATGGGCATATCAACATCATCTTCTAGTCTCATATGAAACTCCTGATTCTCTTCTTGCTTAACTCCAGAAAAAAATAGGATCAATGGTGAAGATATTCATAAATCTTATCTCATCCGCACATGGCTTCCAGAATGGCTTAATCAAAAGATAAAACCATATCTACGCAATCTGTAGAATGCAAATATTTTTCTTCCCAGGCAGGCAAATAGGATTCTTCCAGTTCCTCTGAGACTGTGAGGGGGACAGGAAAGGCATCAACAGCGGTTAGGGTGATATCTTGATAATCCACTTTTGCTTTCGATAAGGTCACTTCAGGTTCATGGTGGGAAGGGATAACCCAAGGACCAGTCCTATCAACAACCATAGCTATGGACTTCCCCAATCTAGTAGAACCTATATAATTAATCAGAGCTGGAAGATCAAATGTGCTCATCAATGATGCGTACATTCCATCCCCTAAGCTCTCTGAAGTAGGTTTGACCTAATCAACCAATGGTACAGTGGACTCATTAGATTCCATGCGGCCATTTCGAGTAAAACTGAGTTGGTCAACAGTAACCAAATTCACTTCGTGTGGAAACACTACCACCCAAAAGATGGCCGATGCAATAGTAGACATGGCATAAGTACAACTTCTTCCCAAGAGCAAGCTGTAATTTAAAGGTGCATCAATCACCTCTACCTCAATAAACACTGCTTTCCCTACCAGCTTAATTTCAAAATCCAGTAGGATACCATGTGGACAGAATGACCTTCTGTCGAAAGCAGTAAGTACGGTGTTTGACGGGACCAGCTCTGGGGATCCAAAGCTTTCAAAAAATCCAAGGAAATAACACATGTAGAATCACCCTCATCGATAATTTCCCTTCCAATGGTCTTTCCACCATGGATGACATCTATCAATAAGGCTACATGATAAGGTAGGCGAATTTTGACATCAGAAAAATTAAATTTTTCCATGAGACTCGATGAGTCCATATTGCCTAAGGTTGCTAAGAGTGCATCCCGCTGGGTGGGACAACTCTGTAACACCTCTAAAGCCGACATTGCACAAGGATTTTGGGGTAAGTCTTCAACTACAGAGTATTTTGCTGCAGCCCTAGCATTAGGATTATGCAAGGTATTTTTAAAGACACCTTTTGGTATCTTGGGCATAATTTCGGTAGGTTTCTTAATCGTGAGAGGGTTATAAGTTTCACCTATTGAATTACCCTTTTCCAAGGTCTCTTTTTCATAGTTCTTATTACTGGTCTGTAGTAAATTTTGGGATCAAACCATGTTGATATAATTGGGGTCAGGGACATTTGGGGTGCCCCGTGCTACATTTGAAGCTAAAGCAGAATTATGTCCTTGGGGAAAAGGTTCCTTTGGGACAACCGGTTATTGAGCCTTTAATAGATTTTGAGCTTGTTTCATCAGGGGACAAAGATGGGTGAGGTGATCTTCATGGCACAAATTACATGGGAATTTCATGTTCTTCTTTTCTTTCTTTCCCCCATCAGCATTGTTTGCAGGTTTTTTATTGTTTTGGTTTCCCTCCCCTTTCTTTCCTCTCTTCTTTTTCCCATCGTGCTTCTGATTTCCCTTATAAGAGGTTTGTCCAAAAACATTTGCATTTGAGGGTGAGGGGGAAGCCTTTGCTACCTCCATCATAGAATGTCTGATGGACAACTGATGGAGCTGTTTGACCAAATATTCTATAGTGGGAGAATTCACGGAACCAACGACACCATCGACATAGGGTCTAGGCTTAGGTTTCTCTGCATCGTGTGTTGGCCTCGGTTCCTCAGGGATAATCTCATATAAGATCCCAGACTGAGAATATATCAAATCTAGTTGCTAGGCCCTAAGGATAGCTTCTTCCTCATTTGTCACTCCTGAAGTAGATACGTCCTTAGATATATAAGGAAATAGGGATTTAATGAACCATTCTAATAAGAACTCAGGAGGAATAGTGACTTTAATAAGGCTCTTCCACCTCCTCCACTCTTAGATGTGATCCAATATATGGGTGGCCTTGTTCTGCTGGAAGGTAGACAACAAGTCCATTCCAAAATCATATCAGACAGGAAGTTGGAAGTGACTAAGGAAAGCATTAGCCAAGTCCCAAAAACTGCTAAACGTAGCAGAAGGAAACTCAATGTACCATTTTGCTGCAGTACTCGTCAAATTTATTTGGAACAGCCTCAACCGAATTGAATATTCATTCAGTGAGTTGGAAGAGCACCATAAATGGAAAGTGGTGGCATGAGCTCCAGGATCGTCACCAACTTTGCCTTCAAATTTTGGGATATCCGAGGGCAGCTTGGTAGGGACGGGTGGCAAGGAGGGATCATGTCTCACCGGGTCATTCATCAGTTTAGAAAAATATGGAAAGTTTAACATTGCCAGAAAAGGAAGCTTAGGTCTAATAGGAGCACTAAAAGTATCAGTTTGGGGATTAGAGGGACTTGCCCCCATATTCCCTTATGTGAAGGTGGGGTTTCCCCTACTGCCGGTTGTGAAGTGGATGGGTTGCTTTGGAAAGGATTCCATCCATAAGCCACAAGATTGTTTGTGTGAGGTGCAGTATAAGAGGTTCTGGCTTCCCCAGTAGAAACTAGGGTTTGAAATACAGGAGCAAGTATCCCTCTGCTAAAAAGCAAAAAGGGAGAGCTCATAAACGGAGCAGAAACTAGAGTTTGGAAACCTTGACAATAAGGGTTAGTGTTTCCAAACTGCACCCCTACATATGAGGGTGTTGGGCCTATGTATGGAGTGGATGGGGGAATGTGCCCCCCATTCCAAGCAAATCCCTAGACAAAAGCCGAGGATCATATAGGACCACTCTGGGCAGTGTGTGCGAAGGAAGTAGGAACTGTAGGTACACTAGGAATCCCAGTGACCATACCACTAGAAGCACCTGCTATACTTGTGGGAGCTGGTGGTTGAACCACTCTGCTCGCTGGAGTTAAGGGAGTAGTAGGTATACTAGATCTAGGGGCACCTACTGGGGGAGGTGGGCCATGGTACCCCTTCAGCCAGAGCGGCTGAGGTGGAAATAAAAGAACTTTCTCCTATAGTATACATTATTCTTCCCACAAGGACACCAATCACGGGTGGATCGAAAGGACGAAACTAAACGATCACGGGATCGTTTAAGTTAGTTATAGGTGTATTAAAATTCCTTTCAAACTCGTTAGCTTGCAAGTATTCTATCTCAAATGTGTTTAATTTGAAGTGGTTTTCCCTAAGTTTAGGTTCACACAAAACTTCACTAACTCCTATTGGTTCAAAATAACCGTTTGTGTCCAATCTCCACCTTTGAGGGGGAGGTGGAGGTTCCAATGTAATAAGCAGAGGAAGGTTTTGCAACCTTCATGGACTTCTGATAGCTTGGTCCTCCATGGTTGTAAATTTGACTATTCAAACCCTAAGGTCATCTAAACATAGACAAACCACAGAGAAATCACTACAAAAAGTTCCTAAAGCGTCAACAATCATAAAGGGTACAAGATATGCTTTCCCAAAGAAACCTGAGAGATAGTTTCTTGGAATCCTTGGAGAGGTTCTTAGGCATAAGCAGAGGAATCACCCATCACCCTCCTACACTTTCAACAAGGGTTACATTCCAAGCCCATCCAAGGTGAACCAGAAATAGCCTTTCGGTTTACCTGTGTATAAACCCTAGATGTCAAGAGACTAGAGGCTACCTTAACTATACCAATAGTCTGGGGGGACAGTCGCAAGCCTGATTCATACACATGGGTAGGGTAGCTGAGCCTGAAAATCTGTCTAGGACAGAATCCCCAGATGCGTAAAAACCTTGGTCTATGTTTTGACAAGGAATCAGAGGGTTATCTCTTCAGTCCAATGCCTCCATGTGGCCTCATGCTTAACTCCTGTTTGAGAGGAACTTCCCAGATACTATTGATAAAGAGAAGGATTTACCTATCGATTGGCCCACTATGTCTCATTAAAGGAATTTTGAGGTCTAAAATGGGCCTCCTAAGGAAAATAATAAAATCATAGTTCAAATAATAAAATAATAGTTAAAAAAAAATTATTAATTTTGGAGGAAAAAAGAAAAAAACTACTTTTGTGTTTGTATTTTCGACATATCTCCCTATGTTTTTACTCAAATTTTGATCGAGAAAGCTCATTGGATGTGGAATTTGATTCTGCATCCAACGAGCACCCACACTGCATACTTTTGATGGACCTCGCTACCCCAAAAACAAGAAATATCTGAAAAATGTGATGATTACATCATCATCACATTTTTTCTAGGTATTTCTTATTTTTGGGGTAGCGAGGTCTGTCAAAAGAATGCAGTGTAGGTACTTGTTGGATGCGGAATCAAATTCCCCATCCAATGAGCTTTTCCAATCGAAATTTGAGTAAAAACACAGGGAGATATGTCAAACTTACGAACAAAAAAAGTAGTTTTTTTTATGACAAATATGTCAATTCAACCATTATGGTTGACTCATTTTATTGGAATTCTATTGGTTCTTGAATTCCAACTCACAAGAACTTATTGTTGGCGTGTTTTCTTATAAGGCCCATTTTAGACCCCAAATTTCCTCTAATGGAATTTAAGTACTTATGGGGAGTTTACACTTCTTATCCCACAAGTCTAGTAGGTGTATGGCTCTATAAAATAAAAATTACTAATAAATTTTAATTACGGCGCTCATTTTAAGGGTTGTTTTTACTCAGAAGGCAAGTGGAGCGAAAGACTATGATGTTATTGGCTTGATAAGAAACGTAAAAAACAGGTGTATAAATCAACTCCAAAGCAAAATATCACTATTTAAAACAAGCTTCTCTTTTTCTTTTTTTGTAAATATAAACTGATGAAAATCCAACTATGAAAGAGAAAACTAAGACTTATTTTTTGTAATTTTTGAGATTTTATTTAAAAACTGAAAGTAAAACTGCCATATGCAATTCAAACATTAGAGGAAATTTCAACTCAAAATGGGTCTTTTAACTTTAAATCAAATTCCATGTCATCATGTGTTAGCCAATGAAATTGATTTAAATTTGAAATACCATATAGGTCTTAAACACTTTTTTAATATAAATTTTGGGAAAGATATCATAAAAAAAACTACTTTTTTTGTTTGTATTTTCGACATATCTCCCCGTGTTTTTACTCAAATTTAGATTAGGAGAGCTTGTTGGATGCGGAATTTAATTCTGCATCCAACGAGTACCCACTAGGCATACTTTTGATGGACCCTGCTACCCCAAAAACAAGAAATACATGAAAAAAACGTGATGATGGTAGGCATACTTTTGATGGACCCCGCTACCCCAAAAACAAGAAATACATGAAAAAAACGTGATGTCATCATCACATTTTTTCATGTATTTCTTGTTTTTGGGGTAGCGGGGTCCATCAAAAGTATGCCTAGTGGGTACTCGTTGGATGCGGAATTAAATTCCACATCCAACAAGCTCTCTCGATCGAAATTTGAGTAAAAACACAGGGAGATATGTTGAAAATACAAACAAAAAAGTAATTTTTTTCTTTTCTTCCTCCAAAATTAATAGATATTATTTTATTATTTTAACTATTATTTTATTAATTTTTTTTAGGAGGCCCATTTTGAGTTGAAATTTCCTTTAATGTGCAAATGTTTTCAATGCCTTTTCTTTTCACTTTTCAAATTCCTCAAAGATTACTAATGCACCTAAATGCAAAATTCTTGAGTATACTTGAATAATCTAACTATATAAAGTAAGAAAAATGAAGTAAAGCAGATTTTTAGAAACCAAAAATCAACCACCTAAGGAAGACTTGGAACACACCCAGTTGGGAAGACACAATGAATAGAAAAAACTGAAATCAATCAAAGGCAAGTGACAAACCAACCCTGTTAAGAAATAGAATGGGATATACGAAATCTAGAACCCTGATCACTGATTCAGACAACCAGTACTTGGACCTATCACCCAACATGCAAATCCAATTCAAATTGCCGAAAGAAAGACAATCCAACCAATACAAACTCAAGGGATTACCAAAAAGCATGAAGTATGGTTAACAGGGCTATCAAACATATAGTCCAATGCCAGTACTAAAGACCACTAAGCAAGAAAAAATCCATAGGAGGACAGGCATAAGCAAACCAACCCCAAAAATTTTGTTGCTCAGACTTGTACGCGACTTTTCACAAGAGAAACCCACGTACTGTATGCGACTATCTAAGACAACAACCTGCATACACAGACCTCTATACGTGATTGTGTATCACATCAACCCGCGTACAGGAGTAAAATTTTTCAACAAAAGGAAAAATTATAAAGGTCTTCACACACCACTACAAGTATGAACCAAGACAAAACACCACACACTGAATCAAAGCAAAGACTGGAAAATGATCTACAGAGTTAACCCACAGCAGGCTAGGCTCCCCAGTATGGTCACTAGTTCTATTGTTCAGGATTAAACACACTTGTAACCTAGGGTCTAGGGTTACCAACTTACTTCTAAACTTGCAGACAATTAGCTTTAGTGAAGTACAGAAAGGAAATAGGAAGAAATATTGGACTCACCTGATTACCGACGGTTGATCCAAGCTTGATATTCTTCCGCTCTACTTCTATCCAAAGCTTTCAAAGATGCACCTCCTTCACCTGCAAAAAGAAAATTCTCCAAGTAAAATCTTATACATGTATATATGACAGGTTAGATAAACAATATATATAGTGCTTAATTGAATATATTCATCAACCATAATACATAAAAGAGACTCAACACAATGTTGGAAGAAGAATTCTCTTTATTAACAATCAGTGAATGAGATAAGTGTACAACCCAACACTTTAGATAAGGAATCCTCTGCAACCAAAGGCCTCTGAGTTTTTCTGCTCCAAGACTTCTGAAGATATACCACCAGCATAAATTTGCTCTCAAAAATTCCTTTTTGAATGCCCTCCCGAAGGCCTCTATTTATACTTTGGGAAATAGAGTGGTTTCGAAGGTTGAGGAGGTTGAGATGGTTGGGGTAGTTAATGATTAGGGCCCAAATAATATCCACTAATCCTTATTTATATTTTTTAATGTCGAATAGAGATGTACATGACTATTAATATAGGCAACCCGCATATGACACGCGAGTTGCTTAAAGGAAATCCACGTATGATCATGTACGCGGGTTGCAATGGAGATAGTCGCGTACGCCAATCAACACTTAGAAAAATAATGTGGTAATATCGTTGAAAAGTAAATGCATCTCATGTCATGCCCATCTATAGTGTTTTGGCAATCTTCAATCCTAAAATGTCCTTTTGTGTACCAACATAGGGAATGTCGACAATCGGACGGAGAAGTGCCATTTGGGTTGATAACAAATATATATATATATATATAAGGTTATGTATGAATATATATTAATGTTCTGATATAACCAAGAATGTTTTCCTCACTACAATAAGAAGAAGTAATGTTATGTACCCAAATAATAAGGCTTTTCTTTAAGTAACTATACATTTTCTTCAAGTTATAAATGTATAGTTAATATTTTCTTTTACCTTTCAAGACCTTGATTAATGTGAGGTGGAGGATCTTATTTATCATCTTAAAATGTTTTATAATTTCTTTATAAATATAAAATCAATAAATTCCACTCATCACAATTACTCTTAGGTTCTCGGGGTAGGCCTTAATCTACAAGTTATTTTTTGATAATTTATTCACACTCGAGCACCTAGGATCATAGGTTCACAAGAAATGGAATCATCTTAAATGATAGATCACAAATTTAAGTATGCAGGGAATTGATGCGTGTGTAAGTTCTTTAAGTCCGAAGTGAGGGTTGTCGCATTCTTCCTCATTAAAACCAAGCTCACACAAGTTATCATTATAGGATCCCCCAAGGTTTCCCTCCTCTTTTACCTTTTCCCCTAATGGATTCGTTCCCCAATCATTATTTAGTCATGGCAAGCTTCAGTCTCCTAACCCTATCGATTGCACTAAAAAATTAGGGAGTTAGGATCAGTACTTACAGTGCATTAGACTTACACTTTGTATTTATAGTGGAGGTACTAAGGGGATGTTACATCATTTCCCCCTTAGAATTAACACCATCCTCAATGTTATATGTTTGTCAAATCCTTTTTCTTATTCCCTCTGTAGGTCCTCGTTGCTTACTTCTGTATTCTTTGTAAATATATTCCAACTTTGTTGTTATTTAACCTATTTTCTGCAAGATCTCACAAGGCTTACCTAAAATATCATCATATGCATACATACTTCTAATGTCAACCGAAGATTACATAACTATGAGTTTTTTAAAAATCAAAAGAAACATGTTTTCTTTTGGCAACATATTGTTGTTGCTTATCGTAACAACCCTCATAGAATTTATATTTTCCTATAACATGATACTCCTGCAAATACACAAGATTTGCAAATCATAAAATTGTAATAAAATCCATGATCTAAAGTAGGATCATCCCTTAATTTATATCTTATGGTACATACGTTCTCCATATTCAACATTTTCGTTCATACCCCTTGTATCGAGGTATTTTTCCTCAAATACATTTACTCCTCTCCACTTGGCTCACCACAATAGTAATCATATTAAATTAACATAACATTTTCATAATGAGAATTTTTTTTTTCACATCTTCCGAAACACATATTAATTAAAGCATTACCAATGAAAATAAAAACAACATTTATATCACGTAATTCATAATTTGCAACTAATGTTTCATTAGTCATCATATAATTGTGCACATAAGACCAAAATCACACACACATACCTTAGGATCAATGTTCCAAGCACTCCTTCGATCAAATATTCTTTAAGAAGTACTCATATATATACATGAGGGTCATCTCCTCATGGAACCACAAGTTCACATGCAGGAATCCGGAACCTGTATATATATTTCACTCGATGGATACTAAATAACCTAACACCTCCCCATGGTGCTCTCTGACAGTTCTTCTCAAGAGACTAACACCTCCTCTGGGTTATCTATGGAAGCTCTTTGCTTAAGAGCCTAACAGATCCTCTGGGTGCTCACTGGAAGCTCTTTTATTAAGATCCTAACACCTCCTCTGGGTGCTCACTCACAACTCTTTTCCTAGTCCTAGGGATTAATATCATAGAGCGCTCAACAGAGTCCAACAAATCACAAGAGTGTTCATCAAAGACTCTGTAAAATAAAAAAATGCAGAGCCTAACACCTCTCCACGGTGCTCCATAGCAGCTCTTCTTAATTCAAAAGTATTTTATGTTTAATAATTTCAGTTGCTCATTCTGAAATTAAATTTCAGTTTCCCAAGTCACATCACATGCATAATAAGACTATATACTTGAGGTTCTCTAGAGCCCAATGAGCTCAACACCAAACCGAATTTATGCTTCTTCTTCATTAATTAGTTCTATTTAGTGTCGAATACTTTCTTATAATTTTAAGAGCCTTATAACCCAGGGCATCCCCCGTGGTCAGCTCAAAAGTTTCACCACTCTTTGTTTAATGAGTCATAATGGCATAAATTTATGAACATTGAATGCATGAAACATCATAATCATCATTGAACATATCTATGTTCCAGATTCTACCAACTCCACATCAAACCAAACTTTTAATAATGCTGAACATTTCTAATATTCTTAAGCCTACTGGCTCAATATCATATCGCAATGTCACTCTATAATCCTAATGTTCTAGAGCTTGCCTTTTCCTTTGCGGGATTTATCTTCCAATTTGCATCTTTTGATTCATATTTGCTGATGCATTTTTCCACCATGAATACCTACAATTTGGACTCACAATTCCTTGCCAAATATTACTTGTATCATAAATGCATAAAGATAATTATAAAATATAATAGAAAGTTACTATTTTGAATTCCATAAACTCTTGATACATCAATATATTATTTTTCTCAATGCATTACTTTCTCAACCACTTAATCATAATTACACTTGCATGAAACTTTACTGATGTGCATCTTAATCAACTTTATATAAACTTAAATTTATGTCGTTAAATTTTTGTACTCCTAGTAGTTTATTTTATCGTTCCTTCTCTTCATCACCCTTGACCTCATAAGTAATTAATCCTTCTAATCCATTTCAATAAATCAAGTTTGTATGATAAGAAGCAGTATGCATCTAAAAATACCATATGCATATCTATGTAGTATAGCAATCTAAGTTAGCATTAAACATAATACTACATATACTTCCGCAATCGATGTAATTTATATTTTATTACAACCAAGCCTTCCCATCATCTTTTCATCATGAATTTTGATTTATGTTCACTGGCTTAATAAATTCTTGTTGTAGTAATTCTCAAAAAAAAATAATGAATACATCACAAGCGCACATCATACCAGTTTTGCAAGCGAGTCCATTAGGTCCGAGTGTTGACGACTCGCTCTCATACCATATGTAACATAACCGTTTTTGCATCCACCCTTTGATATTTTAGGTACGTTGTGAAAAATTTAAGATTATAACCTTCGAGTACACCAATTTAATTAGTCCCATTGCATAATGACATTATCCCATCCCAAGAATTATTAGATTGAAAATACAACCACTCCAAAAACAAAACATCTTATGTATCTTTTTAATCTTCTAATAGGATCCTTATTTAATGGCATACTTCAATATAGCCAACATAATCCATCTAAGATTGAAAATATTCACTGTCACTAATATTGTAAAGTCTCCTCATCCTGTAGATAAGGCATTCCAAGTTGTCGTTTCTATTGCAATCAAGTACCACTTTTATTCATTGACTAAACACAATAGAAATACATATTCAACGTATATAAATGTTATGATATACATATTTCCCTTAATTTCACATGCCTATTCTTACCCTTCCATCACATGAGTAATCAAGTATGTCCTCAAGAGATATTATCCAAACCTTCAACCAACTCCACTCAAACATGTATTAGGATATTCTTAGCATTTTTAAATAATAATGAATACGACAACTGCAGGCGAGATATACCCAATATAGTGGCCACAGATTTATTCCTTGAATAAAATGGCACTAACTCAACTTATTATTTTGTTATGGTTAATGCATTCCGTAACAAGAATTATTATAAAGTTCCAACCTTTCCCTTGCGACACATTCTCTTCAATCACAACTTTTCGTTAAATAAGCAACTCATAAAATATTAGGAGAATTATTCTCATCGGTACAATTATTCAAGGAAAAACATGATAAGAAGGAGTCATATTACAATGTTTACTTAACAACAATGATCATGCATTAGACAATGTTTTTCTTAAGCAACCTAATGAGCATACAACATTTACTTAAGAAATAAATCATCTTGTCCTTTAGTTACTGTTAATACAATTTGTAACAAGAATTCTTATAATGTTTCGACTTTTCCCTTGCGACACATTCTCTACAATCACAGCTTTTAGTTAAACAACTAAGCTCATAAAATATTTGGAGAATTATTATCATCAGTACAATTATTCAAGGAAAATCATGATAAGTAGGAGTCATATTAAAACGTTTACTTAACAACAATGATCATGCATAGGACAATATTTTTCTTAAGAAAACTAATAAGCATACAACATTTACTTAAGAAATAAATCATCTTTTCCTTTAGTTACGGTTAATACATTCCGTAACAAGAATTCTTATAAGGTTCTTAGTTTTCCCTTGCAACACATTCTCTACAATCACATATTTTCGTTAAACAAGTAAGCTCATAAAATATTTGGAGCATTATTATCATCAGTACAATTATTCAAGTAAAATCATGATAAGCAGGAGTCATATTACAATGTATACTTAACAACAATGATCATGCATAAGATAATGTTTTTCTTAAGACCAGCATAGATCCAAATCCTAGGCTCTATCAAGCACTGAGAGGGATCAAATCTCTTCTTAGGTATCCATTGATTTGATTCAAACCAAAAGACACATCTTTTTATTTAAGGTCCACATATAGTATTATTATTATTAATATTTAATATTATTTATGGTGGACAAATAATATTTATTTATTTTTTATTTTATTAGGAACGAACATTACAACATTTCCTTATACATGGTTTTAAAACCACATGCAAGGCCCTCCTACAACCATGGGTTGTTTAGGAGGCCTTGCACGGTTTTAAAACCATTTGTAAGGCCCTCCTAAACCATGTACAATAAAAACCATGGGTTGTTTAGGAGGCCTTGCACATGGTTTTAAAACCATGTGCAAGGCCCTCATAAACCATGTACAATAAAACCATGGGTTGTTTAGAAGGCCTTGCACATGGTTTTAAAACCATGTGCAAGGGCAACATTTTTTTTGGGATAATTCAAATTTTTATTTTTTATTATTTTGTTAGGTAGGAACATTACAACATCTCCTCCATATTGTGTTTTTTCGTGACACACATTTTTTTTACGGATAATTAAATTTTTAATTTTTTATTGTTTTGTTAGGTAGGAAGATTACAACATCTCCCCCATATTAGGTTGTTTTTTTTGCCGACATTTATTTTCGCTTATTGCACTGAGAGGCGCTCTACAGCCCAGTATGGGGGAGATCTTGTAATGTTACGTAACGTTATTTTTATTAATAAAAAATAATTTTTTTAATTATAAGACCAAATAAATGTCCGCCAAAAAATCAACCTAATATGGGGGAGATGTTGTAATCTTCCTACCTAACAAAACAATATAAAAGTAAAAATTTAATTATCCGTAAAAAAATTGTGTGTCACGAAAAAACACAATATGGAGGATATGTTGTAATGTTCCTACCTACCAAAATAATAAAAAATAAAAATTTGAATTATCCTAAAAAAAATGTTGCCCTTGCACATGGTTTGAAAACCATGTGCAAGGCCTTCTAAACAACCCATGTTTTTATTGTACATGGTTTATGAGGACCTTGCACATGGTTTTAAAAACATGTGCAAGGCCTCCTAAACAACCCATGGTTTTTATTGTACATGGTTTAGGAGGGCCTTACAAATGGTTTTAAGACCATGTGCAAGGCCTCCTAAACAACCCATGGTTGTAGGAGGGCCTTGCATGTGGTTTTAAAACCATGTATGGGGAAATGTTGTAATGTTCGTTCCTAATAAAATAAAAAATAAATAAATATTATTTGTCCACCATAAATAATATTAAATATTAATAATAATAATATTGTATGTGGACCTTAAATAAAAAGATGTGTCTTTTGGTTTGAATCAAATCAATGGATACCTAAGAAGAGATTTGATCCCTCTCGACACTTGATAGAGCCTAGGATTTGGATCTACGCTGGTAATTAAAAAAAAAAAATCAATAAAAATAACGTTACGTAACGTTACATAATGTTACGTAACGTTACAAGATCTCCCCCCTACTAGGCTGTAGAGCGCCTCTTGGCGCAAAAACCAATAAGCATACAAAATTTACTTAATAAAACTAAACAATACGACTCAAATGACTAGAAGCTTGACTGCGACTTTCCTTCCAACCATTTTCTCCATGTGGCGTATGTTGTTCCGCCTAGAGCCACCCTCGAGATGGGCGACGATTCCACTAGGATACGGAAAATTTTAAAATCTCTTCATGGTTAAAGGGTGTCTTGGTGATTTCATTCACATCTCAAACATGAGTTAACCAGGTACAACTTATCTCTTAAAATTTTTAAGCCTCAAAGGAATTTTTCCTTCCCAAAGCACGCTCAGAGTTTTGATAGGTATACTTAGTACATTTAGATCTACCACTCCATAATCTGGAAGAAAAACCTAGGAAATCAAATACATGATCAAGTATGATCAACAAATGCATGATGAGTTAATCAAATCTTAGGAACATTCTCTACAAAACACAATATGTATAGAGATCCATTTATCAAGCAAAATGTAGGAATACCATCCAATACATGCTCCGAGTAAATAAGAATGTATACAACCATTACTTTCTTAGATTTAATCAACTATTCATATATAATCAATTCAAATCTACTCAACACATTCTACTCGGCATCGAATCAACAATTTGACTCATTCCCACAGATCTACAGATCCAACCTGTAAGGAATCTATACAAGACGTACAATTCAACATTGGTTTAACAATTCGATTTATAACAATGTATTTACCTATATAAACCATGCGATGGAAATTTACAAGGTTACAACTTGTCATTATTTTATGCTCTACTGATAATAATTAGTGTTACAAATCTAACACTCAACATTGGTTTAAATCTATGGACTTCACAAATTTAAACCAAATTGCAATAAATGGTTATTAATACATCTATTAATACTTCCCACATATTTTATCAATATCTTGGCTATCGTTTGCGGACTCTATAGATAAAAAAAAACATGGCTCACACCCAACAAAATGGATGGGAGCAAAACCGATTCAAAGATGGTCTACATGAAACGTAGGGACACGTTTCCAAAGTTAAAAGGTGTAAAATCAAGATGGAGTCTACTAGGTGTATGTGCTACACTAATCAACTACAGATATTACCAAATACCCATCGTGTTGGAGACATTTACCACCACACACACTCATTTTGGTCAAATTGGCCTAGTTAAACCACTATCCTAAGTATTATTGACATTAATTTACATCAGTGGAGCATTAATTGACATCATCCAGTCACACCCATGCCTACCTTCAGTTAAGGAGGCTAACTTAGCCTTCTCCTACATTCGGGGAGGCTAACTGGAGAACTCTAGGGGTGATCTAAGTGATATTATTGCACCTAATTGCTAACTAATGGTTACAATCAGTTAACAGGGTAGTGAAGGTGCCTCCTTTCATTTAATTTATTATTTAATGATTAATTAATGAATTTAAGTCAACAGGGGCGCCTCCACCAACTTCTGATGTTCAGTTCAACTTCAGTTAACCTCATCGGGGTTCATTGGAGTCATTGAAGTGCTAACACTTGATGGTTGGCTTGCTATGACATGTGTCTGATCTCTTTTAGTTGAGACTCAGTCATTTATTGCAATCTGACTTTAGTTAGGGCTTAGTTGAATCAATTAGGGTTTTGATCAGTGGTTAACTAAAGTGTTGACTATGGATTACATTTAGTTAAGCTAGACTCACTCATTCAATTCGAATGACCTCCTTAGGAATTCAAATTGCTTCTCATTCATGCTTGTAGCATGACATTGTATTGTATTATCATTCTTTCATCTGATTATATAGAGCGGCTACTCATTCTGTAGACCGATTACACCATTTCATGAGTTATTTGTTGATTAATATTTGATGAGATTGATGTTTAGTCCCTAGATCAATGTGCAAGATTAATATGGTATTAGAGATCATGGAGGGACAAATATCTATCTCTCAAAAACAAGCTTTTTGATAGATTTCTGCATGAAAATTGAGCAATATCTCAAAAATACAACACTGCACCAGAAGCCAAGGCTTACCACTTAATACCCCAAGTAAAGAACTTGTTGATAAAGCTTGCTTGATTGACTATGTTGGGTGTGATGAAAGCCTAAAATGTGCAATATTTCTGACCTTACGGTGCCCCTTTTGTTGTGATTTTCAAGTTTTAACAGGTACAACTTCGAATGGACTCTTCAGTCCCTCTTCTCACCCCATTCACAAGCTATTCAGAATGGAAGTTGAAGACTATTGAATCTCTGAAGAGACGAGGTCTCTATGATGTTTCTATTGGAATTGGAAAAGAGTCTTATGAGAATGAGAATGACTAGCTAAATGATGGTGATAGAGATTTTGGAGCAATATTTTTGGCCCTTTCTCCTAGCTTGTGCTACCTTATTGGTTCTGCTGAATACCCAAAGGATCTCTAGAAAAAATTGGACAGAAACTTTGGAAAGCACAATGAGGATTATAATAGCACTTTGGAGATCGCATCCAGCACCACAAGAGTTATTTACTCAAAATTATTGGCCTCTACTCTCTCTGATGAAGTTGTTCAAGATGAAGATGAAGCATAATCTTCTACACATTCAATTCGAATTGAAGAAAGTCTCCATGCAGTGACTCCTTCTCCTGATGCTCCGGAAGTTCATGAGATCTCTGATATCTCATCTCCTCATATTTCTGAAATAGAATAAGACATTTGAATCTGTGATATTAAAGAAAAATACTGCTGCACTTCCATGCAAACATTCACTGGTGATTTTCCTTTGAATTCTATGCAAAATTTACCAGTAATTGCTTCCGAAAGTGAAGAGAAATTTGATTTTTCTCCCTCTAATTTTGTTGCTGGTGTGAAAATATGTAAAAAATTGGATATTTTGGAAGAAATATCAGATTATAAGAGTGACACATTTTCTCCCCATGATCTAGATCTTCCAACAAAATCCTACAGGATTGCATGCACCAAAATTCAGAATTTTGAAGAAAAAGACAACTGTGCATCCACCGTCTCGGTTGACCATACTTTTCAATATGATATGAGCCTTATTGTATCTGATATGATCTTATTTGTATCTGATCTGATATTTATTGGTTCAAAATTTCAGGTTCATAAACCTTCAGTACTACTTGTAGTTGTTCTCATCAACGGTGTGAAGAAACAAATACCGCAAGTCTCCTTCGAAACTGCTGCTGGGGATTTGATTTCATTTCAAAGTTTTGGATCTATTGTGAACTTAGTTAGATATGATTTAATTTCTGATATTATATTATTTGGTTCATATTTTAAAATCCAAGAGCTTTTAGTCATGCTTGTAGTTGCTCTCACCAATTCCAGTGTGAAAAATCAAGTACCGCACTTTCTTTTCAAAACTGCTGATGAGGATTTGGTGTTAGTTTCCTCATATGAGGATGCTGATATTTTATTATGTGATTCATTAGATATTTAAGAATCTATATCATATTATGGATCTCAAGCATTCGCTCTCCACAGTCCCAGGGCTTCTCTACCTTTGGTCAAATGCTCATCTCCTCACAGAACTAGTAAAGAGGAAGACATTCCGCATCCGCTTAGACACTTGCTCCTAAGATTTGGGGCTTATTTTACCACTCATAGTTTTCTGTTAAATGCTTCAACATATCAGTTTATTGAGTGTTCCACACATGGTTCGAATCCTTAAGAACCTTTTCTCTCTCTTCAGATGATTTCAGCTACTCTACATGGGTCCAGTTTTCACCGTGCTGCTGTTTATATTTATGATTCAGTTGAGTGCATTTTTCTTCTTCAAAAGTGGAATATTCCTCCAGACATATTCATTTATTTTGTATTCATAGGTTCACATGCATATTCTCAGGATGCTGTTGCATAGAAGAACCAATTCTTGATTTACTGCTTAGTTTGAGGGGGGGTATTTTTACCATGAGGTTTTCCCCATTTCCTTGGTTATATTAAGCAATTACTTTATTGTACAGGGTGACCTATGGCCTTTTTTACTGGGGCCCTAGCATTTTTATGCATTTCTATTTTCTAACTCCTCCTGAGTATAACTTAAGGGTGGGTTTTGGAGACATTTACCACCATACACACTCATTTTGGTCAAATTGGCCTAGTTAAACCACTATCCTAAGTATTATTGAAATTAATTGACATTAGTGGGGAATTAATTGACATCATCCAATCACATCCACACCTACCTTCAGTCAAGGAGGCTAACTTAGCCTTCTCCTACATTCGGGGAGGCTAACTGGAGCACTCTGGGGGTGATCTAAGTGATATTAATGCACCTAATTGCTAACTGATGGTTACAATCAGTTAATAGGGAAGTCAAGGTGCCTCCTTTCATTTAATTGATTATTTAATGATTAATTAATGAACTAGATTCAACAGGGGCACCTCCACCAACTTATGATGTTTAGTTCAACTTCAGTTAACCTCATCGGGGTTCATTGGAGTCATTGAAGCACTAGAACTTGATGGTTGGATTGCTATGACATGTATCTAATCTCTTTCAATTGAGACTCAGTAATTTATTGCACTCTGAATTCAGTTAGGGATCAGTTGAGTCAATTAGGGTTTTGATCAGTGGTTAACTGGAGTGTTGACTATGGCTTACATTCAGTTCAGCTAGACTCACTCATTCAATTCGAATGACCTCCTTAGGAATTCGAATTGCTTCTCATTCATGCTTATAGCATGACATTGTATTGTATTATCATTCTTTCATATGATTATATAGAGCGGCTACTCATTCTGTAGACCGATTACACCATTTCATGAGTTATTTGTTGATTAATCTTTGATGAGATTGATGTGTAGTCCCTAGATCAATGTGCAAGATTAATACATCAGTCTAGGAAGAATGCCTTCATGGTAAACTATACAAAGCTTTATATCTCAAGGTTTTATTGCAACAAAACATAAAGAGAGAAAAGAAAACAAGGATAATGGATATGCAGTGAGTAGAACCATTTCCGGGTTCAAAACAACATTATCTATGACAAGCCAACATATATAGTCTATATTTAGAAAAAGGGCTTCTCTCCAGATATATTATCTATTAAACAAAATCCATAACTAAACAACATCCAAAAGAAACCACTTACAAAGGATCCTTCCAGATATGCTAGTTGTTAACAATCCACACCATAACCAAAACAAAAATCCCAAAAGGAAAATGCATGTATCTTTTATGTGTTTTGTTCTCTATGCAAATATGACATAACCAAGAAAAATCCAAGGTAAACACATGTAGTTTTTCATGGATATCCTATTAAATATAATCCATAAATAAACAACATCCAAAGGCAACTGCTTACAAAGTATCCTTCAAGATCTGTTAGTTATTCACAATCCACGCCATAACCAAAACGAGAATAAAGGGTAAACTCATACAGTTTTTTATGGATCTGATCAAAACACAGTCCATAATGCACACTCAAAATTTTATCAAATCACAGGTAGTAATTTCAAGCTCATATTTTATCCAAATGTCGGAACAAACACATGTTCAAATACACGCTTAGATCTGATACAAAGAATGCAGGAAAGAATGCGTATCCCCGATATTATCATTAGAGGAAATTTGGGGTCTAAAATGGGCTTATAAGAAAATGCACCAAGAATAAATTTTGTAATTTGGAATTCAAGAACCAATAGAATTTCAATAAAATGAGTCAACCATAATGGCTGAATTGACATATTTGTCATAAAAGAAAACTACTTTTTTTGTTCGTATTTTTGACACATCTCCCTGTGCTTTTACTCAAATTTCAAGCGAGAGAGCTCATTGGATGTGGAATTCAATTCTGCATCCAACAAGTATCCACATTGTATACTTTTGATGGACCCTGCTACCCCACAAACAAGAAATACCTGAAAAAACATGATAATGATGTCATCATCATGTTTTTTGGGATATTTCTTATTTTTGGGGTAGCAGGGTCCATCAAAAGTAAGCATTGTGGGTACTCGTTGGATGCAGAATTAAATTATGCATCCAACGAGCTCTCCTAATCAGAATTTGAGTAAAAACACAAGGAGATATGTCGAAAATACGAACAAAAAAAGTAGTTTTTTTCAATCTTCCTCCAAAATTAATAACTATTATTTTATTATTTTAACTATTATTTTATTATTTTCCTTAGGAGGCCCATTTTATACCTCAAATTTCCTCTAATGGAAGATGCGGGTATACAAAATATGTTATAATAAAAACGCAGGCATGAAAAAAACATTTCAGATCCTATGAAAATGGTGATAAACATATCCAAAATCTCTTCATGCAGGATGTCAGAATAACAACCTCACCCCATGGTACAATAAAAGGCAGAACATGTAATAAAAAAAGAATGCATACCAAGATTTAGACAGTGATTCCTCCTTGAGCTGATCGTCTCATGCCCTCTTCCCCACAAGAGAACCCCCATCATGAATAAATAACTAAACTGAAAAGATTTCCCAAAACTATGTCCAGAGCATCCCATAAATCATTCCACTACATATGCCATCACTTTTGCTGAGGCATATTGCCCCTTTTTAGTTGTGAAGTAATTACTTGACTTCATGTGCCCAACCAGGCATTCCTTTGGCCTTCCTTTCATAACTATTTCCAATAATGCTTTCAACGTTAATGTCCAGCTATGCACAAATCAATTCTTATACATATCATCATGAAAAT
>LPNX010284970.1:304201-359875 GCA_001517045.1 Pseudotsuga menziesii
TTTCTCCCCCCTTTCAATGTACCAAGGGGTTCCTTATATAGCTTTTCAAACTGATACTGAAAGGTCGAATCCGTGCGATCTCAAGGCATATGGAAGGCCAGGAGTCATATGAGTCGGATTCAAGGCAAGGAATGGTCCAACAGTTTTGGATTATGCACACATCCCGATGTACGCGACTATAGAGGGAATATCTGCGTATGTACGTGGTTATCGGGGAAAAGGCCGCGTATATCATTTTTCTAATGTTTTTAGGGATGGTCAATGATACATCAAAAGACAATAAATGGTCCATAGGGAATAATGAGTCTGCAGCGGGATAGGGGAAGGCCATACAATGTGTGATTCACCTAGTGTGGTGAAATCCGCTATGACAGAGACCATTGGGAAATGGAGTCAACAATTAGATCTAAGTTTGGTTCCAAGAGGTTGGGATTTGAAAGTATCACAAACATATGAAAGGTAGACACCATTTCCTCGGTCTTGAGGCTTTTGCAGGTCAATTAGAGGACAAAGAAGAAAGACTCCGATTAGAGGAAATTTCAACTCAAAATGGGCCTTTTAACTCTAATTCAAATTCCATGTCATCATGTGTTAGCCAATGAAATTGCTTTAAATTTGAAATACCGTATAGGTATTATAAACTTTTTTAATATAAATTTGGGGATAAGTATCATAAAAAAACATTTTTTTTGTTTTTATTTTCGACATATCTCCCCGTGTTTTTACTCAAATTTCAATAAGGAGAGCTCGTTGGATGTAGAATTAAATTTTGCATCCAACGAGTACCCACTTGGCATACTTTTGGCAGACCCCGCTCCCCAAAAAACAAGAAATACCTGAAAAAATGTGATGATGACATCATCAACATCATGTTTTTTCAGGTATTTCTTGTTTTTGGGGTAGATGGGTTCGTGAAAAGTATGCCGAGTGGGTACTCATTGGATGCATAATTTAATTATGCATCCAATGAGCTCTCCTGATCGAAATTTAAGTAAAAAAACAGGGAGATATGCCGAAAATACAAACAAAAAAGTACTTTTTTCTTTTCTTCTTCCAAAATTAATAAATATTATTTTATTAATTTTTTTTAGGAGGCCCATTTTGAGTTGAAATTTCCTCTAGAGCACCAAGCTTGGGTGAGTTCTACAAGACTTTAGTAGAATTTTTTTTTGAAATGCTTGAAAAAATGAACCTAGAGCATGCAAGATGAATTATATCCCATAAACTACTATTCAAACATGAAAGTAAGAAAAACGGAGTGGGAAAATGGGATAAACAGTCACAACAAAATCACTTACTGAAGAAAAAGATGCCACAAGAAATCTCTTCCATGAAAACTTCAACCTTCCATCTTTGCATTATTTATTAATCTACTAAAAATGAAATCCATTATAATGAAGATCCTCCCTTCTATTGAAAATACAACCCTAAACATATCTATTACATCTTCATATATATCTAAAAACTACATCTATCATTCTTTAGATCGAAATCTAACTAAAATCTAAAAATAGGCTTCAAATCCCCACCTACATATCTCAATTGGTGACATCTATGTGAAATACGAGAGAGGTTTTTTTAATTCCATTTGTCTCTGAAAAAACCCATGTCTTGATTTGTCTAGATTCCCCTCTAGCTCCTCGACATTTGCTTTTGAATTTGATGACTTAGACAGTACTTTTAAATTTCTCGAAACATACACTGTGAAGATCCTTCTGATTTTCCAAACTATGATACCTGTGTAAAATTTGAAGGAGGTTTTTTATTATTGGCACATTTTGAAGAACATCCTCTCTCATTTTATTAAAATTAAGGTTCATTTGGTGAAAATCATTCTTTGAAGTTGATGACTAAAACAGTCCTTTAAAAAGATGGAAAATTTCCCTATGAATATGAATTAAATTATATTAAACCATAATACCTATGTGAAAACTGAGAAGTTTATTGTATATAGGGATGTTATTAAGAACAAACTCTCTCAGGTTCTGTAAATTATTCTTCATTTGATGGAAACAGGTATTTGAAGTTAGTGACTCAAACCATGATTTTCATGAAATAAATCTTCTTCCTCTGCTTTCGAAACTTAAAGAAACTCTAACACTTGTATATGCTCTGTATCAGTTAATTTTAACATTTCTGAATTATATTTAAACCTATTACCTTCACACTTTAACTGAAAATGAAATGGATAAAATTCAACTTTACATTTTGATCCAGAAGTAATTCTATTTCTGCCTTCCAATTTCCCTTTTAAACTTATATTTAATGTGGTTGAACACTTTGATTAATCATGTTGTTGGACGTTCAAATTATTTTCTTTCATTAGCATTGAAAACATAAACACCTCATTTTTTTTACCGAAGCTTCATACACCTAATTGTGGCTAATTATGAATATTTGGCACGCACTGTAAAACTCAACCAGTTACTTGACATCCATTAAAGCTTCGAATAGTGTGCTCATTAGCATTGAGGAGTATAGAATCCTAGGGATATCTATATATTAAGGAATGATCCAAATATAGAGTTTTCATAAAGCACGTATGTTGATATTCCTTCGAACTTGAATTTACAAATTGGGACATGTGTATTTCATCCATAGAAGAGTAATGAAATCAAATTATGCTTAACCTTTTCATTATTAAACTCCTTTCTTAAGTTCTTGACTTTTTCCTCAGCCAAATACCTGGAAACCATTGATTTTGTTTCCAAATGAATAGGATAAACACATGTGTTTTAACATGCTTGTCATATAAAATTTCGCTGATATTTTAGAAATCAAATCAACCTACCTTCAATGAGCAGAATTAATATGAAGCGTTGATCAACTTGGTCAAACTGTAAGGCATGGAAACATGGTTTTATTTTCACCACGAGCATCTATATTTCACATATTTTAAAATTTTGTTTTCTTGTGCTTGTTGATGTTGCGGAATGAATACTCATTGACATATGACTAAGGTCTTCAATCTTCTCTGTTGATTCATTTCACTTCTATCTATTTTGAGTTCCTGTGAATAAACCCATTTCATATGTTTTTTTTTAACTAAGACGGTTATGAGTCATTTGTATTGATTATCTGGAAAATCCTGCCAGCAGCTTTTACACTCAGAGATTCTTAACTAAACATATGTCTAGTATCCAGACACTTGGGTGTACTGTATTCACTGACCCTATTACAAAAATTCTGGGAGATTTCTTGACAGACATTGAGCTTCAAAAAGAAAGCCTTAACATAGCAAAGCAACTATATTTTCAGAGAAGACTAATCAGAAAGGAGAGGATAGTCTCCAGCGCTGGTCATCAGCCCTCCAGTGCCAAATTCACCCTAAGGAATTCATTTGAACTTCATGCTGGACCGAAATTCATCAAAGAAGCCTCCCATCACTCTATAAGCACGTGGACCTATCAGTTGCTTGCTGGCTCCTTCAGAGAGGAATGAGATTAACACTCGGTCCTCCTATCTATCAGCGCATGAAGGAAAGCCTCATGCTTCACGTGGATCTTCAAAGGCAGACAGCTGGAACCATTTATCTCTTTCAGTGCAAGCGAACTGAATTCACTTAAAACAACAATGGCATAGAACTAAAATCGCTTATAACTTCAAAGACTAAGTTGTGTATACTGAAAACTTAAAGGACTGAGATCTAAAAGAACTTGTTTCGTCTTTGCAAAGAACTGCAAGCACTGAGTCTTCATTGACTGAAAGCTGAGGGCAATTATGTCTTCATTTCTAGATATCTGGGAGTAGATGGTTTATTTAATGACTGAGAGCTTGAAAACACTTAATTCTTCCTCGACAGAGAGCTGAGAGCGCTTAAAACTTCAGAGGCAGAGAGAATAAAACACTTAACTCTTCAAATGCAATGAAATCCTGTAAACACTGAGATCCTCATAGGCAGAGAACTGAAATCACTTAATTCATCAAAGGCAGAGAACTGAAATCGCTTATAACATCAATGACAAAATTGTATTTAAAGGACTGAGAGCTAAAAGAACATGAATAGTCTTTGCCAAAGAACTATAAACAGTGATTCTTCGATGACTGAAAGCTGAGAGCAATAATGTATTTAGTTCCAGGGAGCTGGAAGAGCTGGTTTCTGTATTGATTGAGAGCTGGAAACACTGAATTCTTCCTCGACAGAGAGAGGCAGAGAGAAGAAAACATTTAGCTCATCAAATGCACTGAGATCCTGTAAACACTTAAAGCTGAAAACACAGAGATCCTCATAGGCTGTGATCTGAGAGCACATAATTCTTCAATACCAGAAGGCTGAAAACACTGGGATCTTCAAATTCTGTGAGCTAAGTACACTTAATTCTTCAGTGCCAGAGAGCTGAAAACACTGAATTCTTCAATGGCAGAGAGCTGAATTCACTTATGCAGGACCAACAACCAAAACTTCACTGACCTTAAGGGATGGGCATGTTTTCTTCAATTCCATTAACTATGATGATTCCTTTGCTTAAGGAGGCACCTATATTGGCTTCACTGTCTGCAATTTGGTTGAGGTTTTGGAGGACGTGGTAACACTAGACTTCTTCAAAGGCTATCAGTTGTAGAGTGACTTTCCGGTGATAGTGGGCTAATCCCATGCTGTTGAGGGATTTCTTCAGGTTGAGAGCCTGCATGATGATTCGGGAGTCCCCAATGATAGCCAACTTTTTAATGGAGAGACTTCTGGCTTGCATCAGTCCTTGCCAGATGGCCAGAATTTCAGCAATGTTGTTGGAGTTTTGTCCCAATCCCCAGGCGAATTTTAGGATAATATTCCCAGAACTGTCTAGAATGGCTCCTCCACTTCCCGCAGGTCCGGGGTTACCTTTCGAGGCCCCATCCACATGCAGAGTGTGTTTGTTCAGAGATGATCTCCACTTTATAAATTCTTGCTCCTCAAGTCTGATTTCCCATGGAGAGATATGCTTAACAGTGTTCTTGGTTCTGGTCAGCAGGCTTGGGTCTAGCCCTTGAAACCATCTGTACTCCTCTTTTCCAGGGCTAGCTTCATTGGTAAGGTTGGGCTTTGAGGATACCAGCTCTACTATCAATGCCTTTACTTTGATTGCAACTTGGGCTAGGGAAACTTCCTTGTCCCTGAAAATTCTGTTATTTCGTTCCAGCCACAGTTTCCAGCAGTAAATTTTAGGAATCCACATCTAGTAGTGCTTTAACAGGTTCGGACCAGAGAAGGAGAAGGGAGCATAATCAGTCCAGGAAGCGAACAAGGAAGAGATGGACGGAGGGGGGACCAGGTTCAGCTGAGTAAGCAAGATATTCCAGAGTTCTAGAGCGTAGGAGCACTGAAGAAAGAGATGGTATGAGCTTTCCTCATGGCAAGAACAGAGAGGGCATCTTGAGGGCCCCTCCCATCCTCTTTTCAAGAGATTGTCCCAAGTTAGAATGCTGTCATGAAGAAGGTACCAATAGAAGATATCAATTTTGGGGAGAGAGGGAAAAAGCCATAGATTTTTCCATCTAGAAGGGTCCGGAGGTGCCCAAGGAATGGATTTTAAGGAAGCATAACTAGTAGCAGCATTGTAGAGGCCTATGGAGTAGCCCTAGCCTCTTTTGTCCATAAGATTAGCAGAAGTTGGGTAGAGTCCTTGAAGAGCCTTTAAGAGGGAGCTAGCTTCAGTTTTGAGAACATGAGGGAAATCCCCTAGGTCCCAGTTGTTCCAAGAGTCATCCGGTCTCCAGCTGGATAAGTCCCAAATAGTAAATTTGTTGTTCAAGTGAAGCCAATTTTTGATATTCTCCATTCCTTCCATGTCTTTTAAGGGGGACTACCCTAAAATGGAGTCATCCCAGAACTTAATTTTGGAGCCATTTCCCGGAATCCAAGTGAGAGAAGAGGTAATCAAATCAAGATATTTGAGACAGAGGGCAAGGATAGGAGATCCTTTCATTGTCTTGGGAGGGCTTTCTAGGCACCTCTCTTTGTGCCCTCTGAAGTACTTGGTCCTAAGCGCTTTGGAACTCCATGTTGTTTTGCCTATAACCATTTTCCACAGGATCTTGCCACCCATAGCCAAATTCTGAGTAGCCACATCTCTGATTTGCAGCCCTCCTTCACATTTAGGGGCTTTGACCTTGTCCCAGCTTACAAGGTGCATAAGTTCCTTCCTGTATTCCTTCCCCCTTCCCAAAGGAATTTTCTCATTAGGTTGTCTATATCTTTCACGATCCCTTTTGGGGCTAACAGGATCGAAGCTTGGTAAAGAGGAAGGGAAGTTAGGAAAGAATTTATGAGAATAGTTTTGCCTACTTTATTTAACCAGGAAGCCCCCCAAGCCATAATTTTGGCCTTGAGTTTGTCCACCAAAGGCTCCTTCTGGGATATTTTTTGACTAGCGGAATTCCAAGGTATTTTATGGAGTCCCACGTAGAGGTGCCATCCATTTCCATCACTCTTGAGATATCAGTCATTTCAATGGGGGGGCAGTTCCAGCCATAAATTTTACTTTTCCTCAAATTGATTTCACTCCCTGAGATGTCAATATAAGCGTCCAACTCTTTCTTGAAAGATCTTGTTGTGGCTAGGTTAGCCTGACGCAATAGGAGGGTGTCATCAGCAAATTAAACGTGGTTAATTTTCTTCACTCTAGGGGTAATTGTGAGCCCCTTTAGAGAACGGTGCTGAAGACAATTTTCCAGCTGGAAGCTAAGGACCGAAGCTTGAATGACATAGAGCAAGGGGGACAAGGGACAACCCTGCCTCAACCCCCTAGAGGCATGGAAGAAATTATCTGGTCTCCCATTAACCAAGGGGGCAATCCAGGGACCCGAGATACAGGCTTTGATCCAGCTGATTAAGTGGGGATGGAAACTGAGCTTGAACATAACAGCAAAGAGAAAATTTAGCTGAACTTTATCAAAGGCATTAGCAAGGTCCAGTTTGACTATCATACCTTTCTCCTTTCGCTGGCAGCTTGAATGAATGGCCTCTTGGACCAGAATTATGTTGTCCTGAATTTGTCTGTCCTTGATGAAACCCCCCTGGTTTTCCGGAATGATCCTGGGAAGAACATTTTTTATTCTATTTGCAATGACTTTAGTGATGATTTTGTACCCGGTATTGCAGAGAGAGATAGGCCGGAATCTGGAGAAGCTTTGGGCCCCTTTCTCTTTGGGGATTAACGCCAGGAAGGAAGAGTTAGTGCTCCCTCCTATTTTGCTGCATTTCTGTGATTTCCTCACCATCTTAACCAGATCCTTTTGAATGATGTCCCAGCATGCAATGTAGAATCTGACCGTAAACCCATCGGGCCCTGGAGCTTTGTCGGAGTTCATACCTTGAAGGGCGTTTCTTATTTCCTCAATCGAGATGGGCCGAGTCATAAATATGTTATCTGCATCCGTGATTAGCGTGGGGAGAACATTAAGTGGGTATCGATCTAGCCTGGGAGAATATTGCAGATCCTCTGTGAACAAATCGTTGTAGAAGGAGAAGGCCGCGTGCTTGATCTCTTCAATATTGTTGAATGTTTGACCTTGGTATTGTATTTCTTTGATGCTGTTGTAATTCTTTCGGGCTTCTGCATGCTTGTGGAAGTAGGAAGTATTTTTGTCGCCCTCCTTGAGCCAAGAACAGCGTGACTTTACTTGCCAGTAGTGTTCCTCTATTCTCAGCGCCTTATGGAGAGCTTTTTGTAATTCGAAATCCTCAGTGAACAAATCTGGGGTGATCGTGGCATTCTCCATTAGCATCTGGTGGTTGCCAAGCTCCCTTTGAGATTCTTTCCTTTCCACAATGGGGGTGGGCATGATCTTGGCCCAGCTTTTAAGAGCTGCTTTGAGCCTTCTCAACTTTTCTTCCCAAATGAAGAAGGGCGACCTGGTTACAGACTTCTTCCAGGAATCCGAGACCAGTTCAAAAAATCCATCCATGGAGACCCAGAGGGGGCTGAATCTAAATGGGATCGGACCTAGATTTTCTCCCAAAGACAAGGAGAGGGAAATTGGCTTATGGTCAGAGGTGCAGGCCTGGAGGATTTCAGATGATGCAAAAATCCCCAGAGTGAGGAAGGAAGATTGGACAAGGAAACGATCCAACTGGGTAGCAATGTGCCCTGGGCCCACTCTTTTATTCGTCCATGTCAACTTTCCCTTACTCGGTTTAATATCCTCTAGCTCCCAATCCATGATAATGTCTTCAACCCACTCCCGAGCCGGGTCTCTGACCGGAGAACCTCCTTTTTTCTCCGAAAGGGCGAGAGTAACATTCATGTTGCCAGTAAGAATGAGATTGTCATGCCGGTTAGTGGACAGGAAGGAATTCATCGAATCCCAACACTCTTTTTTTTCCGATAGAAGAGCTGGGGCATAGATGTTGAATAAGCTAATCTGGTGCCCTGTGTCCCGATGTTGCATCTTCGTGAAGAGCCAGTGAATAGTGCTGTGGTCCTCTAGCAGGTCAAGGTTTGAAGAGTTCCAGAAGGTGGCTAGACCTCCTGAGGCTCCCCTAGCGCTGACTACTCGACCATCTCCTTTTTTCTAGAATTTTTTGCTGGCCTGGATGGTCTCAGGCTCCTCCATCTTCGTCTCCTGGATCAGAAGTATCTCCGGGGAGTTCATTTTTACTAAATATTTTATAGCTTCTTCTTTAGCCTTGCTTCCCATACCTCTGCAATTCCAGGAGACGAATTGCATTAAGATCCGGGGTGAGGGGGGGTGGCTCCTTTCGGAGCCCTACCTTTCTTTGATGATCTGGTTTCTATCATGTCTAGGATTGTTTGCTGGACCCCTGCTGTCACGTCTCTATAATATTTTTCCTCCCATTTTTTCCGTTCTGGTTTCCTTCCTCTTGGATTCTTTTCAGGGGTGCCAACCGAGCTGCTGGTCTCTGTGGCCCCCTCATCTGAATCAGCCCCCGGATCTGAGCCTATGGTGATGCACTCATCATTCGATTTTTGAGGTTCTTTTGCTGACTAGTTACTCTTTTCCTTAGCCGGAGCTTTCAAGGGAGACATGGGTTGTGAGGCTATCTCAATGGTTTCTTTCACCGGTTCCTTTGATGTTGCTATGCCTTCTTTTAATGGTTCCTTCAGGGGATTTGGGATCAACGGGGGTTGATCTTTCACTTGACGATCTCTGGGGTCTTTTGATTTTGGGGGTGCTTTGCTTCTCTTTACCTTTTTCCAGCCTTCAGCGTCTTCCTTCTCTTGAGTTTGGTTCTTCAGACAGTTTCTCTGAAAGTGCCCATGTTCTTGGCAGGCTCTGCATTTAAACGGGAGATTCTCATAGTCCACTTTCTGGTAATGAGTCCAGGTTCCCACTGATAGTTTCACAGCTTCCAGGAGCGCTGCCTCAAGATCCACTTCAACACATATTCTTGCACAGTTGTAGTTGGCTTTGTTGTCTGTCTTATCAACAAACTTCCTGATTTCGTTTCCTATCACTTGCAGTGATTCATAGTTCCAGCAGTGGACCGGCAGGTTGGGGAGCCTAACCCATACCGGCACCTCCTTGGGCAGATCTACCCTAGGGTCAAAATCCGGGGTCCATCGGTTCAGATACAGCCCCTGGGTTCCCATAAAGTATGGGTCGTTTCTGAAGATGAGATCCTTGTCCTCCTTGTTGATGAATTCAAAGAGGAAGTAACCCCTGCTCAGGGGATAGCAGGTGACTCCATGCTTGAGATGCGGCTTCCAGTTTCTTTGGATCCAGTCGTCTGTTGTTTTTGTCGAGGGCCAGAGCCCCATAAACTGACCTACCAAACCTCTTTCTGACAGAGCAAGGGCAATCTTGATCGAGGTCGTCTCTGGCAAGGAGATTTTCGGTATTTCCTCGAGCTTTTTGATGAATTTCGGCACCGTGAAAGGAGCTTTCCTCTTGCCTCCACTGGCTACCAGCCTCCTGAAAGTGTCCAGCTCTGAAGAAGGAGGGGGAGGGAGGACCCCGCCCCCTGGGGCTACCATTGCTGCAGCCGAAAAGCCCTAATCTCTTCTGCCTCGCACGCGCCCAGCCTGCCAGAGCGCAGATCGCTAAAGAAAGAAAGGTGATACTAAACCCATTTCATATGTTATTGGTTGTCCACATCAAACATTTTTGCATGAGTATCCTCATCCAACTTGTAGCTTCCTGTCCTTGTTTAAGAAAGCATTTTCTTGGGTTGTTCAAGTCAAAATATTATTGTGTGTCATTATGATCATAGCTGAAGTCTGTTGGATCATATGGAAAGGTGAAAACCTGGAACCTACAATTGATGGAATACTTTCTGTAGGTGAAAAGGATTGACCTCCTCCTATGGATCGAACATATGGGCATCATAACGGATCCCATTGTTGATAATTGTGTCCCGTTTTGCAGATTAAAAGATTTGGTATCTAGAAGGTGAAAAAACTAGAATCAAACTTGACCCTGGTCTTCTTTATTATATAAAATGAATACAATGATGAATTCATTGACACACTCAATCTGCAACGCAAAATGTAGTTTCCACTTTAAATACACAAATTGGATCCATTTTCAGAACTTTTGTGACCTTAAACATGGGTAGCCAACCTCCACGCTATTGCTGGGTAATATCTAGAATAATAATAATTGTGCACTGCTTATAATTTGATGGATAGTGAAATACAATTTCTTTCACCCATTATTTATACCTCCCTTTGCTCGAATGTCCTCAATCATCTTGTAAATATCTTCAGTTGCAATTGCAAAGTGCCCAAACCCTACTCCAATATCATAACTCTCAACTCCATAATTATATGTCAACTCCAAAACAAAATGAGAGTCCTCTGGTCCATATCCAAGAAAATAATTTGAGTATTTATCTTCGGGAATGTCTATCTATTTTAACATCTTAGTTCCTAAGCATTTGGTTTAAAACTTGATGGTCCTATCCAGGTAGTCAACTCGATAAACAACATGAAGAAACCTGTGATTATCTTTTTGCATCCATTCCATACATTCTGAGGCGCGTCTCGTGAAACCATTCTTCAAAAGGAAGATGCTCAAAATATTAAAACTTGTAATAATGAGTAGTTGCTTGTGATAGTAGAAATGCCCACAATGAAGAAGTTTGGGAAAATCACATCTACAAATATTACTCTAGTTCTTTTCGTATTCCCTTCTTATACTCACAGGCTTCCATAAGAATCTGACTTTCATCCATAATATTTTACATCGACAGTGATGTAATCGTTGTAATTTCACTTATTTTATCCATAAAATAATATCCCACATACAACACAAGGTTGGCCTTTTCACTGTTTATAAGCTCTGGTAGTTCTCATATACATCAAGGAATAACATGCATATGACTTCTTAAGATCTCAATGCTTGGAATTTGATGAAGGACTTTGATTAGTTTGTGTAGCTTCATAGGACTTGGTACTGAGTTTGGGCTTGGCCCAATATTAATTTTATCAAAATAAATCTTGATTTTTATAAATTTAATAAAATTAATATGAACCTTGGCCAAAAATATAAAGTTCTTAACATAAAGCCATTTTTTAATCCAAAATGGATTAATTTTTTCCAATTGTAAAATAATTTCATTTTTTTTTGCTCAAAACACCTCTAACCCTTTTTTCTCACCAACTTGGAATTTTTTATAGATTGTTGAATGGGAAAAATTTGAAAACCACTTGATGACCAATAGAAAATCGAACTTTTAAAGGAAATAACACCAATTTTAGCAGAAATAAATTACTGCTAACAGCATGAACACAAATCACCACCAGTGCCTAAGGGGAAGAAAATAATGAAGAAGTCATGGAAGGAGAAAGTCACAACAATTCCACCACGTGAGGAAGAGAAAGAGGACTTCAAAACCAAGAATTTACTACCACCCTACATTCCACCCACGAGGATGGATGCAGCACTAGTTAACATCCCTACCAAGAGCCATGCTACATTGGTAACACCTACAAGACTGAAAGGTATGAAAGTAGTGCATGATATCCTCCTTCAACTAGTGGAACTACCCTTTGAATATTCAGACACCAATAAAATCAACGCTCTTGATATAAATAATTATATGAAGTTGGTGAGAGATACACCAGAATTACCAAACCAATTTGTTCCAATGCAATTGGAAAATGGACTAGAGCAGTCAGGGATATTGTCACTCATCTTTATGCCGCACTTTGGATGGACATCAGAAGTGTACACTTATGTAAAATAGTTGGTGGTAGCCTTTCATGCAGGTTTCCTATGGTTAGAAAAACCATATTCGGCTGATGTTGACCTAATATCAACAATCATAGCACTATCGATATTTAGGTGGGACCTAGTATCAACCTTTGAGCAAGGAAATCACCCAACCTAGATAGAAAAGGTCGCAAAAAAATATGCCCTAGTCACCTCTAGTAAGGATTTCTTAATACCATCCAACAATGACCCTACTAATCGTATGGAAGTTATGATATTAACACACAAAATTTTGCGTGTCTTGCAACCAAAGCAATGTATTGCAAGAATAGGAATGATGGCTGCACTCTGTGTCGAAGGATTTCATATCAAATTTTCTCAATTTTTTCTTAATGAATTGATGCAGGATGCTACCTCAGCACAGGAGGAATGTACTCCTTTCCATTATCCTTGGTTATTAATTTTAATCTCGTTTACTGCATGGTCTGAGACAAAATATTATTGGCCTATGTACATACAAGTGATTTATATAGGATAGAGATACCAACACCTATGTTTCTCACATGACAAAGATCAACAGCTGACTAGAAACAAAAAATTATTTGTCCAAACTGAATCTCTAAGGAATTTTGTAAAGCAGCAAGTAAGAATTAGCGCAGCTATGGTGTTCAAGTTTCAACATACTGCAAATTTTCAACTAGGATCGCACTGTGTTTACTTAAAACCACGTCGTGACCCTAAAGGACAGTGGTTCCCAACATAATATGTCACATGCCCCAATTTGCAAAACAATTTAATTTTATTGAGGAACATTATGTTATATTTTATGCTAAGTTTGTAATTGATGACCAAGTGGGGTCAAGGATAATTANAGACTAGGTGAAGAGTATACTGACAAGTGGCAGCATCCTCAAACTACTTCTAACTGTTGCAGGTGGCAACTTCCCCATAATTGTGGCCATGATTCCCCAAGAAAGTGGAATTGGAGCAGGTGGCTCATTAAGTAAAAACTAACCCAGAAGACCTAGGCATTGTTATAAAAATTCCTATTGAAGATAGCTAAGGCTACTCATTCTGGATTTGTGATCATTCAGTGTGAATGAAGTGTGCATGAGAAATTTGATGGAGGGGAATTATTGAAGTGATTTTGAGGGGTTAACTACTAAGTATTGAACTTGTGCAGCTATTTAGGATAAAGTTTTCACTGTTGTAAGCAGGGTTAAATTACTACTGTAATTTGACCTGTCAAGTGGCAGAAGTTCTTAAGGATACATCCTTCACCCAGTACTCTATCAGGAGGATCGGGAAACAAGTTCGGGGGTCTTGAGAAAGTGAAGATTAGGATTTCTCCAGAAGTTGGTTGGGAGGAACAACCTCCTTAAGATGTTCTCACCTCATCATTTGACAGGTTTTTATTTGGTCAGGTTTATTTATAATTTATTTACTATCTTCAAAAAATGATTATTAGTTTTTCAAGATATGCATGTTATTGTTTTATTAGGGTTTAGGAGGAAATAAGCATTGTTTATTCATAATATTAGTGATTACTATATTATATTTAAAACAATAGTGTTATTGCTAAATGAGAAGTGAATAGAAATAAATTACCACACTGTATTTTTCCACGCCTTGTATAGGTAGTACTCTAGTATAGCTGATTGATTAAGTAGATGTGATGATTTGTTTATCAACTCTGAATGAAAAAATGCAAATGATTTACTTTATGTTTTATTTACATAAATTTAGTTGTACTTACTCTATCTACTGAAAGTAACTATACTATTTAATCACAAGAAAAGAATAGATTATATATGAATCATTAGTAGTCATACTATTCACAGAACTATTACTAGTACTAATATTATTATAAACATAATAAATAGAGTTAAATAAACCAATATAGGAACAATAAAGATAGTACTTAGGGTTTTACCTAGCTGATACTTCATAGGTTATATAAAAATTTATTTCAAGTCACATTTATATTATGTTTTCGAAATACATATGTTGTTTTACTGTAACCCTTGAAATTTACTTAAGGTTTACAAGAGGTAGGTTTTATCCCTAATAACATACTTTCACATTTTTTTTATCATAATATAGAATTTAACAGCTGTAAATAATTTCTACTGAAAGTAAAAATAGAAAACAGAATTAAAACCATTTCTGTAAAATCCATCTCATTACCCAACTGTAGGTAACTAAAGATAATAACCATTATGAGAGAAAAACTAAGTAAGTAATTCATTTATATCAAATGAATTTGTAAATTAAATAACACTATTAATAATTTAATAAAGACAAAATTAAATAAGAGTAATGGCTTATGACCTTTATAAATATAGGCCAAGGCTTAGGCTTGTTCAAAATTAAATTATACAAAACAGTAAAACAAAACAGTAACCATTATTTTTTTCCTTACAAGTGAAAAACCTTATATCTATTTACCAGTCTCGTGGAACCAAACAGTAATCGAAATAGTATCATCACAGCTTAAGCTAAGTGTAAAAAAGAAACATAATTTTTTTACATCTTCAAGACCATAAGGCACTTTCAAGAAAATCCCAAGTAACAGCTGCTACAGCCTTCAAGGGTTCTTGCCATAACACCCTTTAGGGTTTAAAAGTTATATATAAAAAAACAACATTAAGTAAAAACTTAACAAGTAAAACCCAGGACAGGGATGATTTTAAGGAACCGTACTTATTTAAAAGTGTATAAATGTTGGCGAATATTACAAATTCTTAAAACCCAAACTATAAAATGGTTTGCGATATTTTTCAAAAAAATATTTTAATTTCCAAGGATTTTATATCATTTATATAATAATTTGGCGATTTTTAGGGTGAAAATTTTTTACCCCATCAAAGTTGGGCGAAATAGGGCTTCAAAAAATGCAAAATGGCGAATCTTTTTTGGGAGAAAAACATCGAAAAATAGCCCACTGGGCTATAATTCGCCCCTAAAATTATCCCTGACCCAGGATGAGTCCATAACTAGCAGCGAATTATTCTCTTCTTCCAACCACCATAATACCAATGCAGGAGAAACCCTCAGTGCAACTAGGGATTACCAGGGCCTGTGTATCTGAAGTGTGAAAGAACGAGCTCATCTCCAATATCCGAAACTATGAAGAGAACCTGCATAGAGTAACCATTTCAATGGTTAAAATCATTTTAAAGTGAATTTTTAATTATCCTTCTTTTAAAAGAAAAGAAAAATAGGATAGGACATTACCTACTAACGCTTCCAGTCTGCAGAAACGGAGAATGCATAGCCTTTGGGACAATTCGTGGGCACTTTGGAGAATGTTTTCCTCATTAGCTATTGCACCGTAACCTCTAAAAACCCTAAGTCACGAATCCAAAGTAAAACGAGCAACACTCCAACTAGAATGAAGAGCACTCTTTTACAAGGCTCTGTCCACTATTTCTCTATCTTAAATACCAACTCAGTCCCTGAATTCGATGAAGGAAAATGATTTTTTTTTACTCACAGTACACTACAACAATCTTCAAGCTTCGAAAACTACCTTATAACCTCACTGAGACAAGCTCGCAAACTTTTTTTGGAAAATAGTTACAGAACGGAGGTTATAGCAGGGTTATGATGGCCGCGAGCTCGCAGCTCAACCGCACCAGTCTAAGGACTTCTCACAATGTGAAAGGAAGGGTTAGGGTTTTGCTTTTTAATTCAACTTTAGCTGTTGACAAAAAATTCCCATGTGTCCTCAAGAATTATTTCCTCATCGTGGGTGTAAGTCAATAGTTGGTTATGCGGTTCTAATCAACATCAAAATCATTGTTTTTTTTTATAATCAATAATCTTTAAAAACAATATAATTCCTTTGTTTGTTAATAATGTATTACACCATTGATTATTCAATGATTAGTTTATTAACTATAGGATTAAGACATATATATTCTTCTAGGGTTTTATTTTATAAATCAAGAGAAGATAGTTATTTTGTGAGCTATGTTTGATGGAAAATGTGTAAAAGACATATTTTTTAATATTAAACCATAGTAAGAAGGAGATCTAGTGATTCCTAGACTTAACCTTTTGATTTGTTAGAGTTGAAGAGTATATTGTTAACTAGAACCAAAACATTATAAGATCTCTCACTATTTTATTTCTTCAAACCAACAGCCTTAATTCAAAAGGTTTACTAAGCAACTTGGTGTAAGGTGTAATTTATAGCTGAAGGTACACTAGGAATGGAAGTGTAAGATTCAAGTAAAAGACTGTAAAAGTTTTAAAGAAGAATTATTCCAACTACGATTAGAATCTTGACCCACTTCTTTTAATGCAATGTGTTTTTGGGAATACTAGTAAATGCAATCCTTAGACCCATATAAGAAATCTCAGTGTAATTCTAGCATCCTAATAATGAGTAAATAGATAGAAGTAAAAGTGGTTTTGGGTTATTTATTGAGAAAACAGTGTTTATAAAACCCTAGAACAAGGTTAAATGTGATATACACCAAACATTGTTGAATGATCTAAGCATCAAGGTGTGAACTTTATTTCTTTCTATTTAAACTCTAGACTACAATTACTATAAGTAGGAATACAAGTATTCTTTAGAATTTTTAATCATAATCATCCAAATGATTTGATGGCATTTGATAGTATTTGATCATGCAGTTTTAACTCATGCATATGTAGTCTTGTTTCAATGTCCTTACGAAGTGACTGAACAGAATAATGGAAACATGAGAGATCACCACCTCTTGGAGAGAAGAAGGACCAGCAAAAAGACTCCACTCATCTTAATCAGCCTCAAAATTAGCCATTTCTAGAGCACCAAGAGAAGGAATAACATAATGAAGAAGACCAAAAAGAACCTCTTTGCAAGAAACAAAAGGCTAACAAGGAATCCACTACTTTTCTAATGGATGAGGAGAAGGTCATAGCCTTAGAAGAATCCCTCCAAAAAACTTCCCAGACAAGTTTCAATGACTTTGGAAGGAAAAAGAGTTACTTTATTACTACTATTATAGACAAGCCAACCAAACTGGGTAGAACAATTGCAGAAGTTAAAACTGCAGTAGATCGTACATCGTAGGCACCTCCATCATAGGACGCATCTAGCCTGTAGGAAGCATAGGATTCCATGTGACCCATATAAGAAAACCCCAACAAAGTACAACTAAGAAGAGATGTGATGGAATTGGAAACCCCATACCCCAGGGAGGTGGAAAGAATCGATGGACAAATATTTTTAGATTTCTTCAAGATGCAATTGAAAGATGTGCATGCATTGTAGAAGACAGTAGTTGCAGAGATTCGAGTGAGAGGACATACCCTTGAAAATTAGATGAAGAAATCAGAAAAGGATATCAATAAAATCAAGGCTCCAATTCAAACAACCATCCAAGAAGCAAGTAAGAAAAATGATGATGTTAAAATGCCGCACAATGTCCCCTCAAAAGATAAGGTCCTCTGACTAGGAAATATCGCAACTGACCTTAAGAAAAAAGTAATTTAATTGGAATATCAAAGGAGACTGAACACACCACCAAATGTGTTGGAATGTAGAAGAGACGCATCCACTCAGGCTGTGAATGGAATAGCAGAAGTTGAGAAAACCTATGCTAGGGCTGTGGACCAAGTCTCCCAAACTTGGGAGGCTCTAATGGATGACGAGAAATCACAAAATATTGCAAGTGAGATCACTATGTTTGAAGAAAATATAACTCATCTCAGAAATAAGATGAAACAACTACCATTGGAGCAGAAAAAAATCAAGGAAGCTGAGATGCAGAATTTATAGTAGAAAATGGTTGTGCTGTGCACCCAGTAGCAGCAATGCGAAGAAAAGGTCGAGGAATTGCAAGAAGAAGTAGAAATAGTTACAACCATAATTCATCCTGTGCACCAAAAGGTGAGCAAAGTGGCAACATCCTTGGAAATGTTCATGCCAAAACACATCAGTTTCAACGTGGTTGAGCACATGCATAAAACAAAAGAAGTAGTGCACATATAGAAACATAAATTGTTGAAAATCATGGAGGATTTTCAAACCAAAGTTAGCACAAGAAAGACCATGGAGGAATATTTTGAATGGCTCGGGAAGAGCCAGAGGTGAGTGTTAGGGGCCTGTTAGGCATGGGGATGGTAGGGAAGAATTTATCTAGAATTCTTCCTAACTATGGAGGAGCATAAAAGAGTAAAAGGAATGAGATACAACAAAGGAAGGAGCACCAAGGAAAAGGGAAGGATGTTGCGATAGAAGGAGGAAAGAGAAGAAGAAGACAAATAAAAGGCACAGGATGAGGAAGATATGGAAGATTAGTAAGCCATGATAGAAGGACAAAACGAGATAAGAGATGACATGGAAGACTATCCATAGAAACAGGTGTGTGAAGAAGCATAATGACAGGAAAATGACATTGAGGAATAACAATAAGAAATCGATAGCCCTTATCTATCATGGGTATGAGCTCGGCTGGAGACGGCAAAAACCACATGCATGAAGGAATATTTTTAAGTTAGGCCGATAGCACTGTTTTGTTATGTGTTTCTAGAGTAGGAAAGCCAACTTATTAGCTGAAGATAGTAAGTTGGTTGGTAAAGCAACTGAAGAGGAGTCTGTATGAGTCTTTTAGATTTGTTATTGATTCAATATTGATTCGATAACAAGCATGTATGTGATCTATATCAATTCTATAATTGGGATATAAAATAAGAAAACCAAGATGTAAATGGGTTAGATGGTTTTAGCTGATTAGTTGATACAACAATTTTGAGTAATCTATAGACTCTTGGAAAAAATCTAGACTTAAGATAGATGGTTTTTGTTTAATGACTCTGGATATATGAATGCATCAGAGTAGTGTTTATGCAGATGAGTGCGGAGACAAGAAGAGAAAGTTGAGTCAATCCAGGCTGTGTGCAGATCGCTACTAGGAGTAGAATAGAGAGAGAAAGAAAGAAGATCAGAGAGCATGAGAGGGAGCAAAAGTCTGTAAATATAGAAGAGAGCATCTTTAACATAGTTTGCATCTTTGTGCATAGACAAAATGTGCATATATTTCCTCACGGTATATGAAAAGAAACTTCTAGTTTTTTCCTAGATGGGTTTCCACATTATATGTTGTGTATATGTGTGAATGTTGAGTAGCTTAGTTATATGTGTGAATTTTGTGTTGAATGATTGGATGATTATTGTGTTTCAACTGGATAAATGTGTGACTATCGCATTATATTAATGAATATGATTATGTTGTCTCTTCATTGTTTTCCCACTTGAGTAGCATAACAAGGGGTCAGATCATATCATGGTATTGAATTACTATGCATACAAGTATCCCACCTTCCCGATATTCATTGGAAAACCTTGGAATAAGGACAAGGTATTAAAACACCCTCCCACACAAACTATGAAAATGTGGTTCTCGTAGTTACCCATAAAACTGAGATATCTCAAGTGAGACGACATCTATGTTGCAGGTGCTGTTGGCTGAGCTCCACTCCATCAGGGTGATATATTGGGATTTGTTGTGCTAAGAAAGAGGGATTGAACCTAGTTACAGGGACACAGAGAGGGAAGAAACCCAACACTACTAGCCCTCCTCCTCTATATCTCTCTATTTACTCTCCTCTCCTAAACCCATACTAACATCCTTCCTTACTCTTTCAACCCCTACTCCTACCTCTACATATAACACCTGCTTGTCCTCTCTCTCTCTCTTTCTCTCTCCTATTTCACCTAATTATTACTATCCCTCTATATCTCTCTCTCTCTCTCTTACCTATTCCTCCCCCTAAACTTAAACTACAACCCTCTATGACTCCCCTAACCCCATAAAATCTTCACCCTCTATCTCTCCCAAGAACTCCAATTACCCCCAACACATTGTTCTCTCTCCCTACCACCATTTATACTCCCCCTAAACCTATCTCTCTCTCTCTCTCTGTCTCTCTCTCTCTCCATTTTCAAAAGGGACAGACTATGACAAAAGGATGTAGCGGTGGGGGAGGTGTCCTTTCCTTTAACCGACTATGACGAAAGGATGTAGCGGTGGGGGAGGTGTCCTTTCCTTTGAGGAAAAGAGTTATAAAATATAGAAGTGTTTAACTATGTGGATGCAATCAACAAATATGGTGGGATAGAAATAACTAGAAGGTTGGATCTTTTGAGCGGTAGCCAAACTAGAGAGGTAGTCATCACAGGCTCCACTATGACAATCATTCAGGACTTGTTCGACTTCATCGTGAATGAGGAAATGCCGCAGTATGGTGTCCACACCTCGACGGTACAAGACATCACCAATAAGGAGATATCAAGTAGGTGGTTTCCATATGTGATGACGATCTTCATGCCTTAAATGGGGCCCAAATTTTTGCATTCAAAAGTAAAGGAGGATGCCCCCATACCACAAGTACTTTGTAGAAATGATGAATAATAATTCATCAGGAATATTGATTGTGATAGGGGGTGAGGTAGATGACGAAGGGAAGGCTGCCATTAAGAAAGCTAACACCAAATATTTGGTGCTTTTGGGTGTGATGAATTCTAGGTCATACTCTTAGAGAATGGAAATCTAGTTGGCAACATGAACTTGGATAAGGCGATGACTAAACAGATAGCTCATGGGGTTGGAATCTTCCATGACTTGAGTTCGGCTGAAGAGAATAAATTGATGTATATTATGTACCAAAAATACAATGACGAGGGACATATTCTCTTCATGGGGGTGATGTAAAGTTGGCCCAAAATTTTTATAACTTACATAATATATTACATGCTCTTGATGAGAATTGTCTTCCTAAAATAAGACTCTAGTGATGGAATTTTTAGATGTTGACACATAGAGGATAAACGCCTTGTTGAGGTCAGGAGGATACCACAATGGAGCGAGTGTTAGAGATTGTTTCAATGCATCGAAGAAATCTTGTGCATTCTCATCCCATACAAAATGAATGTTGGTACAGAGCAAGCATAAGATTCCGTGGGTTTTCATTGCATAATATGCAATAAACCAGCGAAGCAAATTGGTGATTCCTTGAAGGGTATTCAATTGGCATAAAGTACATATAGGACGAAGATTCAGGATGGGTTGAAATTTCAAGGAATCCACATTAATCCCTTTGTGAGACATGATGAATCCAAGTAGGAAACTGACTAGAGCACAGAACACACACTTGAGGGGGTTCAAGCAATGTTATATTTGCGACATCACAAGAATACTTGTCATAAGTCATCCAAATGTTGAGAACGATTTTGAGATCTAGCCGCGAGGTCTTTCAAATAGACCAAGATAATGTGAATGACGTAGTTGAAGAAAAAGGTCATGGACCACTGACAAAGTGGCTCCATCATTTTTTAGGACAAGTGACATGAAATGATACACAAAATTTCCCTAGGGGGGTAGTGAAAGTGGGTTTGTATTGATCTTCTTTGCGAATATGAATTTTGTGATAACCGAAAAAAATATCCATGAAGGAAATGACTTCATGTCCAACGAAAGCTTTAATGATTTGGTCAATTAATGGAGTTTAGAAGTTTTCTTTGGGACACGCCAAATTCAAGTGACAAAAGTCAATACAGATCTAAATGGTATGTTGTTTTTTGTTGACGAAAACATGATTACGAACCCATGTGGTATATACAATGGTGTATATGAGTCCTACCTTGTGCAGTTTCTTGATCTCATCTTTGATGACAAAGAACTTTTATGGGTGAATGGGTAATTTATTTTGGAGAACATGGGAAACATCAGGCCATGTGTTGATGCGGTGTTCGATGATAGAGGTATAAATCCTAGGAATCTTGGTATAGCACCAAGTGAAGATATCACGAAATTCCTGAAAAAAGTTTTTTGTATGAATTGAATTCTTTAGGGGAGACACACCGAGGGTAAATTGTCGACTATACCGAGGGTGGTTGATATATAGAATTTAATGGTTGGTGAAATGTTGGACATGTTACCTTCTTCCAAGGAGTGAGGTGTTGAAATTGGGTTTTTAAACCAATAGACATTTCAATAGATGAAGTCTTTCGCTTTGACAAAGAATTGGTCTGATGACGAAGGAGGCTCATCGGGGATGGAGAAGGAGAGATGGTGCAAATCATCCCAAGGATATTTAGGATGAAAAAGAGCTTCAAGGATCTCCTCATCATTATGAAAGTGACATGTGTATAGATAAATAAATATTTTACTACCAAGGAGGGCGAAGGATTACTGGAGCTAGAGATCATGTAAATGGTGTTATTGGTGTCCGAAGAAGAGGTCAGAGGATGGATCTCCTTAAATAAGGTGACTTCATACTCATGAGAGTGATTGCAAAGGTCACTAAGGAGTGATTGATACTTAGAAAAGTTTGGAAAATGGTGTGAATAATGACCATATAGGCCATAAACTACAAATGCATGGTTGGTTCGTAGTGATTTGTTTTTAACCAAAGGTATGGTTCGTACGTTGAAAAATTGAGGGTCATCGGTCTTTACTATTGTGCACATATGGGTGAGAACGATAGGAAAATTGGGACAACTATGTGTCCCATGGCCTTAGACATCGCATGAAGAAAATGTAGGAAGAGGATGTGGTTCTACTAGGGTTTTTACTGCCTTTCCCTGATCCTTCATGGGAAAATGGGGGTAGGAGTAGAGGGAAGAGAAGTCAGTTGTGTACCAAGAGGGCGGTGTGACACTATATCAATAGGTTGGATTGGTGTCAATATGATATGTGGTTTCAGGGAAGGGGTGGGTGGATTGAGGTACCACATGGGAATACCCAAAATGAAACCTAGAAGGTTGAGAGTAGCCATAATTGCCTTACTTCCAATGCTGGAAGGTGGAAAGAGGAATGGGAGAATGTGTACAAGGAATGAACCCAAATAATTCCCAGGGGTCTACGGTTGGGGTTGTGACTGAGTTTTTAAAGAGGTCGGGATGTTACCAGATGTGATAGTGCATAAATCTGATATGTTAGTCGGTGAAAGACGAGGTGGTAAGGACAAAAAGGTCTTCTTCAAAGAATCATTGGTAAAGAAGTATAGGCCAACAGAAGACATGAAAGGGATGGATAGGTTATCAATGGTAGTGTCGATCATAGGGAGGACATGCTATGGAGTTCTCGATCCTTTAAGATTGTAATACATCATTTGGTCGATAGTTAGGATCTTCCCATCATTAGGGAACATCAATAGTCAAAAGATGGTAGAATAAATGACTCGCATTGCACACATATAACTATGTCCAAGAAGGAGGTTGTAATCGAGATGGTTATTAACAACCTCAATGTCAATAAACATAGTTTTTTCATCTCACTCAATAGGGAAATTCGTGAGAATGCCTTGTGTTGGGACTCAGAAATGTCACTTTTTCATCCACTTTATCTTCTGCTATTCCTCACATTTCATCGTCCCACTAACCTTTTATCATACTATTTCCATACATATATGTGGGCTTCACCTTATTATTTCGACTTTATTTATTTTTAGTATTATAAGTGAATTTATGATTAAGTATTAGAAAATTAACATGTTTTTCACTAATATCTCAAAGTATGGATGAGCTTTGTAATGTGTAGGAATATGTGAAGGATTAATTCAAAGAAAATACTTCATGTATATCTCCTCCACCATTTCAAGGAGATAGTTATGCAAAGAATATTCCAAGGAGAACATCATGGAGATTTGGTTGAGAGACATGTGGAGGATTGGTGAGAGATGTGTGGAGGATTTGAAGGGATCATATCTTGTAATAATAGGAAAGTAGTCGAGTGGTTAAGTGAATAGTGGATCTCTCATTATGAGATGGTTATTTGCTTCATGTATAAAAGAGAGTGCTCTCTCTTCATTTCAATAATCTTAAATCCTAGATTATCTTAGAATATCTTAGATCTGAGATTATCTTACAGAATAGTGGATTGTAGAAGTTAGTCTTGACTTTGTAATATGGAGAAGGGAATTCTTAGATTTTGTTCATAATATTGGTTTTGATGCTTTCATGATTTGTCATTGATTATTGTAATGTAAATTAAGATTGCTTGATTGTTAATGTGAGCTCACTTGTGTTGTCTTGTTGCTCTTCATATGTTTTATTTATTTTATGCAATTTACTTTCAGCTGTGTGTTTCATCTTCCAGCATTAGATTAGCAATTGCTTGTTTCAGCTTAAGGGGGGTTAGATTATATTAGTCTTAGTTTCATGGGGGGTTAGATTAGCTTAATTTAGTTTCAGTCCTGCATATACTTTGCATGTTTTCCGTAATCCTATGAACCTTAGATTGACAAATTAAATGGCTAGGAAATTACTACAACGAAATTAAAATGACATTAATTCAGCCCAACATTTTGGCACCGCTGTCGGGGAAGCACGATGGATTGAAGTTTAGTTTGATTTTTCTGCAAGCGTACACTAGAGTGTGAATTTTAATTTATGTAATGAGTGAATTTCAATTTCCACAAAGAGTGTTTCAATTATGTAAGTGTGAATTTCAATTTCAGCAAGTGTGTTTTCTCGCAACTGTGAAGAGTAATTGTTTTTCTTGTACAGAGTGTTTTTTTTAATTTGTTTCAGCAAGAGTATTTATTTAACTTTTTCATTTAGATTTGGGTGCTATAATAATATCTTTTTCAAAATGATTTAACAATGAGTTTAAGCTTGGAACATCTCACTTAGATCCTTGCAAAAGTAGGGATCTTCTCTTCTCTCGAAGACAAGATCCTGATAGCAGCCGAGAGATTAATTACTCCTCCAGAAATAGATGAAGAATTAGCATACAAAGGATCTTGCACATTTGATGGAGACCTATCATCCAAACAAGAGATCAAGGAGGACCACTAGGAGTTGCAGCATGATCTGAGGAGTGAAAACTATTCCTACGAAATCCCTATCGAACGATGCTTTCAACCGAGTATGAGGTTAGAACAATTTAGTTTTTCTTTTTTTCTAGTTAATTAATAGTTACAGCAATTAATTCCACACATTTTGGTTTATCCTCATCTTCTATTTTCAAAATTAACACTGAAAATATTCTTATTGTTGTTACGTGAATGGCTACACTCGATATTTAACTACACGTAACAGTTTTCTAGTTCCCAATTAACATAGAGTAGGTAGGATTTTATTTTCAGTTTTTACTTTCACTTAGAATAAGTATGCTCTCCTTCATGCTTCGTGTGATCATGAGGATTAGAAAGTAGGATGTTTTTTAAAATTTTTAGGAATAAATAATTAATGTTTTACAACATGCTTAATTGATTTCATCTTTATTTTGCAATTCATTATCTCCATTTGCTAAAACCTTTTTCAATTTGTAAAATAAAACTAGTCTGCAATTTCATTTTTAAGCTGAACAAATGCTGAAATTATAATGCTGAAAAGAAGCTACAACTCTAAGCTGAAACAACGCAAATCTATTGCATTTTTTTTGGCATTTTGGCTTGTTAAAATTCGCTAAAACACAGTCAGGACAGTTCTATTTTTAGTGACCATAAGGGATTAGTTTTAAAACCTGTTTCTATCCAAAGTATACCTTTAATTATAGTTTCCAATCCAATTTGAATTCTTCAATTTGGTTCTAAAATGAAAAAGATATGGTCAAAATATTGACTGGGGGTGGAGTAGGCAGCTCAAGAACATAGTTAGGAAAGTCATGTTTTGGGAGACCTAATGGATGAATTCTAAAAACATGTTTATAATGCATACTCTCCTATCAATATAGTTTACAACACAATTTTAATCATTCAATTTTGATATCATACGAAGGAGATATGCCCAAAATACTAACTACCTATGCTAAATATGCACTCTAAAAACTCTACTTTCTCAGATGTTCATTGGAATATTTGACCCATCAATTATTCTTGTATTCAAAACCAGTTTCTATTGGAGATACCTAGATGAATCTATTTTCATATCCAATTTGAATCACATCAATCCATATTTTAACGAAAAATTTGTGCTCAACATAGTGACCGTTGGTCTAAGCTCAAACTCACAAACAACATTAGTATGCAGGTTGTTACTCATATTATATGACATACCATATCATAGAATTTATAAAACATATTTTTACTGGAAGTATCCCTATGAATCCAATTTCTTTTGTCTTTAGAATCATTTAAATCGGGAGTAAAACAAATAAGTTATTACCAAAACAATGTTAGGTAGTCTACGTCGGCCCAACATGTTTTAGGTGTAACTGCTGTAGTTGAAACATAATGAAAAAAATTAATGCCTCAATGTGTATGTCATTTGTCTCCATTTACTAAAAAAAATTCAATTTATAAAATTTTCCTATAAATTCATATGGGATGTGAGTGCATTCTTTGAAAATTTTAAACTAAAACAGTGGCTAAGCCTATGTCACAATTGAAGTACGTCTTCTGAGTTTGGTTTATTTATGGTTGAGTGGTAGCAATGTAATCTCTTGCCTTCATCCAAAACTTAATCAACTTCATCTTTATAACTTGAATTAAATCTGCGTAAAACAAAAAAAATAAAGAAATAGTTATCTCTCTCGGCCAACTTGGAAAGCACCTTGACCAATTGGTGATGTGTTCATCTCGTTGTAGATCACGGAGAAATACACTCAACTAGAAAATCAATCATTAATTTCCTAGGCCTGGATAGTTAGGTGAGTATTGCATCCTCATCTAAAACAGAAAGGAATTGAACAAATCTACAACAAATGGCCTACAAATGGCTGTTACAGCCTTAACTAAAAAAATGCATCCCAGATAAGAACACCTTGACTCACATCTCGATTTGCGTACATATGGAAAATAATTTTGAAAATACGAGACATGGGTTTTGTGCTTAACATCCTCCTTTACTTGAATCATGAGGAAATCACCAAACAAAGCCACTATTTGTGATATACAGCTGGTTCTTCAAGAGGGTATTTTCCAAATTTATTGTTGCGGCCGGTTCCAAGCAGCTAAAATAGTAAACTCCATTGATGTGACAATAAAGGTTGAACATAGTTCTGTGAAGGATAAACATCATTTTGTGAAGGCTGAACATAGATATGTGAAGGATGAACATAGTTTTGTGAAGGCTGAACAAAGGATGAACAAATCTTGGAAAAATGGCTAAACAAAGAAAAGGCTAAACAAAGCTCAGAAAAAAGGTTGAACAAAGAAAAGGCTAAACAAAGCTCAGAAAAAGGGCTGAACAAATAAAAGGATGAACAAAACCCCTAAGCATCAATTGAAAATATTATAATCGCAGAAGCAGTTGGATCAGTCTTAACACCACAAAAGGAGGAAGGTGAGAAGCAAATCGATATGGGGCAGCTACCGGTGGTTGTTGCAGCTCGTTGTTTAACTGCTTGAATCTGCCTGATTGGTTAAATTCCTTTCATGTTGGTAAAATGACATAATGCAATCCTCTTTCTGTAGATTAGCATAATTTTTATTATTTTTTTAATTCTTAGAAACTCTCAGGAAAGAAGTCTATTAAGAACACACACACCGAGCTTCCATCTAAGACCCAAACACGCATTTGCTAAAAATTCATATACATACATTGATGTTTTCATTTCAATTTACTGGTGTTGTCTAAATTATGATCATAGCAATATCTTTCAGATGGAGAAATTGATAATCATAAATGCACTTAGGTCCATGCTGGCAATTTCATTTGATTTCTTTGTTTTTGTTTTTCGAATCATACAATGCTTTATTTTAGTTGTTTTTGTTTTGTTTAATATATATATATATATATATATATATATATTAGCAAATGGACTTTCTTACATTCCCGAAAACAATACAAATGCATGAATTTTATGCTCTACGATAACTTGTTTTCTTCAAGTCACTTTGACAGCACACAAAGACAAAGGAAAAAAACACACTTTATTTTTGAAATTCAATTTGCTCACCTTTGTACTAATTCCTTCATTTTACAATAATCTCACAAGTTTGATTGCAGGTTTAGTACTATCATTTTTCAGGTTCGAAAATCATCAATTTTGCTGTTGAAGTGATTTGTCATGAATCACAAAATTTTTAAAAGCATGCCTCGTTGACAATGTTTCTAGGATATTTGATTTTTAAATCAATAAAAATGCAATAAACCAATTTTCTCACAGCATGGAAAGTTTCTTGTGTGTTGCAACCGGCTGTTGCAGTTAGGCTTGTTGCAACTGAGTGTTGTAGCTAGTTGTCGTTCCACTAGCTATCACAGCTATGTGGTGTTGCAGTTGGCTTGTTGCATCTAGTTTTCATGCAGTTGGTTGTTTCCACTATGTGTCGTAGCCTTTGTTGTCACATCTGGCTGGTTTGTTACAACTATGATCGGATGAAACCAACATGGGAAACAGGTAATTTTCTTTGCAGCTTATGTACTTCTTTCTACATGATACGTTTTCTTTTATGAACTTCTCATAATTTTTATGCTAGGTTGCATGAGGACATGCAACCAGATCAGTTGGGGAGGGAAAACTATATTCAATACATATTCACTAATAAGTTTTCATGCATGATTTTGTACTAAAGTTTTTTTTAGGTTTCAGAGATAGTCGCATTTTTTTGCTGAAGTGACTTTTCAAAGAAACACAAATATTTTAAGAAACATGATTTGATGGACAGCCTAAAGGAGTTGTTACTCATGATGTTTTCTCATAAACATCATAATGGTGGTTGTTACACAAAAACCATCCATAAACTTGCGTCATGATTGCTTATCCATATTTCTCCTTCAGAGCACCTTCATCATCCATGTCTTGAAGTCCACTTTCCATCGCTTTATCTATCATGACTTCACACATACATATCTTTCTGAGTTGCATACATCCCTTTATGTTTTTTAGTTCATCTTGCCCTCTTTTTCCTTTCTAGTTTTCCTTCTGAAAAAAACTATCTCCCTTTCCATGACTACATGGCCTTGCCATATCCACTGCTTGACTGTGAGATATTTTCAGTTATAGTCCTACCAATATTTTTATACCAACTCACGTTAACTTATGTGGGATTCCTTAAGGACCACCTTTCAATAAGTCTTTCCCCATCGAACTCAGTACCTCAGCTGGGATATAGACTAGAGTTCATTTTGAGTACCTGGAGGCTTGCATGCCTTAAAGGCAAGTTCTCTCACTGACAATCATGGGAATTCATCAATGTCCCTTGATCGTCAAATATTGCAAGTGCCTTGACATTAGCACACCTTTTCGCACTTCGCAAGATGTACTTAGGTACCCTGACACTCATTGACATCACTAGTGAGTTGCCTTGCATTGGTTAATGGCATTCATCAATGGCCAGTAAACTAATGATTTCTCTTCATGCTCGACCTCGACACATCTATTCGCATGACTAGAATTGTAACATTGGGTTTTGTAGTGAGTGAATACTATACATTCTTTCTCATGATGCCATCAGTAGTTGTAGAAACATGACTTCAGATCTATGAGTGTATCATAGTTCCACTTTTTTCCTTCCACATTTTCCATTATTTATCAGCAACAGTTCAGATTCCTCCACTTGACATTACAACAGTTCCAACAGTTACAGCTGTAGCATCATTTACAGTTACATTTTTATCCTCCAGTCGAGATATATTTTCCATGATTCAGCAGCAGCAGTTCCAATTCCTTCACTTCCCATGATCCAACAGTTACAACTGCAGTAGCAGTGACACATTCCACAATCCAGTGGCATCAGCTACATTCCTATTGCATCATTCATATACTTTTTGGGTAAGTGGGGGTATGTTGTTTTATAAGCTTTAATCATGCAATTCCTTACATGCTAGCAATGAATAATTTGGAAAATTCCCTCACCATTTCTTTCACAGCCCATGCTAGGTTGCATGAGGACATGCAACCACATCAGTTCAGGAGGGGGAACTATATTCAACAAATACTCACTACTATCATTCCATTGTTTTCACCACCATCACCCATTTTTCATCTCATTTACGATTCATGAGCATTTTTTTTCGACAAATACTTTATTGCACTTTGCTTCATACACATTGATATACATATTGGCATGATTCATAAAGATAAAGAAAAGGATTTCTTATGCACAATGATGCTTTCTATGCACAATAATAGCTGATCATTTTCAGTGAGTGTATGGTTAAATTATTATGCAGCTAGAAAACATATGACGAAATGAATGTTGTTAACGCAAGAACCAACATTATTTACATTCATGGTTGTCACACAAGAACCAACCATAAGAAAAATGTTAGCTGTTACTCATGCATTTCACATCATGAAATGAATGTTGTTAACACAAGAACCAACATTCTTTATATTCATGGTTGTCACACAAGAACCAACTATAAGGAAATGCCAGCTGTTACTCATGTATTTCACACCCTAAAAAATTCATTGTTAAAAAGACATCATCAATCAAAGCCAAAGTTTAGATGCCAAAAGTTCTTGAGAAGATCCATACACGATTTGATGAGGACATGCAACAAGTTCAGTTGGGAAGTATGTTGGGACTCAGAAATGTCACTTTTTCATCCACTTTATCTTACACTATTCCTCACATTTCATCCTCCCATTAACCTTTTATCATACCATTTCCATACATATATGTGGGTTTCACCTTATTATTCCCACTTTGTTTATTTTTAGTATTATAAGTGAATTTATGATTAAATATTAGAAAATTAACATGTTTTTCACTAATATCTCAAAGTATGGATGAGCTTTGTAATGTGTAGGAATATGTGAAGGATTAATTCAAAGAAAAGACTTCATGTATATCTCCTCCACCATTTCAAGGAGATAGTTATGCAAAGAATATTCGAGGGAGAAGATCGTGGTGATTTGGTTGAGAGACATGTGGAGGATTGGTGAGAGATATGTGGATTATTTGAAGGGATCATATCTTGTAATAATAGGAAAGTAGTTGAGTGGTTGAGTGAATAGTGGATCTCTCATTATGATATGGTTATTTCCTTCATGTATAAAAGAGAGTGCTCTCTCTTCATTTCAATAATCTTAAATCCTAGATTATCTTAGAATATCTTAGAGAATAGCAGATTGTAGAAGTTAGTCTTGACTTTGTAATATGGAGAAGGGAATTCTTAGATTTTGTTCATAATATTGGATTTGATGATTTCATGATTTGTCATCGATTATTGTAATGTAAATTAAGATTGCTCTATTGTTAATGTGAGCTCACATGTGTTGTCTTGTTGCTCTTCATATGTTGTCTTTCTTTTATGCAATTTACTTTGAGCCGTCTGTTTCATCTTCCAACATTAGATTAGCAATTGCTTATTTTAGCTTAAGGGGGGTTAGATTATATTAGTCTTAGTTTCATGGGGGGTTATATTAGCTTCATTTTGTTTCGGTCCTACATATACTTTGCATGTGCTTCGTAATCCTACGAACCTCGAATTGACAAATTAAATGGCTGGGTAATTACTACAACAGAATTAAAACGACATTAATTCGGTGCAACACCTTGTGGTTGAGAAACGCGACCATCGTAAGCTTGAAGGGTGGTGGTGGAAGGTTGAAGGGTTGGGGATCCAAGTTTCTACCAAAAAAATGTTGACATAATGCAAGTGAATGCCCCTTCATTGATAATGTGTCGATGAATAGCCAAAATTATGAGTAGTGACCGGAACCTAGAAGGATATTGATGATGGCATCTGGGGTTCACCCTGATCCAATTTGAAATTCATCAACCTGGATTCAAAGGGATCGATAGCACATAATGCAATTATCAAAGTTTTTTGTTGTGAAGGACAAGTTTTGTGGACTTCCAAAGTGGACATGGTCAAGGGAGACTGGGCAAAGTCGTAGAAAAATACTATAATTAAAAGTGGCTCTAGAGGTGGGGGATCTCAACAAATGTAAGGATTAACAGTTTTGTGGTGGAGCCCTGCTGGTTTCATCGATTCTGTAAGTTGAAATCAACTGATAACATCATAAGCTGATGGACACCAAAATCAATTGGTGGATATTTAGGAGTGCTTGCAATATTTTGTGGTACCAAGGTCTCTGTTTCAACCATTCCTTGATTTGGTATCGGGTTCTACATCACCATATGTGGAGGACCTTGTGGTGTTGGGTTTTGTTGTGTCGGAGCAGCTACATTAGGTTCATGTTGATTATATATTCATAGTAAATGGAAGACTCAATTTATATGGGGACACTGATGTGTATACTGGTTGTAAGTGTTACAAATAGTGTACAGGTGGTCAATCCACAACTGATGGTTCTTCCTTGGTATAGGGGGATGTTGGGATTTTTTTGCAGGGGGATTGGATCCATTTTTATTCAGGGGGTTGGGTTATTGGCCACCTCCTTAAGGTTGGTTATTTCCATGATTCCTACCTCTCTTTAGTCTTCCCTAACCTTGTTATTTATTGGGTGTGGGTTGACTAGGGAGTTTTTACCGAGTGTAGACTTGTCCTTGAGGAACATGAGGAGTCAGGGCTAGAGCAAGTATAGGTTGAAAATGTGGTGGGTAATAGGCAAGAGAATATTGAGGGGATACAAAGCCTACAATATGACTATTACACATAGGTGTTAAGAAATCTGGTTTGTGAATGTGAGGAACTAGTGCGTGAGATGCATAGGAAGGTGTGGCTCTAGGATGAGCCACTACGTAAGAAGGGTCTAGGGCATAGCCAAGTTGGGAAACACTAGAGGTGGTACCATAATGAGGTGGAATTGAATGAGAGGTCATGTATATATAGAGATGTTGGGTAATAGAGCTAATGATTCGATCAACACCATGGTGTTCCCTCAACATATATCGATGTGAGGAGCCAACACGGAGAGTATCAGGTATAATGATATACAAACTACCCGATTGTGCATAGGTGAGATCAAACTGTTGTGCCTTGAGGATGGCCTCTTCCTTAGTTTGTGGGAGCTCATATGCAACATCCTTGGTGATGGGGGAGAGTAAATTTTTAAGAAACCAATCTAGGAAAATCCTATTATCTAACTAGATTTTACACAAGCTACGATGATGATGCCACTTATGGATAAGATCCATGATATGGATAGCAGTATTCTGTCGACAAGATATTAATATTTCCATACCCTGATATTAACATATGGGTAGCTGGATGTACTAAAGAAACATTGAGGATAACAAGGAAAATTTCGCATAAGTGGCATGGGGCCATTAAATGTACCATTTGGCGGCAACACTAGTGAGTGTGAGCTGGAATCGCTGCAATCGGATAGAGTCATCTACTATGTTGTTAGATGAACACCATAAGTGGAATGACATATTTTGGTTTTGAGGATCTTCTCTTGCCTTTCCCTCTAACTTAGGGATATTTGATGGAGTTTGGTAGAAATGGGAGGCCACAATGGTGCATGATGGATGGGGTCATTCATGAACTGTGCCAAATCAGGCGGGTTCATACTAGCCATTAATGGTAGACTAGGACTGGTACTAGAATGATGAGGGCCAACAATGGTGTTGGGACCAATGGCATGTAGTTTCCACCTGCAAACATGAGTTTTTATGGATGGCTTCTGATAATAGAAGTAGTCACTAGAATGGAAGGAATAGTCAGAATCACAGTACAAGGTCCAATTACCCCATGCATGAATGGTGGGAAGGTATGAACCACAGTGGTCAGAGTGGGGTCACCACTAGTGGGTAGCATACTAGCAAAGGTGTGTGTTATAGTGAGGGGCCCACTAAGACCGGGACCTATGGGTCTAACATAAGGGATATCCAGTATGATGGGTGGTGTGGTCATGAGTCCATTATCAACCATCCCCTATGAAAGGGGTTAGGAGGTGCACCGACCATGGGGATAGATGGATCTATGAATAAGGTAGGTTCATATTGATATGGATATAAATCAGAATTAGATGCAGTGTATGTCTCTAAAAGTGGTGAACAACATTGAATATGCATCCAACGATAGTGGTTCAAGGAACTTAACTAAGGGGCATACCCCTTAAGTATATATGAGTAGCATGGTGGAGAAATTATGGTGTGATGGTGTTCTGTGTAAAGAATGTAGGCTCCAAAATCCAACTACAATTGACTGTGCGGAAGGAGAATGGTGGATCACAAGACAAAAAGTAAGTTCTAAAAACGAACTGCAATAGCATGTTATAGAAGGAGATTCTATAACAAAGTGGTCAGAAATCCAAATAGAAGCACTACCTATAAAGAAAATAATGCACTAACCTATGGGTTATAAGTGCAAAAAAAATCCTAGCTACAACATGAAAGCCCCTGACAAATCATATCCTATGCTAGGTGATGAAATACCAGTTAAATAATATGAAATGGAAGAACAATAGGATAATATAATCCCACTACCGAGAGGAACCTCGGGTACAAGATCCCTAGATAGAATAGAAACTAGGCTACCTCATTCATGATACATTTGGAGTGGCTTCCTAACACTTCATCCCTTTGGATGTCAACACGAGATATTGTACTCGACATGCATGAGGAGGTGTTGATGTATTTGTAACTTTGGAATGTATTCACTTGTATATCTTATATTGTAAACCGATGTTCCTATTGTGAGAATCATTTGTATTTCATTGTACCTTGATGTTCCTATCAAGAGAGTCATTAATATAATAAAGTCACTTAAATTCAATGAGGTTAACCCTCCATTGTAAATTGGGGAAATAGTCCCCATAATTGAGTTAAGGTTAACCCTCCTTATTCATTGGGGAGTAAAGTCCCCATAGTTGAGGGGAACTAGGGTTATTAGACTCTCTTAGAGATGTCGGCCTTGGTAAGTAATTGTCAAGTTGGAAACTAGTATAAATAGAGAGTGAGAATCTCTTTTTGTCACACACACTCACCCAGCTATAGCCCATAGGTGAGAGAGAAGAAGCTTGCTCAAGAGAGAGAAAGAAAAACTATTGGAGATCATCTTTCTGTCTTTGGGTTTTACTTCTGCCACTGGTGCTCATTCTATCTCTGAGGAAGTTGCAATTTTTTTCCTTTATGGTTTCCTTGAGGATAAATATTTGTGTCTCTTGTCTCTTGTGATTGATTGTTGTGCATGTTATTCTCATAGATAATATCCTAAGATCATACTGCTTAAATGATAAAAATATAACATGGTATCAGAGCTAACCTGAGAATAAGACACTATGAAACTATAGAAGCTAGGGTTTCTTACTTTTTGGGTCCCTCTCCACAATCCATCAGCAAAAGGAAGATAGGCTAACTCTTTGTTGAAGGGCGCATATTTATGTCGAAGTAGAATTTGATTCCGGGCATTTTTAGTTTTTGCTGCGGGAAATTAGGGTTTTTTATAGAAGAGGAATTTTTGAGGGATCCTAGCATAGTATTTCTCTCCTCATAAAAATAAAAGTTTAGAGACCAAGTTCAAAGTTCTTGGTTGAGTTAAACTCTGGTAAATTCAAACCCTAGTTTGACCCCATGCCTGAAAACCCCTAGAATACTAAGACTGGTAGTTTTGGTACATTCGCTATATCTCAGGATTGAAGAAATATAAAGGGCCAAAATTTTCACAGGTTGAATATAAAATACTGATGTATCCTGTGTAAATATTTCAGCCTCATATTCTCTATATTATGGGAGATATGATTCCTCCAAATCAGGGTTCCATCCTCTTCGAGGATTCATCCCTAAACATGACACCTAGGGATAATTTCTATATCTCTGGCTATGAAGGTCCAAATTACATTTTTCAAGATGTTCCAGATAGGCCACAGACTATACTTTATGTGCTAAAAATTTTAGACCTCGAGAGTGAAACAATGACACGTGTTAGTCCATACAAGCTCGTTATACTGAACAGTCCTGAAATAAGTCACCTTGGTAAAACTCTCATAAGTCCCAATAGGTGAAACCAATTATGGTAAAACCTATGGTGTTAGAGAGAGGACAAACACGGTTAACTCAGTACAAAATTTTAGACACATAGGAGCGTTACTTTTAGAGATACCACAAAAACAATATCAAGAATTTTTGCAAAGGAAATTGAAAAACTAGGGCTTCTTGTTCCAGGAGCTTCCCTCCACTATTTTTAGAAAAGGAGTACATTGGACAACTCACCTTGAAGAGGCACATATTTCTTTCCAATTAGATCTGAAAGATTATAAGTATTAAAAATAAGGGTTTCTCTGACAAACCCTAGATCAACCAGCTTCGGAACCAGGATGGACACCTCAAATCAGTAAGATCTAATCTTTTGCTATTTACAGTTGAGGTTCTCAATTCAAGATGACTAATCACACCATCTTGATGACAAGCTTGGTGAAGCTAAAAAATTCTGAGCATGGAAGTATAGGATTTCAATGGTTCTTGAAGAAAATGAATTAGACACCTACATAAGTGGAGAGGTTCCAATTCTAGAGGAAGATGATGCTAAAGCCTTACAAAAGAAGAACTTGGTCAAGGCCAAGATGATTATTGTTGATTCCATCACCTTATACTACAAGTGTCTTTCCTTAAGACACCTAAGGATATGTTTGATTCCTTGACCAAGATTTTTGAAGAAAATAATATAAATAAGATGAAGTGTAGGAACTCCGTGATCCTTCAAGAAATTGACTTGGATCAGTATTTCAGTAAGAAAGGTCTAGGAGATAGAGGGAGATGAGGACAAGGCTAGAGCCAAGAGAATCATTACAGATTCCATTTAAGATCATATCAAACCTCATGTGTCATCCTTGAAGACACCAAAAGGAAGTGTTTGATGCTATGACGAAGCAATCAAAGAAGAATAAGATATGGTTATAACCACCTTGAATGGCCTCCCAGGATCATGGGATTTATCCATTCCAGGAATGTGTGGCAATAGGAAGCAATTACCTTCAGAAGACTCTGGGAAGAGCACACACAAGAAGAATCTTGACTCATAATAAGAGAAGAGAAAATGGGAATAACTGAATATTAAGCTCTCACAATATAAAGAAGATCCCTCAAGCGATGAGGAAAATAAACGATAGAACTCTTGAAGAACATCTTATCCATCCTAGCACTTGGATAAGAAATGATGCTGTCATAAATGAAGAATATGATGAAGTTGAAGGCTCAAGAAGGAGTCTGCCCATGAAACAAATAAAGATAAGTATTCAATTGTCATTGCATGATATTATTTTGTTATGCAATTGTTTATATTCATTTGATGTGTTATGCATGATAGAATATTTGCATTAATGACAGTATACTACTATTATGCATGTGATGGGTAAGTAGCTCATACAAATTTCCATTGCTAGTTATCTAGAATGAAACCTCTTTGCTGACATATTGGATTAGTGCACAATCTCAATGATGTCATGGTAGAGATGGAAGGCATCTAGAAAGTTTGTGTGAGATATGGATGAATGTTGTATTGGCTAAGATAGTTGCATTATTATATATTTATGCATAAGAATTTTCCATTATGAATATGTCATATGAAATGTTTCTAACCATACAACTAATGCATTTGACTTGTAGGAAAGGTCGCGTACAATCGCCTACAAAAAAATAAGGATGAGACTTGTTCCGAAGAACAAGTGACGATAGTTCGAGAACTAATAAAAGATGAAGAATAATATGAAGATACCTTCAAAGAAAGAAAGAGGTCTCAGACACAGTGTAGTTATGTGACACTGTTGAGTGACATCATTGATACAGAACCTTATAGCTATAGTAGCCAAGAAGAAAGAGAAGGAGAATACCAGATCATGAAGAACGATGTCTAGGATGTAGTATCAAGACCTAAAGGGACATCTATAATGTCTTCCATATGGATCTACAAGATCCAGAATGTAGTCGATGGAAACATCGTGGGATACAAGGAAATATTCATAGCATGAGCCTTCTCACGGAAAGAAGGCATAGACTCCGAAGAGACATTTGCAGCCACTATAATTTAAGACACATGATAGGAAGAATCATGTGTGCAAATGAAAGAAGGTCTTGTACAAACTCAGAAGATGCCCATGGGATAACACAAACATGAGGAGCTTGAAGATCACCTAGAGTGATGAAGATCTTAACCTTCGCTACAAGGTTAAAGATGAAATCCTATAGAGGATGAAAAATTCACAGATGGGTGTGACAATAACTTTTGAAAAGCTTCAAAATAGAGGATCTTGGTATCCAGTGACCCTATATGGATACATAGAATATTAGTAGTAAAGGAATCTACTTGACACTCTAGTACAGAATGTTTCAATGCATAGAGTATGATAGGCAGAGGGAGAATGATGCTTCGCTTCAGAGGGAGTGACTGCAGAAGATCTTGAGTTTTGACATGATACAACAGGATAGACAGATTACTGAAGACTCTAGGCTTTACTGAGAGTAAAGCATATTCCAACCTTTACTTCAAGGTTGAAGGTGGAAGACCAATGATGCTCCTATTATATGTTGATGAATTGTTCTTGTTAAAAAATAGGAACTCATTAGAGTTGCAAGAAGGAGAATTGTTTCCTATTTCAAAAGGACTTGGATATGCAGGTGTGGTAGAATGCGGATGGAATCTCCTTGGGACAAGGGAATTATGTAGTAGATATCCTGAAGAGGTTTAGGATGATGTACTGCAAGGCTGTGACCACACCTATGGGATTGAACCTGAAACTATTGAGTGTTGCTTCATGAGATTTGGTTAATTCCATGATGTATCATCAGATTATTTGTTCCTTGATGTACCTGATGAATACGAGACCAGATATTTTCTTCGTTGTGAACACATTGAGACATGTTCACCTGATGGTTGCAAAGCATGTAGTGAGGTACCTAATGGGTACAGTTGAGTATGGGCTCAAGTATGATATGAATATGAAGATTAACCCGGAGGGTTATGTGGATTCGGATTGGGAAGGCAATGCCATTGATAGGAAGAGCACTTTGGGATGTTTCTTTAGTATGAGATCAGGTGTGATCTCTTGGTTTAGTAGGAAGGAGTCCTGCATGGCTCTGAGTACAACCAAAGACAAATATGTTTCCACTTGCTTGAGTATTTGGGATGTAGTATGTTTATTTTGAAAAATACTATTTGATTTGATTGATCTGACTTGCAATTTTGTATGATGTAGAGAAAAGTAGTGAAGCTCTAGTATGTGATCTAGATTGAGATCTCTCGAAAGAGGGAGTTCTAGTATAGCTAGTGAGATAGGTTATCTGAGCATAAAATCCTGGCAAAACTTGTAGTTTGCTCAGATGTAAATAGTCCTGTAGGCTGTCCTAGGATGTAATCGGCCCTGGAAAAGCTCATGGGTTATCCTTGGACATAATCAGCCCTGATGTGATTCTATGCTAGAAATGGCCATATTAAAGTTTAAGTACTTCAGGAAGAATCTTGGTGTATTCCAAATTGAGGTTCTTTGCAAGGGGAAGTGATGAGTCTATGAGCCTTTCTAACATGGTGGTAGGATTGGTTCCTCCCATGGTTAGATATAAGTGCTGAGCCTTTCTAACATGGTGGTAGGCAGGGCCTCCCATGGTTAGATATAAGTGCTGAGCCTTTCTGACATGGTGGTATGCGGGGCCTCCCATGGTCAGATGTAAGTGTTGTGCATTTTTGACATGGTGGTAGGATTAGTTCCTCCCATGGTCATATGTAAGTGATGAGTACTGCATCCATCATGAAAAAGGGTTGGCTCTGTAGTGGAAATCCTTGCAGAGGAAAGGTGTTGCATCCAGTATGAAAAAGGAATGGCTCTGTAGGGGAAATCCTTGCAAGAGGCAAGGTGCTGCATCCAGTATGAAAAAGGACTGCCTTTGTAGGGGAAATCCTTGTAAGAGGCAAGGTGTTGCATCTAGTATGAAAAAGGACTGGCTCTATAGGGGAAATCCTTGCAAGAGGCAAGGTGTTGCATCTAGTATGAAAAAGGACTGCCTCTATAGGGGAAGTCCTTGCAAGGAAAGGTGGTACACTCAGCATGAAAAAGGGAAGGCTCTATTGATGAAGACCTACATGGAGGCTATGCCTACAACCAGCATGAAAAAGGGTTGAATCTACAGAACTTCCTGTGATGAGTAGAATTGAGAGATAGAACCTTTGATCGAGATAGTGGAAGCAGTGATCATATGATGATCCAGTGATGATTCAGACTTGATGTTGATCTAGTGATGATCCAGACTTGATTTTGATCCAGTGATGATCAAGACTTGATGTTTATCCAGTGATGATCCAGACTTGATCTTGATCAACCGATGATCTAGACTTGATGTTTATCTAGTGATGATCTAGACTTGATGTTGATCCATTGATGGTCCATACTTGATGTTGATCCAATGATGATCCATATTTGATGATGATCCAGAGATGAATACTTGTGCTGATGAATTGTGTCAAGAGAATACCTTCCTATTTAAGAGGGAGTGTTGATGTATTTGTAACTTCAGAATGTATTCACTTGTATATCTTATATTGTACCCCGATGTTCCTATCGGGAGAATCATTTGTATTTCATTGTACCCTGATGTTCCTATCGACAGAGTCATTAATATAATAAATTCATATAAATTCAATGAGGTTAACCCTCCGTTGCAAGTCGGGGAAATAGTCCCCATAATTGATTTAAGGTTAACCCTACTTGTTGATCAAGGGGTAAAGTCCCCACAGTTGAGGGGCACTAGGGTCATTAGACTCTCCTAGATATTTTGTCCCTAGTAAGTATATGTCATGTCAAAAACTAGTATAAATAGAGAGTGAGCCTCTCTATTTGTCACACACACTCACCCAGCTATAGCACATAGGTGAGAGAGAAGAAGCTCGCTCAAGAGAGAGAGAGAATAGTTGTTGGAGATCATATTTCTGTCTTTGGTTTTTACTACTGCCATTGGTTCTCATTCTATCTCTGAGGAAGTTGTAGTGTTTTTACTTTATGGTTTCCCTGAGGATAAATATTTGTGTCTCTTGTCTCTTGTGATTGATTTTTGTGCATGTTATTCTCTCAGATAAGATTCTAAGATCATATTGTTTAAATGATAAAAATCTAACAGGAGGACTATGAAGGGTTATCCTTGGGTGCAAAATGGAGTATGGTATTCCACCTTGACTTCCATATCCCCTTTGTTGTGGCTTTCTCCTATAGAGAAGGGGGCCCTCCAATATACTATTCGTGGCCGTGTCAACAAGTACTAGAGTATTTTGGTACCCTAACGGAGAACAAATATGTCTAAAATGTAAGTGAAAAGGGGGTGTTTTTTGGATTCATATCCACAGTGTCCTAACTTAACTACAATATTGTTTTGGTCCTCAAATGAGGTTACAATGTTGGTTGAGTTAAGTTAATTTTTATCCTAGCTTGGGGTGTGATATGTGTGCAAAAGTGATGTGTAATTTCTAAACCCCAACGATCTCACTGCTGAGACGCAAATGTAGAAAAAATAAACAATAGTAAATGACAGTAAATATTTTTCAAAACAACCGATTCTTCAAGAAAGTAAAATGTACACAAGTAAATAAGCGCCTAATGAACTTAACAAGTTGTAGGAAATAAACATGGGATCTCAACCACCAAGCTCGACTACGGGGGAATACATACAACGAATACTAGAGGACCACAACACAAACCAATGGGCGGTAAGTAATCATCACGGAAAGAAAATGGTTGGGGAAGGGGTAGAAGAAAGACAGGGGCTCTACAAAAGGGTCTCAAACACCAAAAAAAAAAGAAAAAAAATGCAGGTCACAACTGTCGGTAGAACATTTGTGATGAAGGTATAATATAACTATAAAATAATTGTAATCGGGACAGAAAATAAATATAAATACTCAAGTCACATAAAACAGGGGATTTTGCACAACAAGTTGCAAAAAAATGGGTCATAGTAGTGACTATGATCGCTTTGAAATCCTATAAAATTGTGATCTAGATTTTTGGTCCAATTCACACTTGTCAGTACAGAAGGTGCGAACTAGGTAGTGCTTATCGGGAAAAAAAAGTGCGACATTAGTCACACCTTTCTGCCAAATAGATATGATCCAAATGAAACTAGGGGGTTTTTGAGGAAAATCTTCCAGCTTAGGATGTGGGAGAAAGCACTAGAACAAGATTGGTTCAGACCTACTGCAAGAGGGTTAGATGTGTGAATACTAAAGGTTCCCAAGTAGAACAAACCAATAGAAACACCTACAAAAATAAATATCTGAGGTGATCGAGATAGTGGAGTCGCCAAAACTATAGTGTGGATTTCTCCTCTACTAAGTGCAATAGATGTAATATCCCTCTTGTCTAGCCCCTTAATATTTTGTAATTTTGAATGGTTATGGTACTTGTTTCCGGTGAGGATCTTAAGTCCAAGGCCCCACCTGTAAAACCTTGTAAGTTAAGTTATTAATTCCCTAAATTTGTAGACTTAGGAGACTTAATACATTGACACAACTTAATGACAGGAAACTCAATCCACTAGGGGGAGAGAATGGATATATAGGTAGTCCAGGACCCTAATGACAAGTGTCATCCTTATGTCATTATTGAATGAGTGAGCACTTGATTTTATCCTAAGTAGGGTAAAATAATTAGTTGCATATTAATAGGGAAGTCCTATTAGTCGAAAGCTAATTAATGCTAGTTGATCCTAAATGAAACTAGGTGACTACGATAAGTTTTAAGTATTTTGGCAAGCATGCCGAGGAAACATCCATAGGGATACTAAAAAGAGAGAGAAAGTGAGTTAAAGCCATTCCTATATAAAATAGTATTTTAAGTTCATTTTAGAGAGTTATGAGTATTACACAATTAAACAAATACAATGCTCTATTGTGTGTGTGTATATATATATATATATGCATATAAATTTTTTGGGGATTCCAAAATGGTAGTTGATTGGGTCAATAGGAAGATCCAAATTAATGCACCTCATTTACAACAACTACTGAATGCTATCAAAAGGATGTTGGAATTCTTCACAGGATTCAGCACTTCTCATATATATACAGAGAACTGAACATGGAAGTCAATGGACTGTCCAAGTTAGCTCTGCTTTTGGACCCAGGAAAAATGGAGACAAAGGAAATCTTAGGAATCTGAACTCAAATACTGAACTTTAAATTATGCCACAGAAGAAGTTAAGGTAAACATGTGAGGCCTATTTTTATTTTTTGAATTTTTTTTGAAGGACATAACTTGGATATTACTTGTAATCTAGGATATTCTCAAGATCAAACATGAGAAATTTTTGTAAAGAAATGATGCTAGATATTCTATAATGGAAGTTCCTCAGGAACAATTTATTGTCACTCTTTATTTAGAGAGGCAGATATTTTCCTATTGGAAAATATAAATACATTTATAACACATATAAATATATTTATAAGATTAACAACATGTGAAGGGAAAATTTAGTATACCAATAATATAATGGATAATAATACTTTAAATGGAGAATGGCCTCACATTGATAGAATAGTATGATAAGGAACAAGAGGAAAACCTCTTTGCATGAAAAGAAAATGTGTAGCGTGACCACTGCCACATGTCAACTTGATAAGAAGAAGGTTTCCTTTTTTATAAAGGCTATGAATTCTGAGTAGTGGGGGAGAAAATAGAAAGAGGGGTTTCTTAGAGGAAACTAGGGAAGATTCAAAGCGAAATTCGAAATACACTTTTATTATCTAATATTCTATCTCCATGTCCAAGATTCGGGGGGGAGATTCTCTGTCTGCACTGAAAGATACATATATTGTCTTTTTTTCATTCGATTGACCTTTCTCCTCCTACACTGAAATTTCTTGTTTCTACTACATTCGATTGACCTTTGTTTTCGTGTGCTAAAAGGTGACCAAATTTACCTTTTTTTATACAGATCTTGTTTCTGTTGCATTCAATTTTATAAATAAGATGAATGTTTGAATTGTGACCTCTCTCTCCCTATGTTGAAGGGTAAATAGATCTACTTTTTCTTAAATCCATATCATGTTTCTACTGAATTCAGTTTTATAAAATGAAATGAATGTATGAATCATGATCTATCTCTTCATATTGGTTTAAGAGATCCATTGAAATCTCTGTGTATTGGTTAAGGGGTTATACTATGGTATTAAACTAGACCCTTATTGTTTGAGGTTGGAATTTCCAAAGATCCAGATCCGTAGTATTCTATGTCTGCGTGAATATTTTATTTATAGATCTCCATTTTTAGTTCCTATAACTTCTTGCATTGAGTTTGGTACACCACGATCTCTCATATCGAAAACCCTAGTTATTATGGTTGCCTACATTTTGCATCATGGAACACCATGATTTCTAGATCTGCATTATAATATTTTTAATTACATTTTAGATCTAGACTATTGGCCACCTAATCTGATAACTTGTTGATCCCACTACTTTTGGTTTCCAATTCATGTGTTTTGATTTACGACATGTTGTGTGGATCTTGTATATTTTCCCCATTTTATCTGAATTGGATAAGCATGATAAAACTCTCCTAACATGCCTACATTTTTGAAATAGATATTCCTCTTTAGATAGGTGAGATCATGCCCGGTTTTCTCATTCCTATTATCTGTGTAGTGTTTAATTTTTCCTTGAAATGAAGGTTCAAACCTCTATAATGTTTTCAACACTATCTATATTGGTGTGAATGATTTTGATAACTTCATGCATTCCTTTGGTATGTATTGAATATATATCCACATTATAGATTGATTCGTTGTATACGATTCTAGGTTTGCAGTTGAATATATATCTACATTACATATTCAATTAGTTGTATGCGACTCTGGGTCTTTGTCCAAGATTTATCAACATTATAGATCTGAACTATGATCAAAACCTCATTTGTTTACATGGGTTATGGGGAATCGAACCCTTGCATTCAGTTTTGAATCTAGATCAAAACCTTGACAATGATTTCTAGATTGGAACCTTAACCACAATTTTCAGATCTAAACTTGGATCATGAACTCCTTTGTTTGCATTCGATTTTGAATCTAATCTGAAGCTTGACCATGATTTATAGATTTGAACACAGATCACGATCTCCAATGTTTCCATTCAGTTTTGAATCTAGCTTGTCCACGATTTCCAGATCTGAACTTGGATCACAATATCCAATGTTTGCACTGGATATGGAGAATCGAACCCTTGCGTTCTGTGTTGAATATAAATTTTTACCTTGAACCATGATTACTAGATCTGAACCCTGACCAAAATTTCTAGTGTATGCATCTGAACTCTGATTATGATATCGAATGTTGCATTGTTTATGGGGAATCAAACCTTTGCATTCCAATTTCCTTTTATGCAGTTTTAATCTTTTCTACCTTTTGATTTAATAGAACCAATGAATTTCCATCTATGTGTCTAGATTTTAAAAGGGTCCTTAATGTTAAATTGTATTCCTATATTGGATTAGGGATGGATTAAGAGTATGATAACCAACCAAGTTATTTTACACCTTGAAGAGTATCTTATTATTCTTGTTAGGATATCGTAAAGAACTTGTTAGAATTCATGCCGCAGTTTGATCTTAGTATTGAATAATTTATAAATACTCTCGATGAGAGACTCTATGAGGAGAATAGAAATAAAGTATGGCAACAATGATGTTGCGGATTGTAAAATTTCATTGTAATAAATATCACATGATGTGACATTTTTGTGGATGTAACCCATGGATTGGGTGAACCACGTACCTTGGGCTCGATCTTATGTTCTCTTGATGTGCTCTCTATCTTATATGCTCTTGATGTACTCTTTATATTATGTGTTCTTGAAGTATTTTCATCTTATGTTCTCTTGATGATCCTGATTATGTACTTCATTCTCTTGATAATGATGAGGTAAATGGTTGAGTATGGATTGTTTGAAATACAAAAGAAGATCGTTTATTGGATGGTTATAATATGTTAGATAGTCTAATATGGAATAAAATCTAGAGTTATTGATTAATGTCTTTGCGTAATGTATTAAGTAGTATAAACATGTAAACCTTAGGAAGGATTGAAATAGTTGACTTTAATATAGTGAGCTTATGGTATTTCAAATATAACAAGTTGTCTCATATTCACTAACACCTTTCAGTGATTGATTTACATTGAAATTTTAGTTTATATTATTATCACTCACAAGTTCTAAGGGTATTTGTTCGAACGTATGAGTGGTCTTTCGAAAGGTAAAACAATTTCTTTTTATTATTGCTGATTTGGGTTTGTTACAAATGGTATCAAATCTGAAGTGACAACACTTGAGCCTATTCGCGCTCAACATGAAGTTAGAAAGCAGGAAGATAGTTAAACCTAACCAATCAAATGATTTTTTTTTTGGATGCATGGCAATGATCTACGAGAGAAATAAGTTATCCTAGTGGGCATTCAAAGATTGAAAGAGGTAACCAAAAGGATAAAGAAATGAAATATCATGGCAAAGGTATTCTATTATATTATCGGCATATTAAAACCAAAAGTGTGCGATTAATTCTTCCATATTGTCTTAAAGGTTATGTTTATGTTTACACACTCAAAATGAGAGGTTGGACTATAATTTTTACTATTGATACATTAAGCAAGAATTATAGTCATCTCTTAGAATTGCCTCTATTTAGATGGGTAAATAACTATGGGTTCCCATAAATGGTAATAAATATTACTAGGAAAAAATGAAATCCATGTGTCTACTATGCTTTATGAAGAGTATTTGAGGTTGTAAAATATTTACAAAGAATCCCAAAACCCTAAGTATCAGGTAATGTAGAAATCATCAGTGCTTGAGGAAAATTTGAAAACGCCCTTCATATGTAAAGAAGGTTGTAGGCATGAGAATGTTAGGCTTATCATAAGATTTGTTCAGAAATAATTTTTATTTGTTCCATGTATTGTTAAGAAAAAAATTCTTACACACAGACTATCATTTAAAGGGAATTCTAAATTAAAAGTTCACTTTAGGCCAAACCGAAATGTTAAATTATTACCAGCAAAAGTAGAGAGGGTAACCTAGCAAATCAATACTCCTTAGGGTATTGGTGTAATCCATGTATTGTGTGATAAAACAAATGTAGTATCTAATACTTAAATTTGAGGATTGGGCATATTAAGTAAAGTATCACTATATACTCTTATATGATTACGTTCTTGTGTTAAAAGGTGAGTTAGGTTAACACCTTAGAAAAAAATTGTGTATTCGTATCTAAGTAACGAGATCTAATATATTGAATCATATAACATCCCATGATGTTAAAACATTATTGGCTATTTGAAACATGTTGGTTACAAGTGTGTTGTACCAACGTTGAAAATTCATGAAAACAAAATATGGGTTGATAGTGTTATAAACCTACGGTTACCTTTAATGAACATTATCCATTAGTGTCTTCTTATAAAGGTTTTAACATGTATGTATTCGTAGCTTGCATCACCTTGTTAAAAGGGAGGTTTTACTAAAAGATGAAAGAGTCCTATTGAAGAGTGTATTGTTTCCTCTAAAGACACTAATAGGAAAATAGAAGTATATATCACTTGGGATTTCTACGTCTCTAGCTTACTATTCATTAATATTGTGTAGAATTGGAATGCACGTCATCATCACATTTTTTTAGGTATTTCTTGTTTTTTGGGTAGCGGGGTCTGTCAAAAGTATGCATTGTGGGTACTCGTTGGATGTGGAATCAAATTCCACATCCAACGAGCTCTCCTGATCGAAATTTGAGTAAAAACACAGGGAGATATGTCAAAAATATGAAAAAAAAGTAGTTTTTTTTATGACAAATATGTCAATTCAACCATTATGGTTGACTCATTTTATTGGAATTCTATTGGTTCTTGAATTCCAACTCACAAGAACTTATTGTTGGCGTGTTTTCTTATAAGGACCATTTTAGACCCCAAATTTCCTCTAATGTATCATTATCTATGGAATATATCCACCACAAAACATCACATCTCGATCATCACATCACTACCATTGTATCTAGAAACATCATCATAAGCATCACATCGCATCTTGTCACATCGTCATGAACATCACATCTCATCACATCATCACAGGCATCAGATTTCATCACATCATCACAAGCATCACAACTCATCGCATCATCATGAGCATCACATCTCATTGCATCATCACGAGCATCACATTTAATCGCATCGTCATGAGAATCCCATCACATTACCAACAATAAACACAACATCACAATTAATGCGAAAACACCCACAACATCAAAAGGTGCTGGATTTTCTGCAAATGAATGCAGGACCAAAATGTATGCAAATGAATACAGGACCATAACGTATGCAAATGAATATAGGACCACAATTTCCACAAATAAATGCAGGACCACAACGTCCACAAATGAATACAGGACCACAATGTCTGCAAATGAATTCCATACCACAACGTCTGCAAATGAATTCCAAACCAATACGTCTTCTATAGTAACTTGATCACATATATACTTGAGCTTCCATCTCATCATCAACAACAATTCTTATCATCACTCCCTCTTTCCAGGGAGGTCCTTCATACTACACCAATCTTGTCTCTAAAATATTCAAATTTCACATGAGGCAGAGGTTTAGTTAACACATATGCATCTTGTTCCTCTATAGGAACATACTAGAGCTTTATGGCTCTTCTCTGGACCATATCCTAGATGTAATGATACTCTATACCTATGTGCTTTGACTTATCATGGAACACTGGGTTCTATGTTAACTTGATGCAAATTTGGTTGTCACAATAAATATTAGTTGCATCCATTTCGGTATCAAACAATCCTGTAAATAATTTGTGAAGCCATACTACTTCACTGCAGGATGAACATGCTACAATGTATTCAGCCTCGGTTGTACTGAGTGCAACACTGGTCTACTTTATACTAAGCCATGAGATCACACCTGATCCCAAACTGAAACAACATCCTAAAGTGCTCTTTCTATCTTCAACTCTTCCATCCCAATGTGAATCAGTGTAGCCACATAATCTAAACTCACTATCAGTTGTATATGTGAGGCCACAATCCAATGTACCCTTTAGGTACATCATCACATGTTTTTCTGCAACTAAGTGAACATGCCTGGGTTCTACCATATATCGACTTAATGTGTTCATGACAAACATATATCTGGCCTTGTATTTTTTAAGTGCATCTGTGAGCTGATAATGTGTCTATGTAGTGAGTTATCAACCCAAATGTTGACATTTCCTATGTTGGCGCAAAAAAGGACATTTATGGATTGAAGGTTTCCTAAAACACTATAGATGGGAATGTTATGAAATACATTCACTATCCATCTAGCTTGCCTTTTTTACCTTTTTCATATGTCAATTGTTGTATGCGACCTTGCCTATAAGCAACCTGCATACATACGCGAATTTTACTACAGCATGTTGCATACTATACACGAGTATTTGTCATTGCAACCCGCGTACAGATCTATATGTGAGTTTCCCTTATAGTAACTCACATGTCATACACGGGTTACCAGTATCAATACTCGCGTACGCCTTCCTTTGAAATTAAAAATAATAAACTGCGATTAATTGAGATTTGTTAAGCCCTAAACAATAACTATCTTAACTATCTCAACCTCCTCAACCTTCAAAACTACGTTATTTCACTAAGTATAAATAAAGGCCTTGGGGAGGGCATTAATCAATCATACTTGGAGAGCAAAGTTACGCTAGTGGTATCTATTCGGAATTCTTTCTAGCAGCAAAACTCATAATCTTTTGGTTGCAGAGGAGTCCTTGTTTCAGGCATTGGTTTGTAACCTTAACTCATTCACTATTGTTAATAAAGAGAATCCTTATTCCAAATGTGTGTTGAATATCTTTCATGTATCATGGTTTGATGAATATTTATGATTAAGCACTCTATATATTGTTTATCTAACTGGTCATATATACATGTATGAGACTATATTTGGAAGATTTTCTCTTTGCAGGTGAAGGAGATGCATCCCTGAAAGCTTTGAAGAAGAAACAGAGCGGAATAAGTCAAGGCTGGGATCAACCGTCGTTAATCGGGTGATTTCATTCTATCTTCATATTTTCTCTCTGTATTTCGAAGTTGATTGTCTGCAAGTTTTAAGAGTATGTTGGTAACCCCAGAACTTCGGTTAGAAGGTGTTTATTCCTGAACAATAGAACTGGTGACTCTGCCAAGGAGCCCAGACTGCTATAGGTTATTTCTGTTACCCTTGACCAGTCTTTGCCTTGAGTTTGTGTGTGATATCTTGTCCTGGTTCATGCTTACCATAGTGTTTGAAGGCCTTGTGGATTTTCCTTCTTTTTGAGAAAATTTTGTACATGTACGCAGGTTTCTCTTATACACAGTCGTGTACAGAGGCCTGCGTACATAGGTTTCTCACTAGGATAGTCGCGTACAGTACGCGCGTTTCCCTTATACACAGTTGCGTACAAGCCTTGAAATAGGGATTTTTGGGCTAGGGTTTTCTTGTCCCTGTCCTTTTATGATTCCTGTTTGTTAGTTGGTCTTCCTTATAAGCAATGTGCTATTAGTTTTATGACCTTGTTGGCCACACCTTGTGCTTTCCTATAAATCCCTTGAGTTTCTTTTGTTTGGATTGTTTTCTGTTTGCATTTTTAAGTAGGTTTTCCTGTTTGGGTTATAGTTTCAAGTGTAGGTTGTCTGAATCAGTGATCATGGTTCTGGACACTATGTACCCCATTCTATTTTCAGATAGTATTTGGTTTGCCACTTGCCTTTGTGTGATTTTGGTGATTTCTTGTCATTGTGTCTGCCCAAGCTAGGGTTCCAAGTCTTCCTTAGGTGGTTGATCCTTGGTCTTATTAATATGTTTACTTCACCTTGCTTACTTTATACAGTTAGTTTAATTCAAGCATACTCAAGTATTTTGCATTTAGGTGCATAGTAGTCTTTGATCATTTTGAAAAATGAAAAGAAAACATTAGAAACTTTTGCATTTGATTTGCATATAGTAGTTTTTTTTTTAGTTTTTGAATATAATCTCAAAAATTACAAAAAATATAGTCTTAGCTTTCTGTTGTATTTTCATCAGTTTATACTTATAAAGAAAAAACACATGTTTGATTTATATGCATGTAGATTAGGTTTTAGTCTAGATTGCATGGCATATCATTGTTTTTGAAAAAAATAAAAAGAATTTGTTCTTTTGTGGCTTTCAAGTTTCTAGTTGAAAAAGAAAAGATAATACTTTTTGCTTTTTGCATTTCATTTCTCTTTGCTTAGTCATTTTGTTTCAACTTTGAGTCAAAACACCAAATAAGTTTCATGCCATTTACCCTCTGACTAAAAAGCCCTTAAAATAAACTATATAATTTCAAAATTATTAGTAAGTTTTATTTTATAGGGTCATACACCAACTAGCTTAGGCTAGACTTGTGGGATAGGGATTTTAAACTCTCCACAAGTGTTAAAATCTCAGACGTAGTTGGCCAATCACTAGGTAAACCCTTTTTTATGTTGATTGTATCTGGGAAGATCCTCTCAAATGGGAGTCAAGAACAAGGCCACGTGGAGGCATTGGACTAAGGATATAACCCTCTGATTCCTTGTCGAAATGTAAACCAGGGTTTTTGCGCATATGGGGATTCTATATTAGATAGGGTTTCGGGCTTTGCTACCCTGCCCATGCATATGAACTAGGCTTGTGACTATCCCCCCAGACTATCAATATAGTTAAGGTAGCCTTTAGTCTCTTTGACATCTAGGGTTCATATACAGGTACACCAGAAGGCTATTTCTGGTTGACCTTGGACGGGCTTGGAAGGTAACCCCGGTAGAAGGTGTAGGAGGGAGGTGGGTGATTCCTTCGCTTGTGCATAAGAACATCTACAGGGACGCCAAGTAACTGTCTATCAGATTTATTTTGGAAAGCATATCTTATACTTGTTTGTCTGTTTGGCTTTAGTAATTTTTTAGTGAGTGCTGTGTGGTTTGTCTATACTTAGTGTGCCTTTAGGTGTGTGCTTTGAAATTTTGGTTTCCTATTGACCTTAGACTTTGTATCCTTGTTTGAAACTATGGCTAACACCCATTTGAACACCAACCAAGAGATCCCCATGCTGGGAACTCCTTGTACTATTACTCTCACAGGGAATGTTGGTGTTCCTTTGATGGCCACCCTGAATCTACCTGGATTCACCTTAGGGATACCGATGTGGCTGTTTTCCACTCCAACTATCCTCAATGCTCTTGTTGCTTCTCAAGTAAGATCCTTATAACAAGGGAATCAAAACACTGCTTCCCCTTCACATGTAGTTGATTCTTCTCCTCCTTCTACCTCATGTGGTGAAAGTCATTGATACTAGTAACTGGTAGTCTAAAAGGAGTAAAAGAAGGAGGAATAGGAAGAAGGCACATAAGAAAGGGGGCACCCATTCAACCTCTACAGGTCAAGTTGAACTTCACCACCCAGCCTCTGAAGTTCATGTAGGGGGCACCTATCCAATCTCTATAGGTAATGTTGGATCTCAACACTCAACCTCTGCAAGTCAAGTTGATCTTCACCATCCAGAATTTGGTGATCATGCTGGTGAGATCCTTCCAACCTTTCCAGGTCAAGTTGGATATAGTCACTTAGCCTCTGTATTTCATGCCAAGGGAACCTGTTCAACCTCTGATGTTCAATTTGAATCTCCCCATCCAACCTCTACAAGTCATGTTAGATTCGTTCACCCAGCCTCTACAATTCATGCTGGGGGCACACACTCAACTGCTTCAAAGCATGTTGATCCTAACCATTCAGCCTCCGTTGTTCATGCTATTGGTGCTCATCCAACCTCTGCAACTCATGTTGGATCTAGTCTCTCAGCCTATGTAAGTCATGCTGGGGGCATTCTCTCAGCCTCTGTGGTTCATGCTGAAGATAATCCATCAGCCACTGCGAGTCATGTTAACACTGTTAAAAATACTACTCGTTCAAAACACAAGCCCAAGTTTCCTTGTAAGATTTGTGAGGGAGACCACCTTACTTATAAATTCCCTTCTATCACAGAGGTGTGAAGAGTTTGGTTTCATGGTCATCCCATGTTTGAACATTCTGAAGTTTTTCAACAACCAGCCTCTCTTAGTCAGGTTGGACCCAATCACCCAACCGCTGTAGTTCATGCTGGGGCCAAAATCTCAGCCTCTGTAGGTCATGCTGAGAGAAAACAGTCAGCCACTGCTAGTCATGTTGACACCATTGAGAAAACTAGTCGTTCAAAGTGCAAACTTAAGTTCCCTTGTAATTTATGGGATGGAGATCATCTTACTCACCAGTGCCCTGCTATAGCAGAGGTGCAAAGAGTGTGGTCCAAGACTCAATAATTTCCTTCTCCTGAACAACCTATAGTTTCTCAACAACCTACTCCACCTTTGGTTGATCAAGTGGTCAAACCAATCTCAGCTTTGGTCGATCCCACTCTTATTTCGAAGAGTGATCATAATGTGATTGAACCCTTATCATATTTGGTGAATCCCACTCTCCCTTCGGAGAGTGACTTTCATGAAGCGGTTGAATCGATTCCATTGTCGATCAATCCCACTCTTATTTCAGAGAGTGAAGTGTTTGCTAGTCACATTTTCTTTACTTCCAGTTCAGAAATTACTGAACAGGGGGGTATTGAACTTGCTTCGGATCAACCCCCACCAAGCTCTCAAATTGATTCCTTTGATTGGGATAGCCTAGTTGAGCCACGCATTCCTTCTGATGCACCTTTCTAGATAAAGGTAAAAGTTGAATCATACACAATTGCTCATTGTATTATTGATGAAGGAGCCTAAGTTAGTATTTTTTCTGCTCATGCTTGGCAAGGCATGGGATCTCACAGCCTTGTGTTGACTGCTACTCAGTTATTGGCATTTGATAGAAGAACTTTTATAGCCTTGGGAATTATTTCTCAAACACCTGTTACTTTGGGTGGGAAGACTGTCTTAGTTGACTTCATGGTGATATGAAGATCCCTTGGACTTTAATATGCTCCTTGGACATGATTATGTTATGTCATGCAAGATGTGGTGGAAACATTCTTTCGTGTGATGTACTTTAATCATGGCGAAGAAATTTTCACTATCGATTAGTTGGATATTATTGATCTGTCTTCTGACTCAACTAGAGACCAGGTCTTTCCTTTATTGATTCCCAATGTTTCTATAGACACTACCCCGCCACAGGTGAGCTATGTGGCCTCATGTCCTTTGCATTCAAGTGCTACCCAGAAGCATCCTTTGTTTTCATGATTACCTTCTTGGGACTTGGTCCCAGAAGTTGACCAGGTGAATCATCCTATATAGACTATGGAGCCTGCTCTCCACTCTGTCAATCCGTGTCAAAGTTTAGACATGTGTCCTATCTCGGATGATCTCCTTCCTTTAGATGAAGTCTTCATAGAGTCTTTGATACAGTCTGCCCTTCTTATGGATGTCGGTTCATTTGTGACTAAGTCTAGCCCTGATTTGCCTAGTAATCATGAACTTTCTTCTTATGTTGGTCTTGTTGAGTCTCCTAACTCTTCCTTTGAACAACAAGTCAGTGATCCTGATGAGTTTGATTTTTCTTATGAATTTTGCAACTCCTGTGATACTGAGTTTGTTCCTGCAGACTCTATATCCCTTGTTGATTTTTTCTCCCCTTCTGAGTTTGATCTTACTGATTATAAACCCTTGAGCCTTGGTGCTATAAAATATTCTTCAGTCAATTCTACCTTGACTTTACCTTTTATAGAAGATAGAAAAGTGACATGTGTTTCTGCCAAAGTGACCTATATCAGAACTTTTCTTCTGAATATGATTATGATGTTGTTGTTTCTTGGAGATAGAATTCTTAGTTGTATTCACAACTGTTTACTGGACTTGTCTTATTGTTCAAGTTGTAACTACATTTGCATGTGCTCTGCTCGCGCTTATGAGCCTGATGCCGGCTTCCACACTTTTAGCTCGTTGTATAAGCCCTCATCTTTGTTCTCATTGTTGCTAAGCCTTGTATCATTTTTCCTTTGTAACTTGACACCCATTACCTTGAGGAGATGTTCCTTGAGTGTCTTTATCTTGCTCACTTTCCTTGCATTATGAATAGGTCTATTCCTTGCACTTGGAACTAGTTTCTCCTTCCTATGACACTCATCTCCTCGCATTTAGAGCATTCTTTCTACTCTCCTTCGAGTTCGTTAAAAACAGTAAGGAGGCCGCGAGTTGAATTTTTTGGACTCATTAAAAATTCATGGGAAATATATTGAGTTTCGTTAGGCCCAAGTCTGACTCCTCAAAATAGACTTGACTGCCGAGTAAACTTGTCCATTCAAGCTCGTTAAGAATATGTGAATTGGCATGCGCATTGGTGGTAGGTTATCTCTTTCTCGGACCATGTGGAATAATACGAGAAAGGAACACTCTCTTTTCTTTGAAATTGAGAAGAGTATTCTCAGGCATAGGTTTATCACTTTTTCGGACCTGAGGGACTAAACTTACGGAAAAGGAACCCCATGTATGAGCTTAGTTTTCTCTTTTTTGTGCTCTGGACCAAAACATGAAAAAGATTCCGAGTGTACTTTATGTCTTTGTCATGCTCGTTAAACCCTAAATAACAAAGCATCGAGTTTATTATTGTAAGCACCATTTCTCATAATCAAATGGATCTTTCCAAGTGATATTGCCTTCCTTCACACTCGTAAAACTCAGGCTATATGTTGCTTTTGAAGGAGCCATTAGAGGAATTTTGGGGTCTAAAATGGGCCTCCTAAGGAAAATAATAAAATAATAGTTAAAATAATAAAATAATATTGATTAATTTTGGAGGAA